>CM025673.2:1468518-1480775 GCA_014621495.2 Entosphenus tridentatus | reverse complement strand
GTTGTGGCCGAAACGTCGTGAGAATTATTTTATTATGTTTTATTATTCTTATTATTTTATTACTCCCCTTCTACGTGACTTTACCGAAAAAACCAAGAAGAGTCTGTTAAGGCTATACGGGGGGCTCTTTGTCTTTGTATATTACTGGTAGACACCGAGGTGTGTGTGTGTGCGTATTTGAAAGTTCGACTTAGCCCTAAGGGAGACACTCCGCCACCCCTGCTGCGTGCCTTGCCATGCTTTGGAATGCACGTATCGTTGGAGAAAACGCTTGCCTTTTGCAATCAAAACCTCTGCCGGTTTAATGTAATTGAAATATTTTATCTGAAATGCCATTTCAATTCCCGTTGGGCAGAAACAGGTCTCTAAATCTCTCCTTGCAGCTCATTCACTTAATTTATGGAATACTTTGCCACGTTCCTTGCGTTGAATGCCAAAGTCTGTGGTGTGTGTGCGCATGCGTGTGTGGGTTTATATGTAAATCTGTGTGAGGATTTTGTGTATGTAGGTGAATGTCTGTGTGTGTGGGAGCGGTGGCGCAGAGGTTAGCGCGATGCACTACGAACCCGGAGACACGAGTTCGATTCCTGCCCACGGCCACCAACACCGGTGACGATTATCTTAACTGGTCCTGGGCCGCTCCGAGGTCGACTCAGCCTCAAATGAGTACCTAGTGCAGTGTGTAAACATCGCCACTGGGGAGACAAAGGCGGCCGGGCGTGGTTCTGGCCACCCACCCCCTCATGTGCCGTGCCGGTCTTCATAGGTACTCGCTAACAGCACTTGCCCCAACAGTCTGTTAACAGGCTATAAGGGGGATCTTTGTTTTTGTATGGGGGCAGAGAAAGAGATGGGGTGAAGGAGAGATTTAACAGTGGATTTCAGCGTCTTTATTAATGGCATTCAGTTGACACCAGATGATAGGAACCAGTTGGCGTTTGCGAGTGATTCACTGCCATGGAGTGGATATGTGAAAATGGCAATTTCTTACATCCAAAAGCTGCGTAAAGTCGCACAGAGGCAGATGCTTTGCTGCTCACACGAGCACGCGACAGTGCTCAGCCAACGGTGGAAATTCCGCAACGCTGTGGCAGAGGGAAGCACGGACGTAGGACGACAGCCTATTGACTTCCCCGGGAAGTGCTACTGGCTTTATTGACCGTGCAGGAATGATAATTATTGGCTGAGTTTGACTGATGTCCGGGATTGAACCGGTGACCTTCTGATTGCGATTCGAGTTTCTGACCGCGACGTTTGAATCACCCTCTAATTGAGCAAGTCAGTGGCCCTCACTATTTGGGTTCACGATCCGATTAGACGATAGTGCTGTGGTCTTTGTCTCTTTTCAAGGCCTCATCTGCATGTTTTCCCTTTCATTTGTGAGCACCTTTAGTTGCATTATTTGAAATGTGCTATGAGCATATCGATTGAGGATCATCTGCGCAAATCAACAAATTGATGCATTGTTTCATGCCTACCCGTGATAGACTCAACAACAATAACAGCCGCCATTCGCCACTAAGTTGCGGGGACGTCACCACGGCGCCTGTGCCAGGCCCAGGTGAAACTTTGAGGCCACGTGAAGTGTCGAACACCCGATGGCAGGAGGTCCCAGGAGAGGCCCATTGCCAAGGGTTGACTGAATTAGATGACTGGGCAACGCACCGACTCAGCCCACCACCACCACCACCGCTCATCAACATCAGCCATGATCTATCCACTGCTGCAGCCTTCCCCAAGCTGTCGTCATCTCCCAGGGCCAAGAGAGCACGTGCCACTTTGTATGAAGTCAACAGCCATAGGAATATAGGATTTCCTCCAGTTTGTCAGGGTCACTGAAGAAGATTGTAAACATTAGACAAGCTGCAGCATGTCGTGGACGTCCAGTGCTCGCCGAGCTGCTTTCACTTCCGGTTGTTGAACGAATACATTATGAGGTCACGTTCATTACATACAAAGTGTTTGCCACAAATGAACCACAATACCTTGCTGATCTCGTCAAGGAGCATGAACCATCATCACGCAAACTCTGGTCATCCTCGCAGCAGCAGCTTTTGGCTGGCCATCGAAAAAAAACGGTCACCACATCGCACACTTTCAGATGCGCTTCTGCGGCCGTCTGGAACGCTCTTCCTTCCGATATTCGGAATCCACGGAAGCTAAGGCACTTTTAAATCATCTCGATTGAAATGCATTTCTTTAAAATAGATTTTTGCGTTTAGTTTGTTGTTCTTTCCCCTGCACCTCCGACTAGCGTGGTTGGCTACGTACGGTGCGAAAGAAGTTCAATACAACACATGTACACAGCGTGTTCGTTTTGGGAATGTAGTCGCCGCGGCTCTGACAGTGTTGGCGGAGGTCACGCTCAGATCAGCGTTCGCTCTCCGCTTCGATTGACACGCGCGAGCGCAGCACGTGCCTCGCGAGCGTGGAAAGCGCGCGGCAACTGATCCGCAATTTTTATCGCCGGATCAGAGGTGCCAGCGTGGCTTGTCAGCTCGCGCTTGTCCCAGGGAGCTGAGCCGCTAACAGCCCGGCGCGCAAATTGTTATTCACCCGGAGATCCACCTTGCGTCGACGCAGAGCTGCGGCGGCTCATCGTTAGCGCAGCCCTGCCTTGGCACACGACCAGTTAATTTACTACTCAGCTCAAAGGCAGCTGGACTCGTTGTCGGAGTCATTCGCAGATTTGGGAGGGATGGAGGAGGCGGCTGGAATCCCCCCCCCCCCACCATTGAAGGCTTCGCTACCCTCCTCCTAATGTTGACTGTGTTCCACACCTTGTAATGACTTCTCACACACACACACACATTGACTCACTGATCTGCTGCTACATCTTTAGTTTAATTCACAAGCTCCATGATGAAGAGCGGCAAACCGTCAGCAATTGTCAGTGGGCTGGACACAACGCACAAATGAGTACAATTTAGCCATGGGATATCAGAATCTTGATTAGATTGGAGGAATCCGATGAGCTATGAAGCTCTTTTTCACTGTGTCCAGTCGATAGCCAGTGCAGAATTTGACAGCCAGAGCAGACTGCCCGATGGACACTAGCAGATCACACCGTTACTCGGTGTGTTTAACATCGTTCAAATGTACGCACTTCTTTTGCACCGTACGTAGCCGACCGTGTTAATCGGAGGTGTGGGAAAACTTGTTTTTAGAATCGACTGTCGTGGCCCCCATTGAGTTTTTGCCCCCTCCCACCCAACCCCTCCTCCTACAAACAAAGTTCACGCTTATGGGGTGGCTGAGTGGTCAGATCGCCCGACACCGAGCCAGTTTTTACAGAAGCGATAATTTGCTTCTGTACAAACATTATAATGGGTTCGACTACTGATGCGGGCACCTGGCAATCTGTACAACAGTCCGTTTAAGGAAGTCGTTGGCTTGGGGGAGGCCCCTCATTCAGCAGTGAATTGATCATGGTTGGCGATGATGGCAGACCGTTTTAAAATGGATGTTAACGGCGCTCGGAATGTAATTAATCACAGAAAGGCATTGTGTGCCGGTGGCATCTCCATAAGTCTACATTTTAAAACAAGTAAATTGGGAATAATTATTTTTTTTAGCTGTTTGCTTTTCGGCCAATTATATCCCGATTGTTGCCGTTGTGCTCCTACCATTATGTCATTTGACAAGTACATTCCTGCATGGAATTCTGCGTAACTTCGCCCAGATAATTGCTCCGGAAAGTTACATCATCTGGCCCTAGCGATACATTTACAGGCGCTTCCGCAAATGCTGTGGGGTTAAAACTAAACTAAACTAGTTTTATTTTACCAGGTAAGGCCCACTGAGCTATACAGCTCTTTTAAAGAAGCGACCTGGCCACAAATGATAGCTCAACGAAGTGGCTGATCACGTGGAAATTTAAAGCACCCAAATACTCAAAACGCGTGAGGTTGATTCGACATGTGGAGGGAAAAACCGGAGGACCCGGAGAGAGACACGCAAACTCCAAATTTTCAGCAGGTGTCAGGGTCGGGATCGAACAGGCAACCTCCTGTATACCAGGCGAGGTAGTTCACATTTTGTGCCCCCCACGGCCCTTACATTTTCCACCCTAGGCAACAATGCCCCCCCCCCCCCCATAACGCTGCCACTGCACATCACAGACATACTCGGTTTTATTTCTATATAAAGAAAGAAAATTCCCCCAAGTTTCTTCTGATTGTGCTACCAGCACCCTTGTATGTTGAACTTATTTCAAATCGTATGTAGCCAACCGTGCCAATCTGAAGTGGACCAGCAAACACCTGGTGGTCCGGTGTTGTCCATTCCACCATTCCATGACGGGGATCCAGTCTCCTCCACAGGGTGTGGCCACTGTGAACTTTCCAACCAACCGGGAACTTTTGGTATTGACCGCAGAGGGACCCTTGCCGTCGACCCAAAGGGTTCAAATTATGGGCAGAAGCCCAAGAAACCGAGTCGCAGAAACCTAAGAAACTGGCAGGTAAATTCAGGGGGGAGGGGGGGCAAGGGCGAGTCCACTTGTAGAGAAACGTGAGGGGGGGGGGGGATACTGAACGAGATTGCGTAGCAGCAATAGGCAGACATACGCCGCTGCGTGGTGCAGCACCCCCATGGTAATTTACATAGTAGCGCAAACCTCGGGTAGTGTTGCTGTTTCTCTGGCCGTGAGTCAAGGCCGTGAGTCAAGGCGGACGACGTTTTGGGTGCTGACCCTCGCGAAAGTCCCGCGCCGTCGGCGGCAGCGGCGGCAGCAGGCGAAAGGCAGCCAAAGAAACGTGAGAATCCCTTGCACGGCCGTGCGACAGCGGCCGACACGGGCGGATGGGTAGAAGGGTTGAAGTGACGATAAAACCCTTGAGACTCTCACGTCTTGCCTCGCCAGGATTTGAACTTCTCATTGTGAGTCGGGGGCTCTTCTCATTGTGAGTTGGGGACTCTTAGCGCAGTGACAACCGACTCCGCGATGCTGACATCGCGTGAATTCGCGACCAAAATTACAAGAATTCGGGTTTAAAAAAACGAGTTCCAAGATTTCAAAAACCCGCCAACGCAATTGGTTTAATACGAGACGGTGGTGGCCCTGAATAAAACGATGTTCACGAAGGCCTGCCCCTTAAAGAGCCATCACACGTCTGAGCCACGGGTTGCTGACCCCTGGGATTAGTAGTGATGGTCCCCCTTCACGGTTTTGGGGGGTCCACAGTTGATCTCAGTGGTTGGTTCAGGGAGTCGGAATAATGCATTTTTAGGATGCCCGGGGTTCTCTCGTTCTATGACCCGGGTCTGACGGTGGATTCATCCGCGCGTCCGCCAGGGGTTCGGTGTTCGTGCCCGAGTGAGAAATAAACTAGCATGTGCTCATTTCATCAACGAGGTTCGGATTCAAAAGTGATGGAACACAGCGTTCTTCGGGTTTATTTATTGTCCGAGCCTCGGAGAGTCGGACTAAGGCGCAATTATGATATTGGGGCGGTGGGTAAGAGTTAATGTATGAGGCGCAGGGTGACTGGCTAACAAGGAACATTTACAATTTGCCAGGTTTTGATAATGCAATAATCACAGTTAAACAGCGACCGTTTCATTACCCTCCTGTTGTCCTCATTTGTCTCGTTCTGACCTAATTACGTCAACTTTCTCACTCAGTGGCTGAGACTGCTGGATTTGAAATATCAAATGAGGGCTTTTACTCCTCGGCCAAGCTAAATCCTGCAATCAAATTCTCATTTGCTGTTTGGACCACCCACCAACCCGTGCTACCCACCAACCCACAAGCCACAAGCCGCCCCCCCCCACCTCGCCCCCCCCACCTCACCCCCCCCAAAAGTTAAAGTTTTGAAAGTGGTGGGAAGATATGAAAGATTGCACAATGTCTTTCATCAATAAATCTCTATATATCTCTCTCCTCTCTTTGCCAGCCCGCTATCTCCGGCATCCGTGGTGAGATTTACATAAAGCTCGCCCGGCACGAGCAGCGAGGAGCAGCCAGACCGAGACGCTGCCGTTTGTGCCGCGTGGGGGTTTCTCTCCTCCCCCGTGATGATGAAGCGGCTCTAGCGGGCTGCTTCCGATAGCCTCCCAAATTGGGATTTATGAGAATATATGTACGTGTGTGTATGTGTGTGTTGTAGACCTTTATAGGTGCTCGATAACAGCACTTGCCCCTCCAGTCTGTTAAGGCTATACGGGGGATCTTCGTCTTTGTTGTGGACAACCGTGCTAATCGGGAGGTGCGCGGGGAAGGACAACAAACTAAACGCAAAATGCAGTTCTAAAGAAATGAGTGTTCAATCTAGATTTAAAAGCGCATTAGAAAGTTAGCACGGTGCACGAGGTGTTGGTGTGGCCAGCACAATGCATGGCCACTTTGTCTCACCAATGCCACTGTTACATTCTACATACAGCTCCAGCTGCTTCCTAGTATTGGAAGGAAGAGTTGGGGTAGGGTCCCTTGTGAAAAGTAATCGGTATCTGACTACGAGGTTACCTTATGTTTTTGGAGGTACCTAAGGGAATTCCACATTTGGTAATGACTTCCTAATAGCGGAAGGAAAGAGCGTTCCAGACGGCCGCGGAAGTGCATCTGAAAGCGCCCGACGTGGTGACCACCATCGTTCGATGGCCAGCCAAAAGCTGCTGCTGTGAGGATGACCAGAGTTCGCGTGATGATGGTTTATTCTCCTTGACGAGATCAGAAACGTATTTAGGTTCATTCGTGGCAAGCACTTTGCGTGCGTGTAATGAGTGCGGCCTTTAAATGTATCCGTTCGGCCACCGGAAGCCAATACAACTCAGAGAGCATTGTGGGTACTGGACGGATAGAATAAATTTGCAAGAATTTGTTTTACCCTTTCTAGCAATAAAACACGTGTTAAGGAGTTAAAGCACCATACAGAAACCTTTTGCAAGGAATCATGTCTGCATTAACCACATATACTTGTGGTGAACATGCAAACAAAAACATGCTCTGGTAATACATGCATTGTCTTTGAAACTGATAGGCCTACACCAGAGACGGCCTTCTTCATGGCCGAGTTTCACCAGTGTCAGACCAGAGAACACCAGAGAACGCCAAAAGGCCAACCTTGTCGTTCTCTTGTGCAAAGACTGCATATATAATTATCAGAGCATCTTTGTTTGCATGTTCACCACAAGTTTGTGTGGTTAATGCGGACATGATTCTTTGCAAAAGGTTTCTGTTCGGTGTTAATGCCAGAAATGTTAAAACCAATTCTTCTATTTTGACACTGGCAAGAAAGGTCCCATGAAGAATGAATTTGGTTCGCGCTGTGAGCGAGCGAGGGAGGGAGGGCTGTTCCCAGATTGAACAGGAACTTGGCTCGCCACTGTGCGAGTATATCGGTGAAATTGTTTAAGCATATCGAGCGGAAATACCAGTGATATCAGCCCTGTGTGTATATACAAAATGCAACTGGAGATGATACTCATGTCCCAATACAAGGACGGGGCTTAAACTTGCACTTCGTGGTTGATTCCCGCTCACGGCCAAAGTCATTTACGAATTTCTGAACAGGTCTTAGATCTGCCCTAGGTCGACTCGGCCTTACACGAGTACCTGGTGAACTGTGTAAACATCAGCACTGTGAAGACAGTGCGGCCGGGCGTGTGTGTGCACACGTGGAGATGCGTGTGCATGAGTGAATATGTGTACGAGTGTGTGTGCATGTACCTGGGCAGTGTGCTTATGACCAGCTCCGGTTTGGCAGCAGAGGTCAAACTCCGAATCAGTTGAGTGGCATTAACTTCTTGTCAGCTGCGTGATGCTGTATGGAAGCTGCCTGGCCTGTCGCTCCATACGAAAAGCTCCTGGGTTTTCTCGTCCACAGTTATGTCTTTCCTTCTATATACTTACAAATTGTGGAACTCTTTAAAGGCAAATCTGCGCCTGTTTGAGACATTCTGGTTCGCCTGCTTACGATGTATCTTGGGTTTAACCAGACTGAATTGTGTGAGGAGCTCATAGAACCTTGAAAAATCTGGACAGTCCCATTGGTGAGCTCCTTTGGTAAGCAAGGCTGCATTAGTTGGGTCACATAGTCTGCATGACCATCCACTGCATGCCGAAGCAGTTTTTGTTTAGCTGGATAGACCACGGGCTACAGAAGAGATGGGCTGATGCGGTAGAGGAGGATGTGGAGCTGAGTGGATTTGCCGATGCCTGGTACCAGCAGTGTCAAGATGGGCCTCTGTGGATGAGGCTCATGAAGGACACTACCAGGCAGTTGGAAGCAGTCACTATCCAACAACAGTGGAGGGCAGAGGAGCGACTCTCACAACGAGTAGAGCGCCGGGCGGCTAAAACGCAGCAAATTAGCACAGGAGGGAGCACAGGTGGTGCATCCGCCAATCATCTCAATCAAACCATGGCACCTGGGTCTTTCCCATGACCTAATGTCAGCGAGCCTTCGACACTTCACGTGGCCTCACAGTGCACTTAGCTCGGCATGAGCGCTGTGGGAACATCACCTCTACTTGATGGCAAATGGCGATTGTTGTTGTGTGGATGCTTATTGTTGAATAGGAAAAGCAGCAGCAGCAGTAACCCTCGCTATCGGGATCTGGATAATCGCCTCTCGGGGAGTGCTCGCTGCAGCTTGGCACGATTAGCACGCTTGTCTATGTACGGTACGAAAGAAGTTCAACATGCATGCGGCCATACTTCAACATGCTGGTCAGTGGGGGACCTGCGGGTTAGTGAAAAGGGGGATAGGAGTGGGAGGGGGGTGACCAGCCCCAGTTTAGATATCACTCGCTACTGATGTCAACCGTGGCCTGGAATCATCGAATTCAGGTTGCCGGGATGCATCGGGCGCTAGCACGCAAACCGCTGCACCACCACTACTTCTCATAGCCTCGTGTAGTTTATTTGTGTTGTGCACGAAGCTTCAATCCTGCAATAATAATTATAATAGCTCAAGGAGCCTCGCCAGCACAATGCTGTGATTTCGTACGTATGAGTACATAATATATAATAATCATAATTTCGTTTTGATATGGAGTCGTTCATGCAAATTTGATCTCAAAAACACATTTGAACCTTCACCCCACCCCCCAAAAAACATCTTAAAATCTCCAGTAACAAAAATGAACAACGATATATTTTTTAAAAGTTTACGTACGAGGGCACCACGGATCAAACAAAACGCGAGCGAGGAGCGCGGAGGTCGAGCTGAGCGCGGGCCACGTGGGGCGACCGTAGTCGACCAAACGTGAAGCGCTCGGGGGGGGGGGGCTGCCCGACACGACACCGAGAGCCGTGACAGCTCCAGGGTCTCGTGGAATACCAGAGGAAGGGCATCGCCATCTGCCGGCGACGGCGAGGCAGCGCGCCCCTGCGCGTCGCAGTGCAGCGGGGGGGCGATGTCGCCGATTTGCTCGCGGTCGAGGGGAGCGGAATGAACGTGCCAGAGTCCGGGAGCGCACCGCTGTGAGCCAATGATGACTCTGGACGGTCGATACAATGACTACCATTTTCTGGGCAATCGACAGTGGGTTGTATATTTTCCTATCTTAGGTCCCACGGTGGCGAAATGTTAATAGCCTCGCTTGGCATACATGGAGGACGTGGGTTCGCTCCCTACCCTGACGCCTGCTGTATATTTGGAGTTTACATGTCTCTCTCTCTCTCCCCCTCTGTGGTCACGCGCTTTTTTCTCCGGGTACTTGCGGTTTTTCCTTCCACATTTATAAACATGCTTTTTGAGTATTTGACGGCTATACATTTCCACGTGATAAGCCACTTCGTTGAGCTATCATCTGTGGCCAGGTCGCTTCTGAAAAAGAGCTACACAGCTCAGTGTGTCATACCTGGTAATCTTTAAAAAATAATTAATCCTCTCCTTTCAATTGTTGACAGAATCATGTTCGGGAGATGTTTTTAGACAAAAGTAATCTTCAAAAGTAATTAGTCGGTGCATGCTTAGTTACCGTCATCTGATTACAAACCAGAAAAGAGTAACAAATACAAAAACACAACCTCATGTTATTCCGCAATGCTGGTGCACATGCACAATGGCTATTTATTCAACTCTTTACAACCGTTACGAAGTTGATAGGGTGGCCGCTTTAAAAAGAGACGGCATTCGATGTATGCACGTTGGATTTCTTTCGCACCGTACGTAGCCAACCGCGCTGTCTAGAGATGTCTAGCAACACATTGAGGTGGTTGAGCCAGGCGATTGTGGCAGGAGTGGCGGAGTGAGGCATCACTGTGGTGCCTCCATCGTATTTGTGAGTCGGGCATTGAGTTTGTCTGTGTTCCCATCGTCTGTTCTGGGTGACCACAATTGCACACCGGAGGATTTTTTTATTTTTATTTTCCATTTGTGGAACAGGTAACTGCAAGGCCAGGAGATGTTAACTAGGCTAGGAGATGTTAACTCCGTTCGGCTGGTATGCAGGACGTCGTGGGTTTGATCACGACCCTGACGCCTGTATATTTGGAGTCTGCATGTCTCTATCCTCGTGTTTGTATGGATGCTTCTCCGGGTCCTGTGGTTTTCCCCTCCACATTCATAAACATACGTTTAAAATATTTGGCTGCTGCATATGTCCGCATGATGATAAGCTACTTTGTTGACCGATCATTTGTGACCAGGTCGCTTCTGAAAATGAGCTATATAGCTCAGTGGGCCTTACCTGGTAAAATAATATTAGTTGAGTTAGTTGATAATGAAAGAAAAAAAATCACATGGAGCTTTTGAGCACCTGGTGGAATTTCCATATTCCGATGATACAACGCAGTCTCTTCTCTCTTCGTGAGCAAATTACCTCTCTTTACGTTTGGGGTTCATTTTACTCGCCCTAGAGGGGGCAAATGACGATGTGACTGCTGCTGATGATGAAAACACTGCAGCCGAAGATGATGCTGATACTGATGTTGTATGAGGAGAACGGATATACTGCTGCTGCTGATGTCGCTGCTGCTGCTGCTGATAATGATGACACTGCTGGTACTGATATTCATGACGCTGTTGCTCATGCTATTTTTTGCTGGTATTTCTGCTGCCGATGCTGCAGATTATGACAATCACGGCTTAACGCTGACTGAAGATCTATACAGTGCTCGAGACCTCGCATTCATATCCCATCGCCGTGACATGGATAGCGTGGTCGGATTGGTGGCGGGGGCGAAATGCGCGCGTGCATTGTCGCCCTAATTTGAAGAACGGCCCCCTTTTCTTTTTTAAAGTCAGCGAGGATTTATGGCTCACCGCCCATCCGGTGAATATTTAATGACCATAAGCAAAGGTAATCTTGCAAATGTTCGAGCATATGCTGTGGCAGCTTCTAGGGCTCCGTTAAGCCACACTACCGCCGTGTTAAGCCCATCCCGATTCCGGTAAACGCCCTCGACACGGCGGAAGGGAAGGAGGAGAGCAAGCCGGGCAGGAGAGTCCGTCAAGGGAGCCTTCTGTTGCTATATTTCTTGGGGGGTGAGGGGCCCCCCCCCCCCCACTTCAGTGCGAAATGGGAATCCCAAATCTTGAATGTGGCGTGCGCTTGCCGGTGAGACCCAGCAGGTTAAAATGGTCCAGAGTGCGCCTGCCTCAACACTGGGCTGCTGGATCATCGTGTGCCAGGCAGCCTATAAATCGTTGGTAAGATTTCAAGCAAAAAAAAAAGCTAAATGTATTTCAATTCTTCTTAATCGCCTAGACGGCATTTTGTTGTTAATTGTGCATTCTTAAAATACAATCGATCGTTTTACTGTCGTGGATGAGTCTCGACACATCTAGACCCGTGCTCGCCGTTTGGCTGGGTGCAAAGTGGAGCAATGTTCCAGCCCAATCCTGGCAAGCTGGTCCATAAAACCCAACAAATCTCAATATTATATTGGTCTGGAAAGCGAATAGGAGGCCGATGGATGAAAACATTTCACATTTATGTGTAGACACAGCATGGGAGGGAGTCTTCTCTCATTTACTTTTTCTCTGGGGGTTTTTACAGGCCAGACACTTCTCCTAAATCCTCTCGCCTCTGTCCATCCACCGGGACAAATGGGTCCACTGCAGTTAGTCGGGACGGGTCACGTGTGGTGGGGTAAAGTGTGGGTACCGCCACCTCTCACAGGATGTCTGGTCGGCGTGGAGAAGAAGGCCAACTACCCTGCAGAGGGCCGTTGTGCTGCATTGCACGCGTCGAGCGAAACGTCGGACTTAGTGCACAACAACACGCAGTGCGAACCGGAACATGCGTGTTGTTGTGATGAGTGTTGCGGTGAGTGTTGCGGTGAGTGTTGCGGTGAGTGTTGCGGT
>CM025673.2:1438615-1463518 GCA_014621495.2 Entosphenus tridentatus | reverse complement strand
GGTTGTGATGAGTGTTGTGGTGCGTGTCGTGGTGAGTGTCGTGGTGCATGTTGTGATGAGTGTTTGTGTTGTTTTTGTTGCAGGTAAGCATGGCACCCCGCACTGCGTCGGAGGGGATGGTAACACAACGCACCTTAGCTCAGGTAACGTGAACGCTGCACGACAAGCGAGATGCGAGTGACATCATCGTCACCATCGTCACCCTCGTCACTGTCACTATTGTCATCGTCACCACCATCGCCAACTTCACCATTGTCAGCGTACGTTTAACGTGCTATATAGTTAGTCGACCTGCAGATCACGTGTGGTGTGGTGAAGTGTAGGCATTGCCACCTCTTCCAATTTGTCTGGCGGGGGTGGAAGAAAAGGCCAAATACCCTCGAGAACTCCTTCCAGTTGTAGGCCCCTTTCACAAGCAATGGCGTGATTGGAAATTTCAGGGCTGTACCTTTACCTTTTAACACTTACGGAATACAGGTGTCCCCTGGGACCAGGTTACCTGGGATGCGCCCCATCCCATGAGAGTCTGGAAGCTAAGCAGTTTGGAGCCTGGTTAGTGCTTGGATCAGCGACCACCACGCAATGCACTCATGCTCTAGGCGCCGCTGTGGGTGCCATGTGGTTGGCAGCTTGGGCAGTGAGACAAAATCCATTGCTGGACTGCGATCGAAAGGTCGCGAGTTCAAATCCTGGTTTGGAGGGGTTGACTCAGATCGTTGTCATCATCATCTTAAGTCTTCATCATCTTCGTCATCATCATCCTCGTTGTCTCTCTGGAGTCTGTAACATAGGTAACACTTTGTAGGAGGCCATCAGTGTTCGTCCCTTGGGTAGACTAGTCCCTGTCATGGGAAAGTGGAATTTCCAGATGTTGAACTTCTTCCACACCGTACATAGCCAAGTGTGTTCATCGGAGGTGGCTCAGGACCACCAAAAGCAGACTGCTTGCGTGAGCAGTGACTTGGAACGCAGTGCGGGAGTCGGCGCACGGGAAACCGCGTTACGCTCCCACGTCTAAGTGACCCCCTCCATCTTTGCCGACCCATGCTGACCAACGCGGGTGAAGTATGGCGAAATAACCCCCCCCCCCCCGCCGCCACTCCACCCCCCCAGCCCCCCTCCCCCCCCGGCACACGTCAAGTTGCTATCAAAGGCCCAGGAAGCCAGGGGTCAGTCGCTTCCGGCTTGCATGCTCGCGCTGAGAACCCCGCAGGGGCTGGGCGGGCGACACGGAGATGGATTCAGGATTCACGAACGCGGCCAACGCCGGCACTGCCATGGAGAGCGGTTTGGCTCGCGGTCGATGAAGACGCTCGCTCCTCGCGTTGATTGAGGGCATCTGGGGCGGTGAATGGCGTCGCGAGATTGATCGTCGATCTGTTCGTGTCTCGCCTAATCTTGGGCTTGCACCTGGAATTGTTTTATGTTTTCGATGGAGTGAATTGTTGAAAAAAATAATAGGCTTTACCCTTCCTGGCAGTAAAACTGGTGTTAAGGTGGTCAGCCTGAGCTATTAATGTGTTGATAATTGCATTGTCTGTTCTGTTTGCCTTTTGACATTCTCTGGTCTAGCATTGGTGAGACAAGGCCATGCTCCGATCAAGGAATCCGATGAGCTCTAAAGCTCTTTTTCACAGATGTTCAGTAGGGGCGCGGGGTAAGAACGTTACAACAAGAAACGATGCAAAAACACGATAGGAGTGTAAAGTACAAGAAAGGTACAAAAAAATCACCCAAACAAATACAACACAAACCATCCCCATCCTAGCAGGCAAAGCCCACTGAGGTATCAACTTATTGTTCAGAAGCGACCTGGCCACAAATAATAGCTCAACAAAGTGGCCCATCATTTGGGCACTTATAGCAGCAACATAGTCAGAGTACATTTGTTTGCATATTTTGGCACAAGTCCGTGTGGTTAACGCAGACTTGATCCCTTGAAAAAAGGTTTCTACTTGGTGTTTGAACATCTCAACACCTCCTGTTTAATTTCCAGAAACGTTCAAGCCGATTCTTCGTTTTTTCTGTCATCAATGGATTGTTGCAAGGGAATTTTATGATTGATCATTTTTATCTCAGAGATGGACATCAACAAACTATCACGGCCGACGCCTTTGTGCCATCATACCCCCAGGCAGTGCCACCTTTCTGCCAGATCCTGCACGTTTTGTGCAGGTCTGTACTTACAGTCACCACCTCCACCGTCTGGCTTTAGGTCTTCTCTTCCCCTTGCTCACCCACCTCTGGGTGTCACTGCATTGCCGGTCTTGGTGACCTGTCCTCCACCACCCTGCACAGGCATCCCACCCACCACTACCTCTTCCCCCTGCACCGCGCACTCACGTCCCACCCATCACTACCTCCTCCTCCAAAGACAAATATCCCCCGTATAGTCTTAACAGACTGTTGGGACAAGTGCTGTTAGCGAACTTACCGATGAAGGCCACAACGGTACACGATGGGGTGGGTGGCGAGCACCACGCCCGACCGCCTTTGTCTTCCTAGTGGCGATGTTTACACACCGCACCAGGTACTCATTTGAGACTGAGTCAACCTAGAGGAGGCCCAGAACCGGTTCAGATAATCGTCACTGGTTTTGGCCGTGAGCGGGACTTGAACCCGGGTCGCCGGGTTCAGCGCGCTAACCGCTACACTACCGCTCCCTCCTCCTGCACCCTGCACGCACACGTCCCACCCATCACTACCTCCTCCTGATCTCTTCTACAATACTTCACTGCCATGTGGTATTCTGAACCTTCGACTTGCTTACCCTATCCTGCTTCGAGATTCCAATGATTTTTTTGCACGCACGAGCACAGCAGAGGTCAGAAGCTTGTTTTCCAAATCGCATTGTTTGAGTTTAGCTCACTCAGCCCGGCACAACGCTGGTCTTTTAGCACTCTCAAGTTTTCCCGAGTGGTTTAGGCAGTCCGTGAACAAACACTCCAGCAAAACGATGGACGAGTGGTAATTTCGGTTCCACGTTCCCACTGTGGGTGCCTGACTATCCGTAGAGCCACGCCACTGTTGGCTCGCCACACGGTGGTACTTCTTTTATTGAACGGAGCGGGATGATGACAGTTGAACACGTAACTAGAATAGTACATGTTGTGGATTTACTCTCCAACACACCGGTGTGTGATCAACTAGCAACGAATTGCCACGTTTTGTTTCTGTGCCATCCTCGCTAATTGGCTGTGTCTGGTGGTGGCTGGTTCAACGACATATTTTATACTTACGCGATCTAACCCAAAACACCTTTAGTACTGGATAATTTTAAACTCACAACGTTCCAATTATTGACTTAAAGCTTTCGTGACTGCAGGAATTCATATTTCTTTGGGTCTTTCAGTAAAGTCACGTAGATAGAAAAAAAAATAACAATAAAATAATGAAATAATAATAGTTCAATAAAGTGAATACAAAAAATATCACGACGTTTCGATCGCAATACAAGAAATCGTCATAATATTTTTTATTAACTTTATTTTAAGTTATTATTTTACTATTTTATTGTTATTATTTTTTCTATTTACGTGACTTTACCGAAAGACCCAAAGAAATATGAGTTCCAATTATTGTTTCAAAGCCATTAACTGGTTGATGTAAAAATACGTAGCGACTTGTACTTTCGCGCCCTTTTAAAGACTATTCATCAACAAGATTTGTGAAAATGTGCTCTGTGTGTAACAGAAAAAAATCAAAGGTGGAGCCCTGCAATTTCTCTGCTCACACCCCTGCTGCTGGAAGTGCCTGCACTAAGCGGGAGCTCCAGAGGGTATTTTGGCCTCCTCTTTAATGCTGGCCAGACAGCCAGGAAGAGAAGGGCTTGCCCACACTTTACCCCGCCACACGCGGCCATTCCATTGACGAACTGTGGCGAATGTATTCTGCTGGGTGGACGGAGGCCCCCTACTGCACATCTGTGAAAAAGAGCTTCACAGCTCATCGGATTTCTCCAGGGGCGAATAAAGAGATGATTTAAGAAACTTGCGCCAGCTGCGCTGGATGATTGAATTGAACTGGCGACCTCTGGATTACAGAGTCCAGCATGCTAACCGTGCCACCACTTGGCAGCGTGTCCTCCCTTGCACCGTAATACGTGATGAGAAGACGCCTGAGTACGGTGACAATGATGTCACGTTACGTATCCAGAAAGTGTCAAGTCTTTTGCCAGGGCATCCCTGTCTTAGGATGCACGGTATATTCCAGTTTTTGTAGATTCGAGGAAACTGATAGATGGTACCCACAGCTCAGAATCAGAATGTTTATATGGACTGGCAAATGAGGAATCCGATGAGCTATGAAGCTCTTTTTTACCAGAGAATCATTGCCTTAGGATGCGCAGTCTCTTCCCGTTTTTGCACAAAAACAAGAACAAACAACAACAACACAGTCCCAGACCACACCAAGATAACACCACAGCAGCAGTCCCTCAACACAATGGCACATTAACATTGAACTATCGACACTACACAGGTACGGATCAAAGTTACAAATCACATTTGCAAACGTGACTGCGTCATTGTTATCCATAACAAAGGGTTTATAATTGTGTCGTTAACCGGATAATGCTCAAATGCCCCCACAGATGGGTTCACAAACGCGAGTGTTGGACCACCATCCTGTGGCCACTCCAAAGCCCAGCAGGGATTGGAAATTTCACAAATCTCCCACGTGATCCACCAACCCTTCTGGAAAGCGCTGGATTGCAGGCGTTCATAGCAACCACACCGGGCTGAGCCACTGTGGCAAAGATCCTGCGTGTAGCCGTAACAGACTGTTGGGGCAAGTGCTGGTAGCGAGTGGCACCTATGAAGGTCGTCACGGCACACGAAGGGGTGCGTGACCAGCCCCACGCCCGACTGCCTTTATCTCCCCAGTGGCGATGTTTACTACACATCGCACCAGGTATTCATTTGAGACTGAGTCGACCTAGAGGAGACCCAGCACGGGTTCAATTAATCATCATTGGCGTTGGCTGTGAGTGGGAAATCGAACACGGACCGCCGAGTTCATTGCGTAGTGCACTCACCACTACACGACCGCTCCCCCACACACACATACACACAGAGACATACACACACACAATCGCCGGCAACCGCTTTGGATTCTCACCCTAATCTCCGGCAAATCCCAGCCGGCGCCCGGCAATCAACAGAACGTGTGCCCAGTCACGTCTCCCTCTGACGAGTAATCTCCGTAAAAGTGGGGGTTGCTAAGAATAAGGCGATGGGATGATGGGAAATTTTTCTTCGCCGGTGTTCCCGAACTTTTTTTTTCCCCTTTGCATTTATATGGAAGGTAAATCACGTGCAGTGCTCTATCCCGCTGGTTGTCACTGTTGGTTGGAGCACCGCGCTCGCAGTCGGAAGGTCGCGAGTTCAATTCCTGGTTGGGGATTGCCCCAGCGAATCAGCATCATCATCATTAACACGTAGGCTTTCGCGACCAACACAAGTGTGGCTGTCGCCTGATGATGCTGGTTGTATTTTAGTGCCGAAACTTCATACTCATCTTGTAAATGTTGTGGGCTTACTCTCCAACACACCGGTGTGCTGTACTAGTAACGAATTGGCACGTTTTGTTTAAGTGACAACCCTTACTAGTTGGCTGTGTCAGGCGGTGGTGGGTTTCACGACACATTTATATTTACGCAATATAACAAAAAAAACTTCTGTTATGGATAATGCATCATCATCATCATCCGCGTTTCTCCAGAGTCCACGAAATAAGTAACACTTTGTAGGCATTCATCGGTGTTCATTCCTTGGATAGACTAGTCCCTGTTATGGGAATGTGGAATTTCCACAACTGGGACTGCTAAAAGCTACGAACGCCACTCTATTGCTTGTGTGAGTAGAGAGACGCGTTGACTTGGAACACCTATTTATTTTACCTGTTTTTACGTCACCAGGAAAGGCCCACTAAGCTGCTGTACAGCCCTTTTCCAGAAGTGATCTGGCCACAAATGATAGCTTGACGAAGTGGCTTATCATCACGTGGAAATGTATAGCATCCAATACTCTAGTAACGCATGTTTCTAAATGTCGAGGGAAAAACCAGAGGGCGCAGATAAAAATCCACGCGACCACGGGGAGAGGGACACGCAAAGTCCAAATATACAACAGGCATCGTCAGGGTCGGGATCGAACCCACGACCCCCTGTATACTAGGGGAGGTAGTTAACATCTCACCACCGTGGATGCCCCAGTATGGGAGTTCGTGCACGGTACTGTACTATGCTGCCACGTCCATGCGACCCACCTTCACCAAATTCCCACTGACCAGCGTGGTGAAGTATGGTTAAATAGCCCCGCGTGTTCGGCGTGATGTCCGTACATTTCGCTCCACATGCTCGGATCTTCTCTGGGTACTGAATTAAACTTACATCTGAGAGCGAATCGATTTATTAGCTTTATCTTGAAAATACCAAACGTGGGATTACATTAAGTTCTTCCGAAAGCATCAAATGAATCTGTCGTCAGGTACCGATTACATTTCACAAGGCACTCTACCGCAAATCTTCCGATGTTAGGAAGCCACTGGAGCTGTTCACTTTTAAACCATCGAGATTGATAACTCATTTCTGGAGAACGGCTTGTTGTGTTTAGTTTGTCATCCTTCCCCCGCACCTCCAATTAGCGCGGTTGGCTACGTGCGCTGCGAAAGACGTTCAACATATGTACAACATACAAACGACATACAAACGACATACAAACGACATACATACAACGCTGCATTTGACTGCATGGGATAATTGCTGTACCCGCCTGTTCTTCTGAATCACATTATTATTACAATTATTATAATTCAATTAGCATGCAAAGCCCTTGCGGGGAAATGTTTGCGATCATTATTGAGTTTCCTTTGCGTGTTTTTATTTTATTATCCCGCTTTGCACCGTGACCTCATGCAACTCTTTCATTATCATATTTATTGGCTGGGAATTTCTGTGATGTGCATTAAGGCCACCGGATGAGCGTGGGGGGAATTCTCGGACAACCTTGAAGGCGAGCGTGGCCTCGCATCTCCTCGGGAAAACACGTCTCGACAACTAACGCTGGGTGGATTAGGAGCGACGCGTAAACCTTGTCTGTACATTGAATAGTGTCACCAGATTATCCCGTCGTCATTCGAGGCTCGGCAAATTCCGTCTCATCACGGCCGGTCGCGCGTTGGCCATTGGTCGGCATCGTTGCGCTTGGCGATCGTCATCACCGCTCACTGTCCCCGTTGACTGACATGGAATAAAAAAAGTTAAAATTTTCACTGACGAATGATTCCGCCGCTAATTTTGTTGCGAAAATAAACGTTGATTCGGAAGCTCATCATTTGGCCATGCGCAAGCCACTGAGATGCTAATACAGATATTCGTTCAAATTGGGCCTGTAGTTAAACTGGGCTCTGAAATGTAGTGCGTTGGTGGTCTCAGCCCAGTCTCACATGACAGCATATCGCTCTACACAGGAGATCGCTCAGTACAGGAGATCGCTCGGTATAGGAGATCGCTGGATACAGGAGACTGCAATGTACAAGAGACCGCTCGGCAGTGGTTTTTGCAGTGGCGAGAAAGCAAACTGAGATCATCGAGCGTGAAGCGCAGTTGTATATACTTTGGGCCATCCCACAATTTTGTCTAATTCACAAATTTTAGCGTTTTTTTTTGCGGAAGCAGCCGTACGTAAATTAGAAAATACGCGGTCGTGCCACAGTCGTTTCGCGAACGGCCCATCCTTCTGCCCTTCTGCCAACCAAAGGAGGTCGAATAACGGGTGGCCAATCGTCGACTTGAACAAGGCCCATCCTGGGGCTGCACGTTCCACTTCACAAGTGAGTGGGACCAATTCAATGCTTTATTTAATTTCATCCCAGTGAGAGTGCACTAGAATTCATTCTCCCCCCCACCACCCTCTGGGACTAGAGGGAGAGTATGTTTTTTGGAATACATTTTTGTCAAATGTCACAGCAGCCAACGAGTCTCCCTGCTCAAACAAGCATGGCGCAGCTCCCATCTCCATTGGCTGACCTCAGCCAATGGTGGATTTTCCTCATTCATATGGCAGGGTTCAGTCTATATATATATTTTTTCCAAGTTAAATACTATTTTACGTTGCGGGAAAATCTACAGCGTTTATCCCTTGGATGAACTCTCCCTCGTCATAGAAATGTGGAATTTCCACCACGAGCTCTGGGCTACCCAGTACCTAAAGCAGGGTGTCAATTTGTGTTGATGGCATTGTGTTTGTTATGTTCGGTAACGTGATCGGGTTGCCACCTGAGCTACAACAACCCAGGCCGCATTATGGGAATGATGAGTACTATATCTCACAATAGCAGAACGGTTGGCAACTACATGTGCATGTCTTGGGCTTGAGTGGCGCATTATCTAATTAATTATTACTATTGTTACACAACTGACAAATGCCGTGACTCTGAATGTTCCCGGGGAGACTCACAGACTTCCCAAGGGTAGCAGCTGCCTCCTCAGCAAGGGGGCGATCCTGGGGAAACCATAGGACGGGTGGGCAAAGACCACGTCACGCATCCACGTTGGTATCTCATTCGGTATCCAGGGTCATCGCTCTCGCTGCTGCAGGAGCCGGGCGAGTTCGCCAAGTTGGCACAATGTCGCCGTGAAACCGGCGCTGCTGCGATATCGCAAGTACGTCCCGCTGGCCATTCATCAATGTAACACCTTCCTGTCTTCTATATAATTTTATTAATTGAGTTTATAATTGGATGGTGGTGGTAGTAGTGGTTGCATCTTGTAACTGTCGTGTTTCTTACTCTAAATCGGCACAGTACGGACACGCACGTGTGTAGGTGCCTTCCGTTTGAACGTCTGCGTGTGAACGTCTGCGTGTGATCGTCTGCGTGTGAACGTCTGCGTGTTAACGTCTGCGTGTGAACGTCTGCGTGTTAATGTCTGCGTGTGAACGTCTGCGTGTTAACGTCTGCGTGTTAATGTCTGGTGTGCGAGCGGGGAGCGGTGGCGCAGGTGTCAGCGCGCCGCACGTCCAGCCCTGGCCACTCAAGTGAGTTTCCGATTCTCGCTCACGGCCAACACCAGTGAGACGATTATCCGAACCGGTCCTGGGCCTCCTCCCCTAGGTCGAATCAGCCTCAAATGGGTACCTTGTGTAGCGGTGTGTAAACATCATCACGCGGGAGACAAAGGCGGACCGGGCGTTGGCGCTGGCCACCCACCCCCAACAGTCTGTTCAGGCTATTCGGGGGTTCTTTGTCTCGGTGCGCGCGTGCGAGTACATTTTTGCAGCGTTAACTGTAATGGAACTCAAAGTCTCGCGCGCACTGCTGACATCCAAGCAGAATGACCAATGCAGGCAGCCGAGCGTAAAATTAGAAATTTAAAAATAAAAAAATCATCTCCGTAAGCTCCAACGCGCACATTCAAGTCCCTTTCTCCCTGTGTCACCGATTCAGCACAACAAAGGGATGGGTAGTTCAGAATGATGACGGATCGCTCCGCACGCGCGCGCGCGTTGTGCACGTGTGCGTCACACACATCTTAATGGGCTGCCTGCCGCCTCGTGCCAAGCTATATCTTGGCGGAAGAAATCACATCAGCGCGGAGAGCTGCTCAGAGTCATTATGTGCGGCAAACATTTGTAAAATATTTAAATGAGGCTATTAATAATAATTTTTCACCGACGTGGAAAGGACTCGCACAGAATCTCAAAACGTTTCCTTTCACCGCAAAAAATCTCGCTTGAGATGCTCGATCAGTTTCTTCCCGCGTATGGACCGATTGGTCACAAGGAATATGGATCATGTCGTGTCGGGTGCAGAGCAACATGTACAACACGACGCGGTTTCACGGCCACGCAAATCCACGCGTTCGTAAAGCTGGGGTGGTTTACGCTGAGGTCACACCGTGTCGGACCGATGAGCCAGCACCGCCGGCATTGCGACCAGATTTTAAACCACCGCGGATTCAACCGCCTTCATCTGGTGCAGTGAGTCAATGGCCTCAACCTGATTTGGGGCGCCGTGGTGGCGAGAGATGTTATCTCCCTCGCCTGGTATGCAGGAGGCCGTGGGTTCGATCCCGACCCTGACGCCTGTATATTTGGAGTTTGCATGATCCTTCCTTCTTTCTCTGTCTGTGGTCGTGTGGATTTTTCTCCGGGTCCATATTTAGAATCAACATCACGCGTCTGGAGTATTTGGCTGCTATAAGTTTCCACGCGATAAGCCGCTTCGTCGGGCAATCATTTGTGGGCAGGTCGCTTCTGAAAAAGAGCTGTACAGCTTTAGTGGGCTTTACCTGATAAATAAAATGATTTTACATTTAATTACCAACGATTGCACAATCAATCCCCATCGCATTAAACTTGGGTTTTAATTCAGCTGAAAATACCAGTTTTATTTCCCTGCTAGGAACAGCCTCTGTAGAGCACACAGAAGGTGTGCCCACCACCTCGTTCGTTTGGTCTCATGGTCTTAGCCAGGTTCATATTCTTAGGTTTTTTCGGTAACAGTCACGTAGGTGAAAAATTAAAATTAATAAAAGTCAAATAAAAATTAAATAAAAATCACGACGTTTCGGAGGCAACACAAGCTTCCGTCTTCAGGTGGAACCGTCACAGCACGCTTGCTGTATCAAGTAAATGAGAAATTCCAAGAGATCCGACCTTGTATATATATACTGGTTGAGGGGGGAGGAGCCAGGGTAGGCCCCTGGACAGGAGTTTTTTTTATTATTATAAGGTTGGTGCGGCTGAAGCTACGGCTAGTCTACATAACAAAGGACTGATCTTTTGTTATGTAGACTGGTTGAGAGGGGGAGGTGCCAGAGTTGTTAATGTGCGGCTGCTGCTAATGGGACTGAGCCTTTGCTATGTAGATGGTAAAAGCAAAAAAGCAGGTCAGGAGAAACAGCCTCTTACTATGTTGCTTGGTGGGTAAAACTTAAAGCAGGCAACCAGCGTGTGAAAAAAGAAGCTAAACATGATAAAAAACAAAACTGGCTGTCTATCAGTAAACTGTACAGTAACTAAAGAATAGTTGTCTGTCAAATAAGATGGTCCAAATATGTGTAGTTACATCTTTTTTGCATGGTTAATAACATCTTTCCAGTGATTACTCAGTTTGTACCCATCATCACGGTTGAAATTATGTCTGTGTTTGTAAATTTGGATGGCTTCGTGTACAAACCTTTGATGGTAGCCAGGAGGTTTGCAGAGCACCTTGGTCTCGGAAAAGACAATTTCATGAGAGCCCACAGCGTTGTCGCAATGATCGGCAACGGCGGAAGAATCAGTTTTGCCGTGTTTCAGATCTGACTTGTGCTCGCGGACACGATCAGATATATGACGTTTCGTTTCTCCAATGTAGCAATCACCACAACTGCAACTCAGTTTGTAAACTCCAGGGTATTGTAAGTCAGGAATGACATCTTTCACAGATGGAATTAGATCACGGATTTTATGTACTGTACTGACTCGGACTTGGATATTATGTTTGTTTAGAATTTTGGAGATGTTTTTGGTCACGCCTGCTATGTATGGCAACGTGATAGTTTTGATCGGAGTTTCATGTGACTGTTTCTGTATGGTGGGAGAAACAGCTTGGCGGATGGTGCAGTCAGAGTATCCGTTCATCCTGAGGGCCCGATGTACATGTTTTAATTCACTGGCCAGGTGGTGTTGGTCAGAAATACCATGAGCTCTGTGGTATAGCGTTTTAATGAGAGAATTCTTTTGAGATGGGTGGTGGTGGGAATCAGGTTTCAAGTAGGAATCTGTGTGGGTGGCTTTCCTGTAGACAGAATGTCCCAAGGATTCGTCAGGTCTCCTCTCAAACAGAATATCTAAGAATGGTAGTTTACCATCTTTCTCCACTTCCATGGTGAATCTGATGGATGGGTGTCTGGAATTGATGTGGTCCAAGAAGTGGTTCAATGCTGGGAGGCCATGTGGCCAAATGACGAAAGTGTCATCCACATACCTCTTCCACAGGGAAGGACGCAGGGTGGATGTCTGGATGGCGTCTGATTCAAACTTTTCAATGAACATGTTGGCTATCACTGGTGACAAGGGGGATCCCATAGGGGTAGCCTCATTCTGTTTGTAGAAGGTGCCATTCCAGGTAAAATAAGTGTTGGTGAGGCAATGCCTAACCAGCGCAGGTACATCCGAATTCAATCCATGTTGGACCAAGTCCTCAATTATTGTTAGGGTGTCAGGTACTGGGACTTTGGTAAACAGAGATACTACATCAAAACTGACGAGGATGTCATCAGGAGATAGTACCATGTCCTTGACCATAGAGACTAATTGGGTTGAGTTGAGTACTGCCGAAGAGGTCTTGCCTGTGAAGGGAAGCAGAGTATCTGATCGAAACCGGGCTAGTTTGTAGGTTGGAGAGTTGATCGTCGACACGATGGGTTGTAGCGGGGTGCCTTCTTTATGGAATTAGTGAAGACCATAGAGTCTGGGAGGTCTTGCAGCCGATGTGTTTAGAGAGGGACGTTTGGTTGGTTCGATTAGGGAAGTCGAACTCGTGATGATTTTGTTAGTTTTTGTCGTTAGGCTGTTAGTAGGATCGTTTTTAATTTTGTAGTAACTCCCATCATTAAGTAGGTCCAGGATTTTGTTGTTGTATGAATCTTTATCCATGATGACCGTGGCATTGCCCTTAGCCAGGTTGCCTAATTTTTTCCTGGAATATTTGCCCCCCCAACCCCAATCCCACAACCCCCCACCACCACCCACCCCAACCTTGCCCCCTCCCACCACCACCCACCCCGACCTTGCCCAACCCCACCACCGCTCCCACCCCTCCCCCCAACAGCAGGTGCAGTGGGGGCAGAGCAATGATTTCCAGAGTTCACTCACGGACAGCTCCGGCTGAAATCATGTTAAAATTGCATTTTCATTGAAAAGTGCTGGGCAGAGATGACCTCCCAAGCGAACTGCTGAAGGGGAGAGTGGTGATTTTTGTGCAGGCTGCCCTACGTGATGTAATCGCAACCACCGAGACCACAGGACAGGTTCTCCAGGATCGGAAGCATTCCCTAGTCGTCCCCCTATTTAAGAAGGGAGGACCGCACAGACTGTAACAACTACAAGGGCATCTACCTTCTCAGTATGTATGTATGTTGAACATCTTTAGCACCGCACGTAGCCGATCGTACTTATCGGGAAGAGGTCCTAGGCACGCCGAGGAGAGGCTTGCGGAGCCCAAAATGTGGTTTGAGAACAGGGCAGTCCTTGCAGAGACGCCATGTTCTCTGTCCGTCTACTGCGGCAGAGGTGGAGGGAATTTGAACAGGACCTAGATCTCTGCTTTATTGACCTGGTCAAGGCCCCACAGTACCATCAATAGGCCAGGGCCCTGACCCTCTGCTCACAATCGTTAAGGACTTTCGTAATGGTGGGCAGGTCTGGGCAAGCTGCCAACTTGCCTTCTTCTCTCTCCATGCTGATGGTACCATGTTGATGTTATGACCTTGCCATTTGGAACCTGACCATATACAACTTATTTTTCATTATGTTTCTCTTTCTTTCTCTCACCACGTTTCTATTGCGTAACCGGGTCCCAATAAATAATGTACACTTATTTCCCAATGGGTGTTTACATGTGCTATTGTAAGCACAAAATAAACACAAGGTTGCGCATCTGCTAGGCATCTGAGGAGCGACGCTCACAACAACGAGCGGAGCGCCGGGCAGCTAAAACACAGCAAGTTGGCACAGCAGGGGAAGCAGGTGGTGCATCTGCCAGTCATCTCAGTCAACCCATGGCACCTGGGTCTGTCCAGTGACCTCCTGCCACCAAGCCTTCGACACTTCACTTGGCCTCAAGGGGCACTTATCCTGGCACAAGCACTGTGGTGACGTCACCGTCACTTAGTCGCGATTGGCGGCTGTTGTCGTTCTTTGTCTTTTGTGTGTGTGTGGATGTATTAAGCGTTGCAGTGAAGCATTATGGCTAAAGGCCAACACTGTCTCAGCCTAACGCTCTCTCTCAATGTCTCCACAACTCATTCTCCATGAGTGATGGGGCAATTGTCTCCGGAGAGGGTGGAGGGGTTTCCATCCCTGGGCACCAGCTCTGGTTGGGCAGTAGAAGTCTCATTCGGAACGGACCGGGCAGTGCTATCTCTTGACGGAGTGCGTTACGTGCTGTGCCGGAAGCTGCCTGCTCTGTCTCCACGTGAAGCTCCCGATTTTCTCAGGGAAAATTCACTCCGATCTGGACAAGTTCGTTCCGAACCATGCATCACCGCTGAACGTGGTCTGACCTCGTCCTGGGCCACTCTTATGTCGACTCGGCCCTACATGAGTACCTGGCGCATGATGTAAGTATCGCCGCTGGGGGGGACACACGTTGGTGAGTGCTGTGCTGACAACGTCACCCGTGCATCGTGCTGGCTTGAATTTGGGCTCGCTAACTGCATTTGCCCACACAGCCATGAAGCCTACATGGTGGCCTTTGTATTTAGTTTGAGTATTTGAGGATGGCACCAAACAGCACTTCTATTAATCAGCCAATAACCCATTCGTAAAATGTTTGTCCGTCGATCTTTCTATCTTCGTCTACGTGTGTACGCCTCTGTGCCCTCCTCTGTGTTTGTCACTGTGCGTGCGCGTCTCTTTCCCTCCGTCTTTCTCCCTCTGCGTACGCGACTATGGCAGCCTGCGGTGCTGAAAACGAATATTCGGCTTTGCCTTTTTTGTGTATTGCTGTTTCATTCCGGCTGAAGTGATCACCAAAGATCCAGACAGAATTGGGCCAAATTCGAAGAGGAAGGGAAACTTTGGGGAGCCACCGCTGAGTATTTATTCTTGCAGGCATTGTAGCCTTTGCGGAGAATGGGCTTCGTGGTGGGTGTTTGTTCAATCTAAATTTTAACACGTGACTTAATTTACTGCAAGGCTTTGGGGTCATTGTACGTCTCAAGCGCCGCACGCAAGCGCGCGCGTCTCAGCACGCCGAGAACCCATCGGATTTCGCCGTTTTTTTTATTTCTTTTAACTCGGCACATTTTCCTCCCACGTTAGTTAAACGTTCGAGCCGCCGGGGCTATGCAGTGTGAGCAAGCCCAGATGCGGGTGGGGTATTCCACCCCCCCCCCTTCCCCGAGCAAAATGTAATGAGGCTTTGAAAGCTTCATGTTCCACATGCCCTAGCAGGGAGCCTATTGTAGCCGGTCGGCCATAAAATGAGAAATGCTGAGGCGTCAAGACTTTGGAGAGGACGTGCAGTGTGGGAGGGTGATGCGTGTGGCCTAGCGGTCAGAGCGCTCGCCACTGAGGGAGTTCACACGCGGTCCACGGTTCGATTCCCGCGAGGGGTGCCCGATGGTTATTACAATATAATTTTTTTAGTTTAGAGATGATTTAGTTGAACCAGGTTGGAAGTCAAGAGACCAGAATGAGTGTCGTTTGCAAGCGTGACCAGAGTCACTAAAGTGAAAAAAGAAAAAAGCAATACAATAAAGTTAAGGGTAAAAACTGGAGTGTCTTGTCTGCTCTTTATTGGACATTAAAGAGATTCAAGTTGGTAGATGGAGGGGTGGTTTAGGGTACAAAATGGTTGGAGGCATTCTTCTTGTTTCGTACGGCTGATGTAGACGCAGAGCTACAATTTCACATTCTAAACAAAAAAACAAAACTTTTTTTTATAGTACCAGGTAAGGCCCACTGAGCTCCAATACAGCGTGTTTTCAGATGCGACCTGGCTAGAAATGATAACTGAACTAAGTGGATTATTATATGGTAATGCATATCAGCCAAATACTTTAAATTCATGTTTCTAAATGTGGAGGGAAAAACCGGAGGACCCAGAGAAAAATCCACACAACCATGGGGAGAGTGAGCAAGCAAACTCCAAATATACAACAGGTGTCAGGGTTGGTATCGAATCCAGGACCTCCTGCATACCAGGCGAGGTCGTTAACATCCCGCCACCATGGCGCAGGTGGTCAAGCTAGATAACCGCATCAGTAGCAGCGGAGTGTATCGTCGCTGTGATCTCTCATTCGTGTTTTTGAACTTCGCCCGGGAGAGGCCCTCAATGTTCAGTTTTCAGGATCCTTGTCCCAGGGCCTATCTGTGGCGCGTCGTTGTCTGGCCCTACAGAGGGCCGTTGGCGTGGCTCGCGTTGTTGTTGTTGTTGCTCTGGAGACCGGGAGATCGACGACGACGATGATCATATGTTGGGTCGCCGCATCGATGGCATCCGTCGTGATTTCTCACTCGACAGAAGTGGGCCGCGCGACGGCTGCCACCTTCCACTCCGTTGGAGGCATTGATCTTGTAGCGCAGCCCTTAGCTGAACTTTGCGGCCTCATGCTACACGCCTTGTGGCCTTGCGCATTAAGTTGTGGGCCTTCACGTTGTCTTGCAGGCCATATTGGGCCCACCGGTGTCAGATACCAAAAGATGAATTTTTTAAATTTAGAATTGATGTTTGGGCCAGATCGCTGTGTGACTAAAACGCTGTGTCGTAAACCCTCCTCCACCCGACACAGCCAACAAATAAAGGCATCACGTGATGAACAAAGGTGGGACAATTTATATTACAGATTTTTTTTGGGTTATATCATATTTCAGCTATCATATTTACGCGACCTAACCCAAAAAACTTCTATTATGGATGATATTGGTCTCGAAAGCCTACGTGTTAGTTAGACAATTTATTACCGCAGCAGCAGCACC
Organism: Entosphenus tridentatus; assembly: GCA_014621495.2. Classification (NCBI taxonomy): domain Eukaryota; kingdom Metazoa; phylum Chordata; class Hyperoartia; order Petromyzontiformes; family Petromyzontidae; genus Entosphenus; species Entosphenus tridentatus. Next base: position 1,446,827 of record CM025673.2, on the reverse strand, counting down.
GATGTTGTTGCAGAGTCATCCACAACATTTAACAACCACCATCATGGGGCAGTTGCCACAATTCTAGCTCCTGCCTGATGATGCTGGATTTAACTATTACGGAAATGTCAGAAATACCGAATTTTTGCACGTCTTGTTGATCACTCTCCGGCACCACTATCAGTGGTACTTGTGAAACGGTTATAAATTGGCCACGTGTGGTCATAATCACTCTCCGGCACAACTATCGGTGGTACTGGTGAAGCAGTTATAAATTGGCCACATGTGTTGATCATCATGTGACGACTTTATTCATTGTTTTGTGTGGGGTGGATGAGCTTTTACGACACGACATTTTACTTACACGACGAGACCCAGAAATGAATTACGAATCGTATTATTGGTCGCGAAAGCCTGCACGTGTTAGATGTGTATATATATATTTTTTTATGAATGTGCAATTCATCTGCATAATCTCAAACTCGGGCCTCGAGATGAAATTTAGGATGATCACAAAAAAATTTGGATTGATATAAAATGTGAAATCACAATAAGTGCTTTCAAATGATGTCCACGAAAGCACAATAAGTGCTTTCAAATGACGTCCACGCTTTTCCATGTGATGTCATTTTTGGTGATGTCACCAAAAGTGACATCACATGACGTCATGTTTGCTAAAATTATTAAAATATAAAAAAATACATTTACACTAAAGTGATTATTTAAACTGGTGGCACTGTGCATGTAATATTTCTTTATGTAAAAAAATAATTTGCAATTGTTAAAATTACTACATTTTAGTGCATTAACAATGAGAGTCAGCTAAATGCAATGCATTTAAATCCACAAATATGAAAGTACAAAATAAAATCCAAAAATTGAGTCTAAAAATACAAAAATCTGCTGTACAACAATATTAAAATCTTATTATTAGAATTCAGCATTGCGGTTCTGATTATTGCAGCATGTCAGGCTTGAGCACAAGAGACAGGCTGGGTGAAGTCTCGGTGGCGACTTGTTAACTACCTCGCCTGGTGTGCGGGATGTGTCGTGGGTTCCATCCCCATCCCGAACCTGACACCTGTACATTTGGAGTTTGCGTGTCTCTCTCCCCGTGATTGCGTGGATCTTACCCCGGGTCCTCCTCCTTCTCCCTCCAGTTTTAGAATCAACACGCGTTTATTAAATTTGGCTTCTGCTATAAATTTCCACGTGATAAACCACTTCATAGCAGCTCAGTTGGGGCCCTTACCTGGTAAAATAAAATATAATTGATCGTTTTAGTTTACAGTGTCCACAGGGCGTGTGAGAATCTCACAAGCATGTTGAGTGAAATCTGCTTTACTCTTGGCTGCAGCAATAGCTCTCGTAAGAGAGTCGTGCACGTCTTCACGTTTCAGACATCGCACTTGCCGTGCATACAGAGCAGCCCCAAGCTAGCAATGGACAGTGCGTCTCTGCTCGCCTAATTGGGCAGTCCGGGGCAAGGCCCCAGATCTTTTTAGATTGGTGCCGCTCGCCACTTTGTACGTTGCGATCTCGCGGATGAAATGCGCCTGTACAAATGGAAATGATGATTATTATTATTGCCTGCTCGTTTGTGCAGGGGATTCCTCTTCTACAGGGCGCCGTTTGTCACAAGCGCAAATAATAACCTCAACGCATTCCTCGATAGCAGTCCAAAAGAGAAAATAAATATATATAGACAATTCTTTATATCTCTGCTTTGCAGAAGGGATATTGTTCCAAAAGTTTCCGATTTTATATATATATTCACTTTAGAGCAGTTTCATTGACTAACGTGATGAGTTTTCAGCATTATTTATAACTCAAGCAGATACCAGGATGGTAGTCTCATTTGCAAGAGTGACCTGGGTCACCAGCGTGACAAAATCAAATGAATTAAAAGTACAGTAAAACCTTGGATTGCGAGCATAATTCTTTCTGGAAACGTGTTTGTAATCCAAAGCACTCGTATATCAGTTGTGATCATGTGACGCTCGGCAGACAAAGCGTATACATACTACTCGTATTGCAAGACCTCGCTCGTTTATCAAATTAATATTAAAAAATTTGCTCGTTTTGCAAAACACTCGCAGACCAAGTTACTCGCAATCCAAGGTTTTACTGTACAGCGATGAAGCAAATAATAAATTGGCGCAACAAACAACTGTGCCAAATTTGAGAAAGCGAAAATGTTGCACGGACATAAATCGACGTTAAATATCGAGTTCTCCATAGCGTAAGTCACCTCGGGCGGAATGATGTCTTCAGTGCCATAGACTAAATACCGCTTCTTAGAAATATCCCTCCAATTGTGAAACAACAACGATCTTACTCCGTTGATCCCGGGGGTGAACTGGGGACAGGGACAAAATATTCCGGGGTCCCAAACGGGGATTCACTCGTTTATCCAGGGGGCAAGGCCACGGATAACACCGGCTAGTTGGAAGAATTTTACCAAAAATTATACTTATTTGTCGTACGGACCCCCGGATAATTGAACGTAATTTGACGAATAATTCAGTTTTTTACCTACGTGACTTTACCGAAAAAACTTAAGAATAACTTTGAATATTTGGATGACCATGGCACCACTGGATATTTCTAAGAGAGAACCGGAGTTTTGCTGATGAATGAGTTCACGGATAATAAGGTCATGGATAAATGGGCTTTAACTGTAATGCAGCACCAGCTACGCTAACGTTATCCGATTAACAAAAAGAACATTCTAAATTGCACGGGGTTTTAAAAAAATCATATTAAGCAAATTGTATCCATTGCTCATAGTCTATTGTTAATCATGACAATATCCCCTTTGCTTGGGAAAGCCGTGCTGGGTCTCAAGCAGTTTAAAAAAAATTTTGATTTTTAATTTAATGTTAAACGATTTCAGGAGGAATATAAGTGGTATAAAAAGGCTACGAATAATAAGAATAATCTCTGCCACGAACCATTTCAATCGCAACCGTATACAGATGCTGTATAACGGATGCTGCATACGGATACTGCACACAGGATACTGCGGGAAGGCATTGCTTTTGGCGTTAGACCCATTTTATTTTGTTGCCATGGTCACGAGGCCTGGGAAGGACATGTCAATGTCGGTGACAAGGAGGAGAAGGGATGGACAAGTGAATGATTGTAAACCAATTGTGGGGGTTTAGCGAATTGTGGAATCCTGGAGTCGCTGCGTCAGGCGTATGTGCAGTGGTGCTCTCTCTCCATTTGCAGCAGTTAAAAATTCCACGTTGTCCGTGGGAGGACCCCGTTTCTATTCGCAGGAATAGCCACAGTCGGCTCGGCACAAAAGGAACCGCAGCGCTTTACATGAGAAAAAAATATAAATTATTCTCATTTTCCACAATAGAGGTTTTCGTTTGGGTTCGATCGCATAAATATGAATGTGTCGTTAAACCTGCCACCACCCGACACAGCCAATTAGTAAGGTTTAATACCGAAACAGGAGGAGGATTTCTCCACAACCCTGGCTGTCGCCTGATGAGGCTGGTTGTTGTATTTACCGGCAAAATGTCACAGTACTCGCATTGTAAATGTTCTGGGTTAATTCTCCAACACACCGGTGTGCTGAAGTAGTAATGCATTGACACGTTTTGTTTACGTGACAAACCTTACTAATTGGCTGTGTTGGGTAGTGGCGGGTTTAATGACACAGTTATATTTACGCATTCTAACCCAAAAATAACCTCTGCTGTGGATAATATTGGTTTCGAAAGCCTACTACTGCTACTACGTGTTTAAACATTTTCATTCTATCGGCCACAGAGTCGTCGGTCCGCTGGCAGGCCGAGCTGAGCCCTGGCCGGAATTCGAACCTGTGCCCTTGCTGTTGCATGTCGAGGAACCCCCTCTCTCTCGCCGCTCGCTGTGCGACCTGCACGACGGCCGGTTCTTCCTATTGTGAGAGACACATGGCCGCCTTCACCCACCATTGTGGTATCGGGGGTATAAATTATAGCTACTGCTGGGGGTTATTTATAGGCGAGCTTAGACGCTTTTCAGGAACACCAGCAGTCACTGTATCGGACGGTGCAGTCAGCGCGCAAACTAATTCAGGGTTGCAATCATTCCCTCTTGGCTGGGCGCCCTCTGACCCCACTTAATCTTGCTGTCACGCCGTGGACTCGGAGAATCATGGGCAAAATGAAATGACAAGACTTCAGGCCAGGCTTCTGTCTAACAGAATATATGAAGAAGAAGAATAAAAATAAAAATAAACAATTCCGCGTGACATACCATTAGCCCGCAGATGATCGCAATGTGCAAGATATTCCAGAGCCACTGCGCTCTGCTGACAGCTGTTAAGAGCCGCAGTCTTTAGGAATGTGTGGATGTCACGGTGGCTGGGGTGCCTCCATCAGGGGTCTCATAAATGGCCGTGCTAGAGCCAAGCAAAAAAAAGTCCATGCAAAGGACTGAAACGCAGACGCGCGAAAGAAAAAGCGTGCAACAAAAACGTGGATGAGAGAAACGCACGCCGGTTCACGGAGAAAAGTGGTCGCGGGCAGGACACGTCGCTACGGCGATGAAGAAAAACAACGGAGGGGCAGCCGAGGATCGGAACGCGGCGCGGTAACGTCCACCGAGGAGATGGAGCGATGATATGCACTCATGTGCAAGCCAACACCGCACGGGCGGGAGCCGTGGCGCCAGTGGCGACGGCTTGCGGAGGCCTCGATCCAGAAGTGACTTTTTGTCCACGGATGATGACAATGATGCTGCTGATGATGAAATGACGCGAAAACCTCATGAACTGACGATTATGGTTTCTGGGATTAGAGCCTGGGGACCAAGGTTGTCTCTAGGGTACGGCTAATCAGGGTGATTGCCCCGGGCCCCGTACTTTGGGGGGGAGGGCGCATTTCGATGTAACGTGTCAAATGTAATACTTCCGCTTTAGTTTGGACGGCCCTGCCTGGAACCGTCTTCGGCATTGACACCGTCCTCCGGCCCGGCATGCCAAAGCCACACACGCCCCCATCGTCAATTGTCGGGCACGGGAGCCGCGGGGGCGGCGAGGCGATCGATGCGCGAGCGCGCGCAGGGCAATCGATTGACCGCTCGCAAATCGAACGTTGCTACCTTTGCCATTTGGAATGAGCTCGATGCCGCGGTCAGCCCTGTGGCAAGCTCTCTCCCCTTTTCTCGTCTCTCCGCCACCTTTTTGCTCGCCTCTGCTCTCGCCGCCACAAATGGCCCACGCTGGTGTGGTATGATGGAGCAGGATGCAATTCCACGCTCTGCGTAGAGAGTGTGATCACTGGAGTTTGTGTTATGGACACGTATCACGTGGGTACTGGGATGATGCCGCTGCTTTCACGGTGTGAACGTGTTCATCACGCTCAGTCCATCATGTGTAGGTGCTCCCGTCCATTTCAAGATACCTCCCCTCGGGAGCGCCCCCTCTCGAGCCCCCCTCGGGTGGAGCCCCCCTTCCCGCTAGCGGTGGCATGAGCGAGCAATCGAAAGGGCTGCGCCTATACCTTTTTCTATGTGAGCAATTCCATTCAGGACGATGTCCTGCAGGAATCGCGATTCTTCTGTGGGTGATTCCCACGTTAAATTGTACACACGTTGGTGAGGATCTAAGTGGGCCTGCATGCGTGCACACACACGTATACGTGAGTGATAATCCAATACTTTGGTAGCCCCGATAGTCTTAAGTGGTAGTCTAAATAGTAGTCTCAGTGGTAGGCCAATTGGTAGTCTAAGTAGCAGTCTATTTGGTCATCCAGTTGGTAGTCGAGGTAGTAGTCTAAGTGGTTGTATAGTTGGTAGTCTAAGTAGTAGTCTAGTTAGAAGTCTCAGTGGTAGTCTAAGTGGTTGTGCCATTGGCCAGGTGCCCACTGGTGGTTCAAGTAGTCCCGTGTGTAGTTCTGGTGGTCCGTGTGGTGGTCCCGGTTGCCTACGCGGTAGTCACGGGGGACCCCGCGGGGCCTCGTGGTGCCTTGCTGGCCTCAGTGGGAGGTGGGGCGGGGTGGGAGAGCTCTTGCTGCGTCCGCACGCAGCTGTAGAGGCGGCCGGATTCAGGTTGCTCTGGGTCTGGGCTTGTCCACACAACCACGGCATTCGGGGCTGCAGCTGGGACATTCGAGCTCGACCCAGGCCGGGCGGCCCGACTTTGTTCAAAGTTAACGGGGATAGGGTTACAAAATGTGGAATGCTCTGCACGGTTTCTGTAGATTCAGAGGCACGGGGAACCATGGAGAAACGGGAAAGCAGCCAGAAGCGGCGCCAACAATCGCCCAAGCTCTGTGGCCAGGATGTTTGGACCGTCGTTCACTGTAGTTCACCGTCATTTGCCATCATTCACGATGGTTCACCGTCGTTCACCGTCGTTCAGCGTCATTTGCCGTCATTCACCATCATTCACCATATATCACCCGCGACCGCTTCAGGCTGGGCTTTGTCGTGCGAGGGAGGCCTGGGGACCCCTACATTTCTGCACCCCAGACGTGACAACGTCGTCGTCGAACGGTTACCTTCACGTCCCATGGTCGCCCTTGACAAACGGGCGGGGGTGAGGGGGGAGGCATTGGCTCGACGCGGCTTCTCGCCTGCTTATAAATAACCGGCGATGTTCTGGGATGACGAAAGAGAGAGAGAGAAAGAAGAGAGAGGAGAGAATCCAATTACTGATCTGTACCGCGGCACCGCCCGCAGCGGGTTTACAAGTCGTCGGTGCTGTTGGTTCTCTTGCCAGCTTGGGCATGGCGCATTACAGCGCCAGTAAATGATTCACCTATTTAAGGCCGAAGCAGGAGGAGGATTTCTCCACAACTCTGGCTGTCGCCTGATGATGCCGGTTGTCGTAATTACCCGGCAAAACGTCACGGAACTCGCATTGTAAACATTGTAGTGGGTTTACTCTCCAATCTTACTAATTGGCAGTGTTGGGTGGTGGCGGGTTTAACGACACATTTATATTTACGTGATCTAACCCAAAACAACTGTTATGGATAATATTGGTCGCAAAAGCGTGTTAAACCAAATTCCACCTAATTGACAATTGGCACTTCATGCTGTCGTAAAATGTTTGTGACCACAGTTACCCATTTCTCACCGTTTGTTTATTTCAGTCGGAGAAGTAAATATGCTCCACCGTTCAAAGTAACTGTGGGTCGGTGCTCACAATGTTGTTGTTGGTGGTCTTGATCCCCAGATGTGGGAACTCCGCATTCCCACGGCAGCATCTAGGCTGTCCAGCTAGCAAGTAAACTGTTCCGAGAAACTGTTTTTATTTTACCAGGTAAGGCCCCCTGAGCTCTATATCTCTTTTTCAGAAGTAACCTGGCCACAAGTGATAGCCCATTAGAGACACAGGCAAAGTCCAAATATACAACAGGCATTGTCAGGGTCGCGATCGAACCCACGACCTTCTGGAGACCAGGCGAGGCAGTTAACATCTCCTAGGCACCGTGATGCCTCAGAGGTGCCAGATCCCAGTGTCTCAGACACGGCCATCATCCCCCTGAGCCACCTGGCCACCTCACGCTAAGAATTCTCAAATGTGTATTTTTTATCAAGCCATTATAACATTTCCATTTTTTTTCAAAAGCCCTTAAGATCGGCCAGTTTTTTTTTTTTACACGCATGCGATTTCTTTTCCTTGATGCTTATGTGGTTCACTTCAGCTGATGTAGTGTAAATTGACAGAGAGACAGAGCTTTGGCTCCTAATTAGTATCACGTTGGTTTTTTGTTGTTGCAAGAGGTGCAGTAATTAAAAAATGCGTCCCCCCAATCTGTCCCTAATGTGTGCCACTAAATCCGACTCGGCACAGCAGAAGATGTGTGCGTTTTGTTTAATGTAAAAATATAATTTAACGTAAAAAATAATGTTTGGTCACTGCCACGGAAATGTGGAATTTCCACTGACAGACGAGGAGCTGGAAGAGCGATGAGCATTAGAAGGAGGCACAAACGTTTTGCAATTGGCTTCAGATATTCGCTTTCGCTAAAGAAAGATATGCTTTCTATATATTTTTATTTTACCAGGTAAAGCCCCACTGAGCTGCTATTTAGCGCTTGTTCAGAAACGACTCGGCCATCACAAATAATAGCTCAACCTAGTGGCTTAATAATCCTTAATTATCCTCAATCCCATAATCCTTCTTTGGTCAAAAAGATAGGTACCACTTTGTAGAGAGTCGCCGCACTGCGGTGCCCTCCTGCACACTACCACGTGGTGCATCGTTGAACTACTGGCGAAG
>CM025673.2:1416163-1438605 GCA_014621495.2 Entosphenus tridentatus | reverse complement strand
CTGCCGTCCCCTCCTGCACACTACCACGTGGTGCATCGTTGAACTACGGCCGAAGTCGCCCCACACTGCGGTGCCCTCCTCCTTCACACTACTACGTGGTGCATCGTTGAACGCGAACCCTGCTCAGGGTTGTTTGTCTCGTGGCCAGCAGATGAAATGTTCTCTCATATTTATGGGACCCCACTTTTTGCCGGTATCAAGATGATGAAACGGAATCGGCTTTAACCCTTTTTCAGCAATTATAAAGGAGGCATTGCGATGTTTAAACAGAATCAGAATCTGTATTTGTCCTGGAGCAATCTGATCAGCTATCAAGCTCTTGTTCACAAATGTCCAGGAGGGACGGGACATCAAGTTCCACACACCAGATAGACAAACGCCCAATAGACACACCTATTGCGGTGCATCAAGTCTGCATTAACCTCATATCGTACTTGTGCCAAAACGTGCAAACGAACATGATTTGCTAATATTTGCATTGATGTTGAAACTCATTGGCCTCCACCAGAGACAGAAGCTCCCTTCACTCAGGTGTCCGGATATGGAACTGCCTCCCTTGACAAATTGTTGGCGAAATCACCGATTCTGGTCTTCAGGCCTTCAAATGCCAAGCTCACACACATGCACTTCTCCTAACTTCACCACACACGCCGTGTAGGGACCAAGTCTTTGTGCTGCACTGAACCCAATGATCATGCTCATTAGATGTACTCATGTCTGATATGGCTGTTGTTCACAATTGCACCCAATAAAAAAAAGGCCAACCACCCGATTTGGAATATATCGAGTGAATAAAACAATAGAACAATTCACCGAGTGAATATAAGAATAGAACAATAGACCGAGTGAATGAAACAATAGAACAATACACTCAATGAATAGAACAATGGAAGAGTACACCCAGTGAATAGAACAATAGAACAATACACCGAGTGAATATAACAATAGCAATCGCTACAATGGTGCTCGTTCAGCCATTGGTGACCCAGCTGGGACCATCGGCTCTGCTGCACCCCGGAACCCCGGGGTCTCAATCACAGGGCAGCTGAGACTCAGACTCAAACCCGGAACCTCGGCTGTGCAGAATTCAGCGTCTCTGACACGGCCATGACATGATCCCCCCGGAGGTATCGATCTGCCCCTGTGTTGTCACTTTAATAACTATCCCATTTCATCTGCATCTGTAGGATATTCACAAAGTTTCGAGTGTATTTGATCTTAACCAGACTTCATTTAAAAGTGAGCCCCCCCATATATTCAGTCGGGATTTGGACTCCCATTATCAATCAATCAACGTTTGTTGACATGATTAGGCCAGGGGCCCTGTGAGGTTCATTTATCTCATGTTCAAGTAGACCTGGCATATTGTAGTCGTGTAAGGGTACATTATATGCATAATTGAACTGCAAGTATTTTCCATACACGGGATATATATCTCGACGTCTTTTGGGATCACCGCATTGAGAGTGACTTTGTGGGAAGCCTTTCTTTTTTTGGCATGGCACGTAAGCAACAGTTTGTCTAGATGATGTCATACGTTGAATGTTAAGGCTCTATCAATCAGTCCAAGGGGGCAGTAGACGCTGCACGGATTGTAGCGATACCGCCAGGGTGTGCGCGTGGATGGCGCAACTCGTCGGTGATGCATTTGACTGCGACTGCTTCCATTTGTGTAACAACGTGTTAAAACGCGTTACGACGTGTTACCATGTGTTACCATGTGTGTGTTACCATGTGTTACCACGTGTTACCTCGCGTTACGATTAAGATACAATATGACGAGCCGTTTCCATGCGTTGCGATGTGTTACGACGCGTTATGATGCGTTATGATGCGTTACCACGTGTTACCACGCGTTGCGACAGGTTACCATGCGTTACCACGCGTTACCACGCGTTACGGCGTGTTACGATGCCGCGTATTCCCGTGCTGTGCCTGAGCGCGGTGCAGCGTGGTCCACACCCGTGGAGAGACAGAGAGAATCCCGGCACTTCCACGGTCGCGTCCTCAGCGATGTTTTTGTTTTGCCACCCACCCTTCATATCATCGAGTGCCGGTGTTTTGTGGGAAGCCACCAGTGGTTGTTGGGAATGAGGGATTTACACCGCTGACTCGAGGCGACCATCAGAGATGTCATCCCATTGGTCGCTTGAGACAGGGAGGTCCTCCGACGTTGCCAAGGCCTTCGGTCGAAGCCCCCAATGGATCTCAGCTCAGCGGGAGTGTGCATGTCGATGTGCGTCGAACTTCTTTTGCACCGTATGTATCCAACCGTGCTAATTGGAGGCGTGGGGGAAGGACAACAAACTAAAACACAAAAAGCAGCTCTAAAGAAATGAGTTTGCCAATCTAGATGATTTAAAAGTGCATAGCTCCGGTAGCTTCCTAATATCGTCAGGGAGAGCGTTCCCGATGGCTGCAGAAGCGCACCTGAAAGTGCGCGATGTGGCGATTGTCTTTGTTTGATGGCCAACCAAAAGTCGTTGCTGCGATGATGACTGGAGTTCACGGTACGGTGTTTGAGTCTTGACGAGATCAGCAAGATGTCATTGTTCATTTGCAGCAAGCATTTTGTGTGTTCAATGCGCGCGACCTTATAATGGATTCGTTCGGCAAACCGGAAGTCAACACAGCTCAGCGAGCACTGGACGGCCGCGGTCGGATCTTGGGTACCCGTCACGACACGTGCCAGCGAATGTTGTGCACAAGCTGCAGCATGATCCTCTCCTTTCCCAGCAAGTCTGGAACTTATTTTCCCACAGGCGCCTATGCGGTCGACTCCCTGCCCCTGATCAACTCCAGTGACTGCCTTGCTATGAAATGAACACACGCCCCCTTGATTCTATACAGCATGTTAAGGTGCGGTGGCGAGATCTTAACTTCTTCGCTTGGTATACAGGAGGTCGTGGGTTTGATCCCGACCCTGACGTCTGTATATTTGGAGTTTGCGTGTCTCTCTCCCCGTGGTCATGTGGATTTTTTTTCTTGGGCCTCCGATTTTTCCCTTCACATTTAGAAACATGCGTTTAGAGTGTTTAGCAGCTATACATTTACAATTCTTTGAGCTATCATTTGTGATGGCCAGGTCGCTTCTAAAAAAGAAGTACATAGCTCAGTGAGCCTTACCTGATAAAATATATTTGTTTTAAAGTAGTTTAAGGTGCGACCATATTTAGATGCTACACGAGTACATATTGCACCGTATGGTATAGATTCACACAGAGACCCCACAGATTCACACAGAGACCCCCACAGATTCACCCAGAGACCCCACAGATTCACACAGAGACCCCACAGATTCACACGGAGACCCCACAGATTCACACAGAGACCCCACAGATTCACACAGAGACCCCACAGATTCACACAGAGACACCGTGTGCCTTACACAGGGACCCATAGACTCACGTAGACAGACGTGCACTTGCATGGTGATCTATGAATGGCTGCCTCTCTCAGTAAATCAATGTGCCCACTCTGTGCAGCGTTCTTGAGATGCTGTCACATTTAGGCACCGCCGTGAAATATCGCAGCTGTATTGGACAATTGTCTTGTTGTACGGTGCCGTGTACGCATTCTTCTGACGGGCCCGGTCTCTACGTAAGGCAACGGTGGACAGAGCAGTACCCATTGTATCTGCCCAACAGGAAAACAAATGAATTATTTCCCCTCGCAAATAAAGGAGGGGGTGGGGGGGGGTGAAATTTACCCCGTTCAGTGGTCATGAGAATCTGGTGGAAATTCCACATTTCTAAGGTGTGCATTTCCACAATTCTGGCGATTATTTCCACAAACATCTGACGAGCACAGTTGGCTATGTAGAGTGTGCAAAAGAAGTTGAGCATAACATACGTACAGATGGCAGTGTCTACGCAAGACATCCACGCCTTGATTTTATAAACGGAGTGGTACAGTGCTCGCTTCATTTGCCCGGGCCGGGGTTTGAACTCTTGACCTTTTCGTCGTTTAGCGAGCGAGTGGAGCTTGCCGGGCCCGCGAGCACCATGCCGCGACCGTTCTCGCCGCTGGGGAAGTGTCCCTCATGAATTTCCTCGTCTCCATGCTCATAGCTCTGCCCGAGCCCAATCCGACACGGCGATCGTCACGCGGCTTCAGCCATGCATTTTGCATGACTGGGCGGCCCGCAATCAATTGTGGGGCCTTTTCTGAAACGGCGGCTGCTTTTGGGAGCAATTTGTCAGCGAGCGATTTCTTTGTGCAGGGTCGGATGGTTTGCTGGGCACGCGTCCGTTGTGCATTCCATCTCCACGCCATGGTGGCGAGATGTTAACTACCTCGCAGGTTCAATCTCGACCCTGACGCCTGCTGTATATTTGGAGTTTTTGGTGTCTCTCTCTTTCTCACCGTGGTCGTGTGGATTTTTCTCCAGATCCTCCAGCTTTTTCAGCCACATTTAGAATCAATGTGATGCGTTTTGAGCACTTGGTTACTATAAATTTCCACATGATGAGAATCCACTTCATAAGGCTATCATTTGTGAAAGCCAGGTCACTTCTAAAAATGAAGCGAGAGAGCTCAGTGGACCTTAACTGGTAAAATGAAATTTTTTTTATCGTATTATTTATACCGCCCCACGCTCACGGGAGTAGTGAGGCGGTGTGGGTCTTGTGTAGCCAATGGGTGCAAAGGAAGTTGCCAATTTTCATGACAGCGGTGATACAATGGATATATGAATGTTGAACTTATTTCGCTCTGTACTGTACATTGCCAACCATGCTAATCAGAGGTGCGGGGCAAAGACAATCCCAGAGGCGGCCAGGCAGCTCAGGGGTCAGAGTTACTGAACTGGCACCGCTAAGATCCCGTGAGTTTCAGTCGCTGCCCTTGATTGAACCGGGTTTTACGTATATATGTATGTTTAACTTATTTCGCACCGTATGTAGCCAACTGCGCTATTCAGAGGTGCGGGAGAAGGACGTAAAAAAGCAGCTCGAAAGAAATGAGTTTGTCAACCCAGATTTTAAAATGCATAGCTCCAGTGGCTTCCTAATATCGGAAGGAAGAGTTTTCCAGAAAGGCCGCAGAAGCACATCTGAAAGCAGGCGATGCAGTGGCCATCTTTGTTTGATGGCCAGCCAAAAGCCACTGCGAGGTTGACCAGTTTCAGTTTTCAAGTGCAGCGAGTATCATGGTCTCAGCACGGTCACCAATGACTGCTGCCAAGAAACCATGAAATAAATAAAGTTGCGGTTTTCTGCTTCGTCATGTTCATTCCAGCTCCTGAGAATGAAACTTTTCATTTGATTGACGTGAGACGAACAATCACCACAGATCATATTTAAGATGCACCGCTCCTCTGCGGATAAGAGACCTATTGCAGTCATTCGAGAAGTAGTTCTGTGATATCATCTTCCGGGGGCTATTCTCTGGCGCCATGTGATGCCACGCGATAACCCATCTTTCTCTCTCCGTGTGGGCATTGTGGGAATGTGCAGTCCTTCGCCCGTGGATATGTTTTCATTCTTTAAATATTAGTTCGGTAATATCACCTCCCCCAGATAAGGTGCCGTCGCATAATGGTGAAGCACGCTAGTGGAATTGCAATCCGGAGGTCACCAGTTCACTCTCCCGGCGTGGCAGGTGAAACAACGGCACAGGTCTATAAGATCCTCCATCCACCTCTGTCCACCCAGCAGTTTAATTGGCCACACCATAGTTCGTCGACTGGCAGGTCACCGGTGGTGGGTTGAAGTGGGGGTGACTCCCACCCCTTCCAGAGGATCTCTCTAGAACTCCCACTCATGGAGGTCCTTCCACCGGCAGTGGAATGAGAGAAGGAATTTTAGGGTTGCGTCTGTATCTTCGATGGTGATGCCACGTGACTTGCAAGGCATCGCAACGTGTAAACAGCACACGTGCTGTTTGTGGATCGTGAGCTATGTGACCACGACTGTGACTGAGTTCTGTGCCGTGTTGTAAAGACATCTCCACCGTCGCAGGACTCCCGTGAAATAGAGCCCAGCGGTCCGTTGGTGCCTTGCTACTGAAATAAATGTAAAAGATTTCCCTCTACAAAGATGGTAGGGCTGATGAAATGGTCAAAGGCGCACATTTTGCTGTCGAAAAGTCGCGGTTCCCGTGTTTGGTTTTTCATTTCGGTTGCAGCCTGCGCTCACTTTACCGTTCCGGTGGGTTTCTCACCGTTTGCAGAAAAGGCAAACGGAGTTGATTTTTCAGCGGCGAGCAGAGAGAAGAAGAATGGTGTCCCCCGTCCGTCAAGGAGCGAAGCGAAACGCGCGTTCGGGGTGGCGGCTCATTCAGAGCTCCGTAAATTGGCCCACTCGTTAGCTTGATGTGCCGCGCGGTGCAATTGATGAATAGAGCAACAAAAGGGGGTGAGAAGCCAACTTCTTCCACGAGACGCCGGCCTCTTGGAGGCAATTACGACGAGCATTCAACGATTTCCTGTATTTGATCGCGGGTTCGTTTGTGTGCATGGGGGGAGGTATTAGTAACCGGTTCAATTAACGCGTCCAACGGCGCTTTGTCAATTTTCATTTTAAAATTACCCCGCAAGACAATTTATCGTTGGCCGTGTTGCCCCGGCGCTTGGCCGGCAGGGCCTAACCGAGCGGCCTAGGCAAAGCGATTGAAGAGTTCGACGGTTCGATTCACGGTAAACGTCTCCGGGATCTCCGCTTGCGGTGGTGGTCCTGTTGTTGTTGTTGTTGTGCGGGAGCAAACGATGCCACGTGGAGTTCACGCCTGGGTATCCATGGGCGCAATTATCCAGTTTGCGGGAAAATAATAAATGAAGGGGATGTATTTTACGCGCTCGCTGGCTTCATCTTTCAGATGCTCCTCAGGGTGAGCTACTTCATTCAGCTATCATTTGTGGTCAGGTCGCTTCTGAAAAATAAGCTAATTGCTCAGTGGACTTTTCCTGTTGAGATAAAACATATATAGTTTCGTTTTATTTGTATATTTTTCTCTGTGATTTACTTTTCCCAGACTCAGCACTCGTGTCGTGTTTTTGTATCGTTTGTCGTCGTAACGTTCTGACCCCGTGCCCCTGATGGACATCTGTGAAAAAAAGAAGAACTTCATAGCTCATCGGATTCCTTGAGTACCGTATAAATTAATATTCCGATTCTGATTCTGACCACAAATTCCCGACAACTTGGAAAAGCAATAGCGAGCGACAGTGCTTTCTGTCTCCGCTGCCATTCAAACAACAGTTTATCGGTGGTGGCGCACGCCTATAAACCAGCACTGCGGAGGCCGTGAGGGTTGCTGGATCACTGCACAAAGGTTGTGACACTCTGCTTCCCGTGGGTACTGAGGTGCCTTACCGTCACTCGCCAGGAGAAGGCATCATAGCAATTGACTCCACCTGTTCCATCTGTATGGGATAGAGTGTTTCTCCCTCGCACCCGTGGGTTCCCTCCCACATGCAAACATGTGAGGCGCTGGCAAGATGTTAACTATTCGTCTGGTATTACATGGAGATCATGAGTTAGATTCTGATCCTGATGCCTGTATATTTGGAGTTTCATGTCTCTCTCCCCTTGGTAGCGTGGATTTTTCTCCGGGTGCTCCGGTTTTTCAACCTGTCATTTAGAATCAACGTCAGGCGTTGAGAGTATTTGGCTGCTATAAATTTCCACGTGATGATCAGCCACTTCGTTGAGCTCAGTGGGCCTCAGCTGGTAAAAATAAAAATGCGTTCCGTTTAAATACTCGTGAATTGGCCGATAAGACCTTCATATATAGAGGGTGGCAGAGCTTGGGCAATTGTAAGCGCGGCTCATCGCGTGGCTGCTGCCTTCCTGCTTGCCTCTGGTTCCTCCTCGCGCCTCCCGAGTTGTTCTGTGTCTCTCCACGAAATACACGAGCAAACATGGTGCGGCTGCGCTTTACAAGTTGGTGTGATAATCATCATCATTATTATCATCACTTGTGATTTACATCGTCCGTGTTTTAGTTTTACTTGGGCCACATTACCCCAGATAAGTGAGAGCTGGTCAACCTCATCCATGACAAAAGCATCACTCTCAAATACACTCGCATTGCTGCTGCGGTAACAAATAATACGTGAGAACCCTGCCATAGCAACGTGGAATTTCCTCCACTGGCTCAGCACAGCTGCGATGATCGCCACCCAAACGTTCTCTTTAGCGGCGTGAAGCTCTGTCTGACATTGACTTTGTTCAAGTAAGTAACGCAACTGTTGATCTGCCAACATCACTCATTATTTTCAGCTTCTCCCGTGTAAAATGGATAATGCATCTCGATGATGTCTCACGTGGTTAAAAATAGGACGGAATTGACTTTAACACACAGACACATGATCATTTTTAATGTCAACCCAATGTCACAGCGTCACGGTGTACCACCGCCACGACTGTGCCGTGACGTAAAACAGCATTGCCAATTGGCACATGCGGTGCGAAAGAAGTTCAACATACGTACGCACACTGTGAAGCGATGTAAAATCCAAGGACCGCCACGACTAGGACTCTGTCACCTCTTGCCACAGTAATCACAGCAAATTCTAAAACAACATTCACAGTCCTTCATTTACAGAGTCAAGCACCAATGAGTCTCGGGACCCTTTCAATCAGGAAGTTCCTACCTACAGTTTGGCCAGTTCCTGCTCAAATGACAGTGGGCAGCACTCGTGTCTGTTGCCGGAACTCGGCGAATGATTGAAATTCCACATTCCCGTGGTGCGGTCGAGTCTCCGGTCTGTCGTCAGAACCACCACTGATGGCTTCCCCAGGAAGTGACATTCATTTTTGCGGTCATAACGAGCTGATGATGATGATGATGATGCTGATGATGATATGTGATGTGGCCATGATGATAGGCCGATGGTGGAGGTGATAATAACGGTGAAGATGACGGTGGTGATGATGATGATGATAATAATGAAGATTATAGTAGGACAGAGCCAGTGGTTATAATGATGATGGGACGGTGGTGGTGGTGTTGATGATGATTTAGCTGACTTGATCTTTGAGGGGATATGCCAGTCAAGTACTCCACGCATGCTGACGTGCGGGCATATAAACTAAACAACTTTTTATTTTACTAGGTAAGGCCCACTGAGGTATATAGCTGAGCAGAGTGGCATATCACGTGAAAATTTACAGCAGCCAAATACTCGAGACGTGTGACATTGATTCTAAATGTGGAGGGAAAAACTGGAGGACCCAGAGAAAAAGCCCCGTGACCGCAAGTAGAGAGACGGAGAGAGAGAGCCGCAAACTCCAATTATACGGCAGGCGTCAAGATCGGGATCGAACCCACGACCTCCCGTATACCAGACGAGATAGTTAACATCTTGTCACCGCTGCGCCTTGGACCGTGATGCTACGTGATGTGATCAGGGTTCGACACGGAGAGCGTTTGTACGACGCGAGCGTCGCGCGACATCCCCGGCACACGCGAGGTCGTTATCGATGAACACAATAACTCAGCGGCAGACTCGCAGGCAAAACCATTCGAGATCCTTTCCATTCCAAAGGACATTTAAAAGGGAAAAAAAAATATCACCGGCATTTTAGCCTAATGCAAAGGTCCCGAGCAATATCTCACTTAAATTGCACCTTCGATAACGCTGTAAAGGACAGCTGATTAATGGGACCGAGCTGAGCTGGCGCTGCGGTTGGTGTGGACCGCACGCACGAGTGCGACGCAACATGCCACGGAGGGCATGAGTTGGTATCCTGGTTGTGGGTCCCCTCAAACCACCATCGCCACCATCGTCACCATCGTCACCATCGTCATCCCTCCGTGGTGTGTAAAATGAGTGGTATGGATGTGAGTTGCATTCATAAGGGTGCTTAAAAGCCTCCGCGACTCAAAGTGTCTTTTGCATCGCATCGCGCCTGAACCATTTCATTGCCCTGCTGCAGTCTAGCCAAGGGGACACCCCAGTGGCAGCTGTCCCTGTGCGACAAGGTGAACACTAAATACTGGTCTGCCAATAGGCATTAGTCTGTCCGTGGTTGTCCAATGTTTTGTTTGTGTTTGGGCTGTTTACTTTTTGGGTTTCTTGCCAGCAGTCATTGGTGACCAGGCTGAGACCATCATACTGGCTGCCATTGAGGACCAAACTCCGCTCATCCTCGCTGCAGCAGCAGAGGCTTTTGGCTGCTGGCCATTGAACAAAGGCGGTGGTCACGGCATCCCGCAGCACTTTCAGATGCGCTTCTGTGGCCGTCAAGCTGCGTGGGGCGGCGCGTCACGTGGTGCTGAGCCCGCCCGAAGCGCTCTGTGAAATACAGATTGAGGGCGTGGCTATGCACGACAGACAAATAATCCCTGGTAGGCAGTGTGGAACCTGTTGTTCCTACCTGTATAAGTTTCCACGTGATGATGAGCCACTTCTTTGAGCTATCATTTGTGGCAATGTGGCTTTTGAAAAAGAGCTACGTCGTTCAGTGGGCCTTACCTGGTAAAATAAGACAATTGTATGATAAAGTTTTAGTTTGATTGCCGTGATAATGCCTTCTCTTGTCTTATAGAGATTTATACCGTGCCTTAGTCCGTACACTTTCACTTAATTATACAATTGTATGCAAAATGATAGTGATTAAAATAAATAGTGGGGTTATTCAAAGTTTTGCTGTAGCTATGGTGACAGTTATGAGAACAGGTGGTAGTGGTTAAGGAGGGGTTGGGGTCGGGATCGTGATGGGGGTTGGGGTAGTGATAGGAGTGGGGGTAGTCATAGGGGTCGTGATAGGGGTCGGGGTAGTGATAGGAGTTGGAGTAGTGATCGGGGTTGGGGTAGTGATAGGGGTTGGGGTAGTGATAGGGGTTGGGGTAGTGATAGGGGTCGGGGTAGTGATAGGGGTTGCGGTAGTGATAGGGGTAGTGATGGGGGTTCGGGTAGTGATAGAGGTCGGGGTAGTGATCAGGTTAGTGATGGGGTAGTGATAGGGGTAGTGATCAGTTTAGTGATGGGGTAGTGATAGGGGTAGGGATAGACCTGGTCATAGCTGGGGGCAGGGCGTAGGAGTATGATTGGCAAGGGAGAAGAGATGGATTTTAAGGGATGAAGAGAAGCCGGTTATAGTGAAGATGATTGTTTCATGTGCGGCGGGAGTTTGTTCCAGTGACCGGTGTGTGCTGGGCACCGACCGTTCCAACGTTCGAGACATTGGAGGCAGCTAGTGACGATGCTGGGCTCGGCATTGTTAAATGCACGGCCCTGCTCTGTGAACACATTGCACGTCACAGCGGAGGACCCGGAAAAAATCCACGTGACCACGGGGACAGCATGAAAACTCCAAATTTATGTATGTTTAAATTATTTTGCACCGTACCTAGCCAACCGTGCTCATCAGTTGGCTACGCACGGTTAGTCGGTTGGTTACACAAAGTGCTGGCAACAAATGAACCACAATACCTTGCTGATCCCGTCAAGGAGCATCGACCACCGTCACACAAACTCCGGTCATCCTCCCAGCGGCTTTTGGGTGTCCATGAAACAAAGACGGTGGTCACCGCATCGTGCGGCGCTTTCAGATGCGCTTCCACGGCCGCCTGGAACACTCTTCCCTCCGATATTAAGAAGCCAACTGGAGCTATGCACTTTTAAATCATGTAGACTGAACACTAATTTCTTTAGAACTGCTTGTCGTTGTTGTTGCGTTTAGTTTGTCGTCCTTCCCCCGCACCTGCGATTAGCGCGGTTGGCTACGTACGGTGCTGAAAGAAGTTCAACGTACGTACAATCGTCCGGCTCAAGCAGCTCAATGTACAACTGGAGCATTCGTTGCTCTGGTTGAGCGCGATGCGTTGGTGTCACGTCGGGGGGGGGCGCCACTGGGCGCCTGCTTGTGTTGCGACGCTCGCCCCTGGGCGGATTCACCGCCGTGCAGTGGCTTCAGCAGAGGACGCTGAGCGTCGTGGTGAACGGGGAAGAAGGGGGTGGTGGCGGTGCGTGGGGTGACCTTGCAGGACCCCCTCGACTTTCAATGTTTCCCAATGAATCGGGAACGTGCGACTGAGGGTGGGGGGGGGAGCTGGTGAGTGATGCGGGGGATTTGTTTACGCGCGGTGAATTTGAGTATATGTCGGCGCGGGCGTCAATGTTGTCTCTGTGCCATTCCATGGTGCAGTGGTTAGCGGCACTGCACTCCGCTGGATGGTGAAGGGTGGCGATGCATGGCAAGGGATTGTATGGGGTGGCGATGCATGGCGATGGATGGTAATGGATGTCGAGGGATCGTAAGTGATGGTGAGGGGGTCGGTGAGGGGTGGCGATGGATGGTGAGCGGCGGGCGTGCTGGCTGTGCCTGCAGGCTGCGTCGCTGGAGGCGGTGTCGCAGCGCTACGCGGACTACTTCCACACGCACACGGGTGACGTGTTCCAGCGCCTGGAGGAGATCCGCAAGCGCCGCGTCACCCTGGAGCCCGAGGACTCGGCCCAGGTACTCCTCACTCGCACACAAACGCAGAGGTGCCCCATGGTGGCTAGGCGAAGTTGTCTACCTCGCCTGGTATACAGGAGGTCGTGGGTTCGATCCTGCTGTATATTTGGAGTTTGTGTGTCTCTCTCTCTCCCCGTGGTCGCGTGGAGTTTTCTCCGGGTCATCCAGTTTTTCCCTCCACGTTTGGAATCAGACGTGTTCAGGGTATTTGGCTGCTGCTATCCATTTCCACATGAAAAGCCACTTCGTTGAGCTATCATCTGTGGCAAAAAATAAATATTTATATATATAGTGTCAGCGAGCACCTATGAAGGCTGACAGAGCACGAGGTCTTGAGTGTGTCTGGAACCACACCTGGCCGCCTTTGTCTTCCCAGCACCTCACCCACGTACTCATTTTAAGGTCGTGTCGTCCCAGGACCGATGTCGGTTGGCCGTGAGCGGGAATCGAACTCGGGTCGGCGCGTTTGTAGCGCCGTGCCACGCTGCCGCTCCCCCACACACGTTCACACACAAACCGACGCGCGCGAAAACAAGGATGCCACCCACCTCGGCTGACGGACCGCTGGGGTGTAAGAGCTGTCGACGACCAGAGGTCTGCAGAGGCCGGATGGGGTGGTGTGGCCAGACACCCACCATTTTGCCACCTTTGTCGCCCCAGTGAGTCAGCTTACACAACGCAGCAGGTGCTTACGTCAGATTGAGATGGCTTAGGGGAGGTTCAGTATCCACTCAACTGCTGATGTCAGCCATGGCCACAGCAATTACCACTGCAATTGTGTGAACCACCCTACCACAGCATGACAAAGATCCCTCCACTCGCCTTAGCAGGCTGTTGGGGCAAGTGCTGTTAGTGAGTAGCACCTATGAAGGCCGGCACTGTGGCACACGACGGGGTGGGTGGCCAGCACCACGACCCGCCCGGCCGCCTTTGTCTCACCAGTGCTGATGTTTACGCACCGCACCAGCCACTCGTTTGAAGGCTGAGTCGACCGAGGGGAGGCCCAGGACCGAGATAGCTATTGGTCATCAATGTTGGCCGTGAGTGGGAATCAAACTCAGGCCTAAGGGTTCGTAGTGCAGCGCCACCGCTCCCCACAAATACAGTCAAGAATTCAAGGTTGATCTACCCAGCACAACAATACACAGAACACTTTTCCAGATCCTTCTGAATAATAACAATACAAATAATAATGTCGTTTATTAGTCAGCAACGAATAGTGTCGTATTTGTCCAAGCAAGCCTCGCGGAGTCTCAAGAGACTTTCTCAGAAGTGTCCTGCATTGGGATCTTTGGCTTATTCCATGAAGGAGTGTTTCACTTTGCTCGGGAAATCTACAGCAGCCACGCAAAGAAAAGCCACCCTACGTATGGCAGGATAACACTTCGCCCGAGGGCTGCACAGAAGGGGTGCTTGAGCCCACTGGCTGCACCGCGTTGTTCTGGCCACGTCGCGTGATGTCACGGCAAAAACGAGACGAACGTTACGTGCGGCAACGATGAGACGGTACAGGTGAGACAGACTGCAGGCAGGATGATTGAGACGAGGCAGTACAAATGAGACAGGCAGAGATTACACCCAGGATAATACAGCCAGCGGCACGGACGAGACGGGGACGGGTGAGAGAATCGGTGCTTGAGTTGAATCGTGACTTTTCATCGTCGTGGCAAATTCATCGGATCTCGCCGGAGCGAAACCACGACGACGCTCAGAGGTCGCCGGCCAAGGGGAAACCAAAAGCCCCGGCGGTGGCTGCGGTGGCTTACGATGAGCTCCGTACCAGGAGTGGGCTAACAGGCCGTGTGCGGGCTCTGGCAGAAGGAAAGGAGTGGTGGCTGCCACGCGGCGTCGTCGCCGTTCCCATAGCGGAAGTCGGGAGGCCGACATTCGACACCCCCCCCTCTGAAAAATGTGCTCTCTCGCTTGCTGCCGAGAGACGCCGTTAAGCCTCCCAATGTTTCTGACGGCAGTCGGGGGGGGGGCGGGAGGGGCGAGCGCCCTACAGCAGCGTTTCAGACGGCGCCGGAGAGGTTGGCCGGCTTGGGGGCAATGAAATGCGTTTTAATCGGCTGGACGCTTTTTGTGCAAGGGCGGAATATCTGCAGGAACATCCCGCAGGCGAAGAGCCCTCCCGCGGAGCGAAACAACAACGCCGCCGATGTCATCTTCACCACCCTGACATGGAGCGCCCGTGCAGTGCATTACGCTCAGCCACTTGTGATGCGCGGCGCGCACCGTCCGCGTCTGTGCCACGGTTAGAGTGTGCGACTCGCGAGAGCCACGGAGTTTGAACGCACGTACGTTGAACTTCCTTCGCACCGTACGTAGCTAATCGGAGGTGCGGCGGGGACGGACAGTGATCGAAACAGGCCAGGCCTCGACGTAGCCCATCGTGGTCCCTTCGATGCCGACGTGAAATGAGCACCTCATTGTTCGCGAGTCAGACGACGGCTGTGTCCGCGTATGGCTGGCTCCTGCGACGAGAATGCGGAATTTCCAGCGGTGGCTCAGAGTCGCGGGTGCAGATGGGCACGGACCCACGTTTGCGTCCGCAATGCACCGTTCTCGTTCCTCGGGGGCGTAAGGTCGAGCGGATGGCGGTCATCGTCCCTCAGACGATCGGCCGGGCCCCGACGCCGCCGCGACGCGGGGTGGGACCCAGCGCGGGATCACTGACGCGTGGTGGCAGCGCCAGCGTGCGTGAACCTCGTCGGCGAGGGGACCTCATTTCGATGCGTTGTAGACTCTTCTCTCGGAAATGACGTTGAATCTCGGTCGGCTGTCATCTCTAATTTCGAGCGCAGAAGAATACATTTCGACTTGTTTTTTTCCTGTCTGTGCGCGCGTGCACGCGTTGTAATTGAAAGCTGCCGACGGACGGTTTGCTTAGGTTCATCGTGAAATCTAATCGCAATCGGAAGCACAGATTGGAGAGTGCTGAGCGATTGGCGTGAGACTTAAACTTCTAATTGCGATATCGTCAAGTGAGAAGGAGGGCGATGGGTTCTAGAGTTTAGTAGCAGGAGGAGGAGGGGGGAGGAAGATGATGGAGGAGGAGGGAGGAGTGTTCCAGAGGTTAGTAGCAGGGGATGTGTTGAGGAGGAGGAGCGGTAGTGTAGTGGGGAGCGGTAGTGCAGCGCGGTTAGGGCGCTACGCTACGAACCCGGCGACCCAAGATCGATGCCCGCTCACGGCCAACACCAGTGACGATTATCTGAACTGGTGCTGGGCCTCCCCTGGGTCGACTCAGCCTCCAAAGAATTCCTGGTGCAGTGGGTAAACATCGCCACTAGGGAGACAAAGGCGGCCGGGCGTGGTGCTGGCCATCAACTCCGTCGTGTGTCACAGTGCCGGCATTCAAAGGTGCTCGCTAACAGCGCTTGCCCCAACACTTTGTTCAGGCTCTACGGGGTGATGGGTCACAGAGTTTTGCAGCAGGAGGTGTGGAGGAGGATGCGCCCTCATGCTTTGTTGCCGCGTATTTGGCACGGCGAGACACAGAGACGAGTCTCAATGATCGGGTCAGTGGGTGGGATCAGACGAGAGACTCCTTCACCAGAGCACCGGTCGGGGAGGATAGCGGGCGGGAGGGTGGCGACGGCGTGGCGATGAGAGGTGGGCGAGGGAGGCAGACCACCGGCGGCTGTGACGTCTGCGAGGCGGGCGACGTTCGATCGTATTCCAGCTGAAGACGTTTCGGTGTTGCCAGTTGGTGGCACGGCAAGTATCGGTGGCAGAACCACACCCTTGTTGTTGGACATCGCTGCTCGTTGCACGGAGATCTCTTCGCTTATGTCAACGTGTCTACAGCAATAGGAGATCTGTAGGTTCTAGCGTTACACACACAAGGTTTATAACCAATCTGTTAAGAAGGACCTCTTTTAGATTGTTTTAATTCTGCTAACCCTGTTACTTTAGTAGGCCCCTTTTTTATTATCTCAGATAACGTTTTATTCTCATTTTTGTTCATTTGACAGTAATTGCTTCTCGCGCATCAAAGCTCAATGCATTTTACTCTCATGCAACCCTTTGCGCATATATAAAGCACGGTTTGTGTGCGCCAAAAACTTCCAGACAAATCTATCTTTTTTGTGTGCTCATAAATCAGCACATTGGCCTTTGGAAACGGCTTCATAACACGATCTGTTTGAGCAGACACAATCTGGTTGCAGTTTCAAATGTACGAGTCTCATCAGCAGATGCATAGCTGTCACATAAATCCTGTCATGTCGCTGGATGTTCGTAACTACGTACGTATGCTCAACTTCTTTCGCACCGCACGTAGCCAACCGCGCAAAACCGGAGGTGCAAACTTAGGTGGGGTGGTTCCCGTGCGTAACATCTGGCAACAGAGCGGCATTGATTTTTCTCGGTCTGACTCTGCTGAAGAGATTGGGAATGTTAAAAGCGGTCGGGCCTCGAGTTGGCCTGATTAGAAAAACATCAAATGCTGCTGCGTAGATGTTCACAGCTGCACGGTTCCTCACGTCGTTTTCCCGCAAGGAGGAGCGAAACGATGGATACGTTCGCAACGTCGCCGTACAACCCAAAGGCTACCGAGTTGATGTACGTCCACCGTTGTGTTCTGCAAAGATGGACTTGCATCTGTTTTTAATGTTATCCTACAATGCTCTGCAAAAATGGATAATAGACTGATAGGCAATGATGCAAGAGGGTTGGTCGCTTCCACACGGGGTGAGCAAATGTTACCAGTGTCCACCCTGAGCAGTTTCCATCATGGCCAGTGTCCACCATGGGCAGTGTCCACCATCAATTCTACCAACACAATACAGAATAATTTTAATATTCCTTTGGCATTTCACGTCACTTGTAGTGGGTTTTTTTTCTCTCCCCCACACTGTCAAACACACTATGGTACCTTATTTAACCAACAGAGAAAACTACTGCATTGACCTTGCTATCGGACGCATTTGTGACCTGGTGATTGGAGGGAAGGCTCAGGAGTGGACCCCCAAGTGAGCCCTCCCCCCCACTTCCTGTTCACTGCTGATCAGCGAGCACCCCACGTTCACTGATCAGCGAGCCCCCTCCACTGCTTCCTCTGCCGATCCTTGTCCTTCCGACGGTTCACATCTCATCTGACGCTGTCTCGTTCCCCACAGGGCATTGGACGGGAGGACGACGTCGACAGCGACCACGCGCAGGCCAAGGTACCGTCACCGTGCGGGTCCAGGGAGCCGGCAGGCCGGGGAAGATACAAAAAACACTCCATTGCTTGAGGCGGCGCTCATCCTTTTGACGGCCCTGAAGCCAGTGGGGGACATTCCACATTCCCATCGTGGTGGGGGTTGAGGGGGGGCACAGGGGTGGGGGCGAGTCTACCTGTAGGCCAGCCACGTTGGCTAGGAGATATTAACTACCTCGCCTGGTATCCAGTAGGTCGCGGGTCCGTTGCTGAACCTGATGCCCGCTGTATATTTGGAGTTAGCGTCTCTCTCGCCGCGGTCGTGTGGATTTTTCTCCGGGTCCCCCCGTTTTTCCCTCCACGTTTCGAATCAACGTCACGCGTTTGGAGTATTCGGCCGCTCGACATTTCCACGTGATGATGATGAGTCACTTCGTTGAGCTGTCACTTTGTGGCCAGGTCTTTTCTGAAAAAGAGCGACGTAGCTCAGTGGGCCTTACCTGGCAAAATAAAAATTTGGTAACAGTTGAGTTTAAGTGGTGCTCGTTGTACCGACCCCAGAGGGATGATGGGCCGAGTCAATCCCCAACCAGGATGTGAACTCACAACGTGAGCAACCTGGTCGGTGCAGAGCATTTGCAGTGGAACTTAACAGCATGTTCAGTTCATTAATTTCAACCTTCACGTCTTTTCCCGGGTCTCCGCACTTTCCCCGTGTCTGACATCGCAGCTGGGATTAATTGCAGGGTGGTGTTGTACGTGAATGGGACACTGACCGCCTGTGGTGTGCGCACTGTTGGGGAGCCGGTGGGGGGGGGGGGGTGCGGACGCTGTGTAATTGTTTTTTGCCCATGTTCTTGGCTCTTTCGGTAAAGTCACATTTTTTTGCCCGTTTCATAGGAGGCGACGAATTTTGGACACATGGCATCGCCACCGGAAGACTTAGAGTAAGGAAACCTCTGACACTCATTATTATAATTATTCCGTTATTGATTCTAAAACAGATACATTATCAAAAAGTATAAGGCCAAGGCGTTGAAGGTGACGGGGGCGTGTGGTGCTGGCCACCACCACTGTCCCCTCGTGCGCCATGCTGGCCGTAACTTTAATCGGTGCTCATGAACAGCGCTTGCCCCAACAGTCTGTTAAAGGCCACAATGTGGTGGGAACTTTGTCTTCGTGTAAGGGTACCACGGTGGCGAGATGTTAACTACCTCGCCTGGTATGCAGGAGGTCGTGGGTTCGATACCGACTCTGGCGCCTGTTGTATATTTGCAGTTTGCACATTCTCCCTGTAGTCACGTGGGGTTTTCTCCAGGTCCTCGGGTTTTTCCCTCCACAATTAGAATCAACATAGGGCGTTTCGAGTATTTGGCTGCTATACATTTCCACGTAAGGATAAGGCCACTTGGTTGTGCTATCGTTTGTGGGCAGAAGAGCTACGCAGCAGCTCAGTGGGCCTTACCTGGTCAAATAAAAACATGAAACAGGAATGAGGACCGTCATCCCTCGGTTGACACTGACATCGGTGAACGGTTTTTCAGTTAACGTTTCGCCTCCCATCGTGGACCCCATGATTTTAACGAACATTAACATTGTTGACTAACGGGAAGTGTTCACGTTTTATGCACGCGGCGCCAATTTTGGCCAATCCGAGCACTCTAAGTGGGGCTGAGCCGTGCTTTCGTCCATTCAGTGACGCCCATTTATTAGCGTTTTAGACCTTGAATTGCTTCGTTTACATTGCGGTTTCTGCTTTGGCAGTGGAAACAGCTCTCTTGGAGACTCATGCAATGCCTATATTAGACTAACAGCTTTTTTCGCTTCACAGTAATTTTCGTGGAACGGATTAAAAACGCTAACAGAGGGACTACTGTGTATAGGGGCATTGCCGGCTGAGGAGCCATTACGGAGGATTAAAATAATACAGAACGTGTCCTAAGTGCGAAGTCATCACCACAGAGCCGTTGCAGTGCAAACGCACGAGCTAGTCGCAGCGCTGCTGGGTATTCACTACTGCAGCGAGCTCCTGTACCCAGCAAAGCCTCGCCAAGTCTCAAGACTCTTGCAGCACCAGGAGGGTCACCTGCCCGAAGTTTTCGCCGGCCGCTCCTTGTGTACATGTGTGGGGGAGCGGTGGTGGAGCGGTTGGCGCGCTGCATACGAACCTGACGACCTGAGTTCGATTCCCGCTCACGGCCACCAACACCAGGTGGCGATGGGTGCAGTGTGTAAATATCGCCACTAGGGAGACAAAGGCGGTCGGGCGTGATGCTGGCTATCCACCCCCTCGTGTGCCGTGGCAGGCTTTATACGTGCTCGCTAACAGCACTTGCCCCAACAGTCTGTTAAGGCTTTACGGGGGGGGGATCTTTGTCTTGTGTGGTCGTGTGTTGGGTTGTATTTGCACGCGCTGTCGAAAAGCGAACAAAAGCTTGGCCACAAGGTTTCCTCTCAACTCATGGTGGTCTTTGGAATCTGCCAGTATTTTTTGTTGTTGTTGTCCGGCGTTAGGAACGTACAGGCAGTAACGCCAAAATGTAACGCCACTCAGGCAGCTCCTCGGAGGGCCCCCGTGGCGAGGCACCCGCTGTCGTTGTCACGAATTACCGGCGTCGGTGCGCTCGTTCTGGTGCGCCCTGTTGCCGTTGTTGGTTTTTGTGTTGCTGTTGCCACAAAATGGATTTTACGTCCGACACGGCGGGCACGGCCTGCTCGCGGGATACAGTGCCACCATAAAAAAAAATAACGCCCATTTGAATATATCTCTCAATTAAACGTTGGTGTAAAACACGATAGTTGTGGGAATGTAATTGCCTCGTATGCCCCGTTCTTTATTTAGTGACGTTCTGGAAATGATCTTTGCGGTGATGTAAATTGTTTTGCTTTTATCGCCCCGACGAAACTAATTGGAATATTGAGGGGTTTAATTTTTTCCCCTTTGTTTTTTCCCCTTGATGGGAAATCTTTTGTAAGCGCCGCCACGTGCGTCTGCACACCAAACGCCATACAGGGAATTCCCTTGCATTGTACAAATACAAAGATCCCCCGTATAGCCTGAAACAGACTTGGGGAAAGTGCTGTTAGCGCGCCCCTGTGAAGGTCGAAAGCGGCACACGAGGGGGTGGGTGGCCAGGACCACGCCCGGCCACTTTTGTCTCCCCAGTGGCGATGTTTACACGCCACACCAGGTACTCATTTGAGGCTGAGTCAACCTAGGGGAGGCCCAGGACCAGTTCAGATAATCGTGACTGGAGTTGGCCGTGAGCGGGAATTGTACTCGGGCCGCCGGGTTTGTAGCGCAGGGTGCTAACCACTGCGCCACTGCTCCATACTGACGCACGCACACACGCACACACACATTTAAGTGTATCGCAGGCTAACACTTGCACTCGTCATCGTGATAATCCCATTCCACGTCCTTGATTTCTCCGTTTGACACAGAAGCTCTCTGCACAAGTCGACATCCCAAGACGAGGCAGTGGGTAAGCATCGCTAGTGCAGTTCATCGTCGCATATCCGTCCATCGCGTGTCTGCTCCGACCAACTAACCAGCCCGCGCCCGCGTGCCCGCTACAGTATCGGCCGTCGTTCTCTATAAATGCTCCGGTCCTTTTCACAACGTGCGCACTGCGAGTTGGACACGTGCCCGTCGTCTCCGTTCCAGGAACACTTTCCGTGCCGACCGCGCGCTTTGAGCTCTCGGCTCGGTTAATTCTGGACGCGGGGGTCCGGCGGCCGCCTCGGGCCCTCTGACCTTTCGAGGTCACCTCAACCACCTTGGAATTGAATGACGCTCAAATCCATCAATTAAACATTCTGTATTGAAGCAACGCAGTCAATACAAATAAATAAATCGGCCATTCCCTATCTACCGATTCACGAAGGCCTCCCCCTGCCGTAATTCACCACGTTGGTCAGCGCGGATTTGGTGCGTATATCCCATTCCCATTCCGATGGCGTACGTGTACATCGTGAGTTGTTCTTCCGATTCGGTTCCGATAACGTACAGAACCGGAAGAAAACTAAAATAAAATGACTTCATCGGGAGGGCGTGTGGCACACTTTGGCGCCGGCTATCGTAGTATGCGGTCGTGTCGCTACGGTTCTCTGCGGTGAGTAACAACGTCTTTAAAAACAACGGCACTGCTGCGTCTCTCCAATTAAAATGAACGCTGAGCCGCTCGCGTGCGTTCCGAGATTCAGCGGTGAACAGGACAGCCCCGCCACCCTGCAACTTGCGGACGTCTCAGAGCGGGAGGAGGCTCAAGCCAATAGAAACCAGCGGCCGGTTTCGCCTCCAGCGAGACTCTTCCGATCCGACGCTAGTTGACGAGCCCGAGCTGTAGTGATTTACCGCTCGTTGTAGAGGTTTCGTGGTTCGAGCCCCCGCGGTGGCCCTGGTTAATACTGCCCGGTGCACTCACCTCAAATACTGCACATTGCCCGCTGCTCGGTGCATGTCAAAAGTCCCGTTACATTTGAAAAAGAGTAGGCCGTTGTGTGCCTGTGTCATGGTACAAATTCGCCAAATTACCCGTTGTATGTACGTATGCATAGCCAACCGTGCTAATCACAGGTGTGTGTTTTTATGTCGCTGTGTGTGTGCGTGTGTCGCTGTGTGTGTGTTTGTGTCACTGTGTGTTTGTGTCACTGTGTGTGTGTTTGTGTCGCTATGTGTGTATGTTTGTGTCGCTATTTGTGTGTGTTTGTGTCGCTGTGTGTATGTGTTTTTGTCGCTGTGTGTGTGTCGCTGTGTGCGTGTGTTTGTGTCGCTATGTGCGTGTGTTTGTGTTGCTATGTGCTTGTGTTTGTGTCGCTGTGTGTGTTTGTGTCGCTATGTGTGTGTGTTTGTGTCGCTATGTGCGTGTGTTTGTGTCGCTGTGTGT
>CM025673.2:1370152-1409869 GCA_014621495.2 Entosphenus tridentatus | reverse complement strand
ACACGTCACCACACCACTCCACCACACGTCACCACACCACTCCACCAGACACGTCACCACACCACTCCACCAGACACGTCACCACACCACTCCACCAGACATGTCACCGCACCACTCCACCAGACATGTCACCGCACCACTCCACCAGACGCGTCACCTCACCACTCCACCAGACGCGTCACCACACCACTCCACCACACGTCACCACACCACTCCACCAGACGCGTCACCACACCACTCCACCAGACACGTCACCTCACCACTCCACCAGACGCGTCACCACACCACTCCACCAGACACGTCACCGCACCACTCCACCACACGTCACCACACCACTCCACCAGACACGTCACCGCACCACTCCACCAGACACGTCACCGCACCACTCCACCACACGTCACCACACCACTCCACCACACGTCACCACACCACTCCACCAGACACCTCATCACACCACTCCACCAGTCACGTCACCACACCACGCCACCAGATACGTCACTCCTTGGCAGCTCTGCCAAAGAGCGGTTCCCCTTCGAATGGCAGAGTCGCCAAGGAGAACCGTCACGGGCTCACGTTGCCCGGAAGTGCCGTTGCCGCTTTATCGATTTGCACCATCGGACACCCCAAGGCGAGGTAGCCCCAGGCTTTCCTGTTGCAGAGTCCGCCCTGTGCGGCCAAGAAACCTTCGCGCCGTGGCTGCGTTGAGCAGTTGGGGTCACCATCAGTGCAGACTTCTGCTCGGAAAAACCGTGGCGGCCGTTGCCGTGGCCGCGAGAC
The DNA here is from genome assembly GCA_014621495.2 of Entosphenus tridentatus. NCBI lineage: Eukaryota > Metazoa > Chordata > Hyperoartia > Petromyzontiformes > Petromyzontidae > Entosphenus > Entosphenus tridentatus. The sequence continues at coordinate 1,409,092 of CM025673.2, read as the reverse complement.
CTCGAACGGTTCCCCTCGGTGCGACTTCACTCCTCGCGCTACTTGTCCGACAAAAGCTGATCCAGGAAGCTGGCTTACGCCGGTGGTTTCTCTTTCAAGCGCCGAGGGTTTCTCGCGTTACTTTTTAACCTTTGCCCGACCTCGACGTCCGCTTTGACGTCGGCAGAGAGCCTTTGGCGACGCCGTCGACTGAACCCGCCGCAGGGTTATTCCTGCGCGCAACTCCCGTCGGCTGCGTCCACATCCTCTCGCAAGGAACGCGGCCGAGTGACCGTCAACCCCGATTGCCTCGGGGCTATCGGAAACCGAAGGCCCACGAGGTCACTCGCGCCACGTCAGCCTCCCCCGGGGCCAGCCTCGGCCAGCGATACGGAGACCTCGGCAGAGGCGCCATCACCCACCCCCGTGTGTATGGGGGGACCTCGAGCGTCCACGGTCTCTAGTGCGGGGTAACGGCCAGGAGGCGGCACTGCGTGGTGCGTGCCTCGCCCACTGGCCTGCTCCTCTTCGCTGCAGCTCCTTCCCACCGATGGCGATTTTTTGTGCAGCTTCTGGTAGGACAGAGAGACGCTGCACGCAGTGCCATCATGTGCTACGTGCGCCACGTCAAGGCGGTGAAACTGCTGGGTTCATGATAGCCTCCTGCTCGCATGGTTGACGAACTACTAAGTTAACGTATTTTTATTTTACCAGGTGAGGTCCACTGAGCTATGTAGCTCTTTTTCAGAATCGACCTGGGCGCAAATGATATCTCAACGAAGTGGAAATTCAGAGGAGCCAAATTCTCTGAACGCACGTTGATTATAAATGTGGAGGGAAAAACCGGAGGACCCCGGGGAAAAATGCACACGACCATGGGGAGAACTTGCAAACTGCAAATATGCAGCAGGCCTGGCACCCTATCTCGACCGTGGCAAATCACGCTGTGGGCGCCCCCCCCCAACACCTACAAACTACACCCAAAGTATTACATCGGACCCCCCAAAGCGCGGGGCCCGGGGCAGTCGCCCCAATTCGCCATACCCTCAGGGACAGCTCTGCCCACGGTAAACACTCACTTGTTATCTACCTCGCAGAAGCTCAGAACTTGGCCCTGCACTGCCACAGGAACCCCGATTGTAACGGAGGAGGCTGAGCAGGAAGCCTCGGTGTAGTGGGTGGAGGGGACCGCCCGCCTCACCCTAAGGGGAGTGGCAGCGGCGGTCCCTCCCTCCTCATGCCCATCACACGCAGGGGAATAGCTAAAAACAGAAATGTTGAAACATGAACAAATATTAGTGAGAATGTCTCTATTCTGTGCTGCCGCAGAGGAACGAGATCACTAAGTACCGACTCTGAGGTAACTATTTACTTGTAACAATTTTTTATTTTACCAGGTAAAGCCCAATGAGCTATATAGCTCTTTTTTACGATGTGGCCTGGCCACAAATGATAGCAAATCGAAGTAGCTTATCACGTGGAAATTTTAAACAGCCAAATACTCTGAATGCATGTTGATTATAAACGTCTAGGGAAAAACCAAAGGACCTGAAGAAAAATCACCACGGGGAAAACACGCAAATTCCAAATATACAGCAGGCTTCAGGGTTGGGATCAAACCAACGACCTCCCGTATACCAGGTGAGGTAGTTAACATCTCGCCAACCGCTGCCCCATTGCTCATTGAGCAGGAAATATCGTTGACTTTTCAATAAACATTTGCGTTACTACTCGATATGACGTCATAATAATTATTATCGTTTCCAGTGCCGTTTTGGGGGTCCAGCGACGGGTCGAGGACCCCTACACGGGCGTGCGAGCAGCCGCCCGAGTACGAGGAGCCCCCCGTGGTGATGATGATGATGGCAGCGGCGGTGGCGGGAGGCGAGCCACGTCAGGCCCCTTCCGCCGGCGTCCCGGCCGCCGCTGGGCCCCGGGTCCGCTCGGCTTCGGAAGGCCGGGCGTTCTGCCCGTCGGCCTCCTACGCGTACTCCTACTCGCCACCGTCGTCCCCGCACACGCGCTCGCTCACCTCGACGCCCGAGGCTCTGCGGGCACGGAGGTACGTGCCGCCCGCCCGCCCCACCTTCATCCTCCCCAGAGGAGCAGCGGTAATGGGCTCGCTTGCCCGGTGGAGTGGCCACACGCGTGGCTTGTCATTGCCTCGCCTCATGCGGCAGTGGAGGGGAAGCGTTCCAGGTAGAGGGGCTCGCGACGGGAAACCGCATGAGAGAGACGGCTGCCTGCCTGCCGAGTAGCGCACGCAGCGCGCACGCAATGTTGCCTCACCGTGTACGGGTGAATTCAAACCGCGTATCGCGAAAATCTTGGGTAGAAATAGAATCTTTCCCCATCGCATGCGTGCATTCTTCTCCGGCTGCTCCGTTTTTTCTCCCGCACAGAAACACTCGTTAATTGGCCGACAAGACCTTGATAAGTAGAGGACTGCAGAGCTGGGCCAATTGTTTGGCACCGGCTCCTAGAGTTGGCTGCTGCTGCTGCCTTCTCCCGCTCATCTCGTGGGGTTCCTCCTCCTGGCGCTTTGCGGGTCGACGTCGTCGTTACCCGATGGAGAGCGCACTCGTAATGCACACCGAGAGACGTGAGAGGAAGTCGTGGATTTACAGCGGCCGCACGTGCCTTTCACGGGGACGGGGGCGGGGGCAGAGACCCGCGGAGGTTCTTCCGTGAACGGGATGTTGCGCTCGTTGTCGAGCGGCGGCCTGCGGTCACGTCGCTGCCTCTTTGTGGTCGTGGCTGCTGCGTGGGTTTTACTTCGTTGTCATTCCCCCCCCCCCACTACCCCTGCACGGTTCTCTACGTACGGTGCGAAATAAGTTCAACATACGGACATACGGGGTGTGGGGGGGTTGGGCGTGGCGTGGGTTGTGGCGTGGACATCGCGAAGGAGAAATGTTGGATGCGTGCGTGGAACAATGACGGGTGGCGTGACGTGCTAACAGCGAACCAAACCGGTGCACGACTCGGAGCGCGTGCCTCAGGCCGCGGTGGCCAGCGAGTGGATTCTGGGGCAGATTAAATGGCAAACAATCAGTGAATGAAATCATTGAAGTCATTAAGGGTAAATCAATTGCCTTCGGTGGTCGCCTTGTACGAGTTGTTTGGTAATTATACATAACAGCAATAATGATCGTCAATTATTTATTCATCATTTAAATATTTATGTATCGTTAAATCGTTATCTATTATATTTAGTTATTTAATATTCGTAATTTACCCGCTTAATTATTTATCGCTTAATAATTTACTTTTTTTTGCCAGACATCCCCCATATCCGGAGAGGACATTCCCCCCCCCCTCCCCCAGTCATTATCCGGCTTCGAGAACTTTTACTGCACCGCGTTGTGTGATTCTCATCTCGTCCTCTCTCACATCAGAAGGCAGTGGCCCGGCCGCACGGGCAGCATCGCCGACGACTACGGCCTCATCAGGCCCCCCATGGGCCCCCGCGCCGGGTGGCGGCACCGCGGCTCCGGCCAATCGGAGGAGCCGTGCCGCGGTCACGTGGTGAGTGGTCACGCGGCGAGCGGTCACGTGGTGAGTGGGTACGTGGTGAGCGGTCACGTGGTGAGTGGGCACGTGGTGAGTGGTCACGAGGTGCGGAGGCGTCTGCCGCCGTCGGAGATCCGCGGAGGTTCTGCTCGTGACCGGCCACCGCGTGGTCACGTCGCTGCCTCTTTGCGGTGGTGTCCACTGCGTGTATTTTTGTTCGTTGTTCCCCCCTCCCCCCGACCATCCCCGTAAGATTCTCTACGTACAGTACGAAAGAAGTTCAACGTACGTGCGTGCATACGTGGCGCACCAGCGGGTGCATGCATGGGCGCGATTGCACGCGCACGTTTTGCACGGTGCGCGCAATTGGGGCGTTCACAAGCGCACACGCTGACGTGTACATCTCTTGACGTGCGTACACGCCGGTCATCACGCCGCGGGGCAAAGTTGTCCCCCCTGCTTCAAACGACCGCAGGACTGGGGCCGCCGTTAACCTCCGTTGGCCGGCCCCAAGTCAACGGTGGACATTCGGCATTCCCGTGGCAGAGAGCAGCCTCTCCGTAGGACGCGCCGCGGGATGTGCAGTCACCGTTGCCTACGAAGTGGTCGTTCGTTTGTGGACACCCCCCCAAAGGGGTGACAGGTCGAGTCACTTGACTGGCAATGACCGTATCCATTCCACACACCCCATTCACTTCTCACAGAGTGGTGCTCATTTTTACGATCCTGGAGGTAGCCTGGCAGCTTAGGGGCCTAATGCCGCGCCAGAGACACTGAGATGGTACCGTTGAGGTCTGAACCCGGGTTGTACACATTGATGCAAGCCAGCCTCTCTAGAATGACTGCACAAATATTAAACATCAAGTTAAATTGTCTCTTAATAGGTGCTTGCTACCAGCACATGCCCGAAGTCTGTGAAATAATAAGACTCGTGCGTATCGAAACCGGGGAGTGCGTCGTTAAAATATGTATTGATAATGATCAAATGTAGCACTGTCATTATGGATGTCAGCAATTTCCATAGCCCTCACCTCGCAATCAGAAGTGAGGCGTTTTAAGCCCTTGGCATGGGTGGCAATTCAACCTATCATCTCTCCAGGGTGACTAAAACTAGGCACCACTTTGTGGGAAGTCGACAACTGCTGCCCGACGGAGAGACTCGGCAACCGCCATGGGTGCCGTGGTGGCTCGGAGATGTTAACTCCCTCGCCTGGTATACAGGAGGGCGTGGATTCAATCCAGACCATGACGCCTGCAGTATATTTGGAGTCTGCGTGTTCTCCCCATTGCCGTCGCGTGGATTTCTGTCCGGGTCCTCCGTTTTTTTTCCCTCCACATTTAGAATCAACATCACCACGCGTTTAGAGTAGTTGGCCGCAATACATTGCCATGTGACGCTGAGCCATTCCGTTGAGCTGTTATTTGTGGCCAGGTTGCTTCTGAAGAAACATTGACATCGCAACTCAGTGGGATCTTAGCTAAAAAACAATAGTTTATAGTTTAATACTCTTCGAATGTCGAATTTCCTTCACTGTCTCCAATGGAGGTAAATGCTGCCCTTAAATATGCTCGAGTAGGGAGACTTTGGCTTCCATAATAAATGAAATACCCGGTGTGATTAAAATGGTTCCCTTGCAATGTTGAGATGCGAACGCATTTACGCTGTTACCACTGATGCACTTGACTGTGAAACTTCACCCGCCCATAGTACATTGCCTTCATTGTGTTGTTTCTCAAGAGTGGAAAACATTCATACTATTATCATTATTATTATATACAGTATGTGTTGTAAGCTTTGCATATGAGAATGTGACTGCAGTGATGCTTTATAGTTGCCGACGATCAATTTAGTTGCTGACTGTAATGTCAAAGCAAAATCCAGGCTTGCGGTTGGAAAAATTATGCATGGGAGCGTAGCAGTTAGCGTAGCGGTTAGTGCACTGTGCTACAAACCCGGCGAACTGAGCCAATTCCTGCTCACAGCCAACACCAGTTACGATTATCTGAACCGGTTCAGGGCCTCCCCTAGGTAGACTCAATGAGCAACTGTTGGGGTAAGTAGACACCGCCACTGGGGAGACAAAGGCGGTCGGACATGGTGTTGGCCACACGTTTCCTCGTGTGCCGTGCCGGCCTTCACAAGTTCTTGACAACAGGACTTGCCCCCACAAGTCTCGTGAGGCTTAACCTGGTTGAATATTCATCTATCATCATAATTACTTGCAGTATTTCTGCCTATCTAAATATTTGCTTGTCTGTCTACCCTATCTGCCTGCCTTTCTATCCTTCTGGCTGTATAACAAAACAGAGAGCGGAATTGGGCAGAATCTATTTCAGCCACGGCAATGTAGAATTTCCACCACTCAAGGCTCTCAATGGAGATGAGCATTTTTGGGAGTGAGACACCTTGACGTTGCCTTGACTCTGCAGGGCCCATCTTTTTTTATTGTTACGATTGAGCAGACTTGGCCACCACTCGCATAAACCAACCGAAGGCATCTCGACAACGAGAAAAGTTGTGCATTGCACGGGCTTTCACGTGCATTCGAACGCTGAACATTATTACAGAAGCAGTGAACACGGGGGGCGTTCTGGAGTCAGCAGCTGGTGATGATGTGGGGACAGCAGCAGCAGCAGCAACAGACAATGCACACCTGGCACACAGAGCACACCTGGCACACAGGTCACAGGTCACACAGGTCACACAGGTCACAGCCTCGGGGGCAACACGCAGCTTGGTAATTAAACTGATGAAGTCACACGTGATAAGCCACTTTGTCGAGCTATCATTTGTGGCCTATGTCACTTCTGGAAAATTAATTAATATGTCAGTAGGCTTTACCTGCTAAGATAACACAAATATATAGTTTCGTTTTATTTGTATATTACCTTTCCGATACTTTGCACGACTATCGTGTTTTTGTGTTGTTTGATGTTATCACGTTCTGAGCCGCCCCGACTGGACGTCTGTGAAAAGCGCTTTATAGCTCATCGGATTCCACCGGTGTAATGATTCTGATTATGAAACTAAACTACTTATTTGACCAGGTAAGGGCCCACTGAGCTATATCGCTCTTTTTTTCAGAAGCGACCTGGCCACAAATGATAGCTGAACGAAGTGGCTTATCACGTGGAAATTTATAGCAGCCAAATACTCTAAATACATGTTTTAAAATGTGGAGGAATAAACGGAGGACCCGGAGAAATATCCACGCGACCACGGGGAGAGAGACGTACAAACTCGAAATAAATAACAGTCCTCAGGGTCGGTATTGAACGCACGACCACTTGTACACCAGGCGAGGCAGTAAACATCTCCCCACCATGGCGCCCTAATTACCGAGGTCAAACTCAATTCAGGTTACCTTTTGAAAGTACCGTACCACACATGTCACCATCGCGTTACACCATTTTGCGAAACTTGAGTACGGTAATGAATAACAAGAGTGATTCACTTTTTTCACGTGGCCTTTTCCGAACACTCGTTACGACAGACGTGAAACTCTGCGGTTGCTCAGACTGAGGAGCCGTAGTACGGTCCAGTCATTAGGCCTGGGGATCTATATTGCGATGATGACACTGTGTAATGACCCCGTGAGCTGTATTTTTTACTTTGTCAATTAAAAGTCAGCACTTTGTCATTTGAAAGTCAGCTGATCTAAGCAAAATAGTGGCAGCACTGAAATACTGTATATAATATTGTCATTGTGTTTGAACTGTTTTCGAAAATGTGTTCATTAGGTGTTCAGGAACAGGCGTTCAGAGAATGTACCGTGCGTTCATTTGCCGTGGTGTTTGAGGCCGTGTACACGTTGCATGAACCTCATCGTGATTGTTGGACATCCTCACCCTTGAAGTTACAACAGTGCAACTTTTCCACAACAATGTTGCATCACACGACTGTTCTTGTTTGCGAAGCTCGATTTTTTTCCTCACTGGCTGCAACGCCGGAAATGAACAGTTGCGTTCAAGTCAGGCAAGGTTGAGAAATTGTTCGAAAAGCGTTCACTTTTCACAATCAAATGTCCTGCGATTAGCTGAACAAGTTCACGTTGGGTTGAGGTGGTCGTCTAACAACGGAAGAGCAAAGATCAAAATGGCAGCAGTGTTCGCGGAGACACGAGTTTGGGAATTGAATCATAAAAGTTAGCTTCTTCAAATCTTCTCGGTGTAAATAGTAGATCGGCGTTCTACATTGCAAGGCCCCGCGGGCCACTGGTGGGCCCCTGGTGGGCCCCTGGTGTCCTTTAGTGCGGCCCCTGACGTGCTGCCCCCCCCACAATAGACAAAAGTGAAAACACCCCCCCCCTCCCCCCCATCATCATCGTGCTGCTGTCAAAACCCCCAATGGTTTCAAATGTGTGGCGGCCCTCACACCGGTGATGTCTTATCGGCGAAAGTGGCCCCCCTCTGAACATTAGTGAAGAACATTATGTAATAAATTATGAAGCTGCATATCATAACCAACCATGACTGTGAGTTAATTCAGAGTTGTGAACGGTTTTGATTGCGAACGCTTTTGCACTGTACACAGTGCAGCAATTATCAATCCTCCTGGTCACTTTATGAAAGGCGCTTATAGTGCATATTTTAGAACATTTCACAATTCTGAGGTCTGTAATTTAGATTGTATACTTTATACTCGATTTAGAGAACGATAGTATTTTATTCAAATGTATTTGCCCAGGTTCCCATTTTGACAAAATGGCCGAAAACGCGTTCTGTTCACGCGATGCTATCACTGCTGGCACTGCCGACAATAGCCTCTTCTTTTAGAAAGAATATATCAAAAGCATATTTATTCGGCATGATAATCTGGCCCTTTTATATATTTTTGTACCTTTATTTATTTCTCGTGGAGGACTCGACATTTGTTTAACATTTTAAGCGGGCAACATTTCCTCGCCTAAGTTACCCCTGCCTCATACTCTTTGGTTCTTTCGGTAAAGTCACGTAGGTATAAAATATTATAAATCACGACGTTTCGGGCGCAACACAAGTGTCCATCATCAGGTTGGAAAGCAAATGCTTATACCTACGTGACTTATGGATTCCTGCAGTCAAGAAAGCTTCCAATCAAGATTGCCCCTGCCTCGTTCACGTGATCTCTTGCGGAATGAAACATGTTGCAAAACAGAAGCAATGAAAAACAATTGTTTTCTTTTAAAATCATCTTTATAACAAACGGACCCACAACATAGGAAGCATGTGGCAGTGTGTTTAGGCTGAGAATCGTTGCACTGTTTAACTTGAGCGTAATCGTGACACTGCCATTGGTGATGTAACCACGAGTGATGTGACCTGCGTGACTGGCGCATTGTACCAAATGTGTTGTATATGCACGTTAGTAGTTCGGGTTTTAGCGACCAATATTATCCATGACAGAGGATTTTTTGGGGGTTAGATCGCGTAAATATAAATGCGCCGTTAAAACCCACCACCAACCCAACACAGCCAATTAGTGAGGTTTGTAACGTAAACAGAACATGACAATTCATTACCGGTACATCGCACACAGCTGTGTTGGAGAGTAAATCAACAACATTTACAATTTGAGTACCGTGGCGTTTCGCCAGTAATTACAACTAGCATCATCAGGCAACAGCCAGAGACAGCCCCAAATGAACCTCTACTATTGTGTTGTATATAACGGAATCAAATTCGCGAGGTCGTGTCTTCTTTCATAGCCGTTCTTATAAAGGTCCAATATACAAGCGTAAATGTTTTGTCGGTGCAGAAATATAGGGATCTTATTTATGCTTGCACAATCACAATTTCGCGTATAAGAACCACACGCTCCTTAGCACGCCGGTTCTCATATCCCCTCGTATTCCTCGCGTGGTGCTCCGGGTTAGGCCACGCGGTGAGCATATCTCCTCTCAAGCTCTCGCCACGCGCTACCGCAGCCTTCCTCACCTCCGAATATTTGCTTGTTCCATTCAAGTCCGTAACTAATGAGGTATCCCATCGAAATGGAAACATCGGTGCTGACCGGTACACCGAAAGTTTCAAACAACACACGGACACGTGTACAGAAAGCACCCAGTCTTGTTTATTATGTAAAAACCATCAACAGTTCCTGTCGAATTGAATTGTGGTCCTGCGTTAGCTTCCCCACATTTCCTCGAGAATTTAATGGAAATTGACAGTTTACTTTCCACAATCCTATCAACTAGTTTCTCCATATTTCCCTATATTGATTTGTGGTTGAAATTTATAGAGTTTTTTATCGTAATAATTTCTCCCAGTTTTATTTCAATCGTGCCATTGAGCGACATGTCTAAAGATGAATGAATATTTTTTTTCAAATGCGTGGCGTCACGTAACGTTAAGAGACCGTCCCTGGGAGATGATGAGAGAGAACTACGTTCTGGAAACTACGTTCTGGAATCGTAGTTCTCTGGAATCACTTCATCAGCCCCCTTGTCTATGCTTAGGTGGTCAGTCTCGTGTATGCCCTGCAAAAAGTGTCCGTGGCATGACTGTCAGAGCTGGCTGACATATATGCCAGAGTGAATGCTCCCCCCAAATTTATCGCCAGAGTTGTTTTTGGAAAGAGTCATTGGTGGCCGGGCCAAGACCCTCAACTTGATACATTTATAATCTCGTTATAATAACCTTGTTTTTAATAACCTAGTTATAGTGAAAGCGTTATAATAACCTCTATCATCACCTCTTTATAGTAACCTCGTTAGAAGAAGGTGGAAATCATCAGTCATGGGCATGAACTCCTTAGTTATGAAGAAGACGACGCAGACCAAAGAGATAGACAGAAGCACGGACGGCCAATACGCAGATTCAAACCCAGGAAGTCAGCAGTGCCGGCTCAACGTCCCTGACTCAGTATGTGTACATACTCTGATGGTGCATTGTCTTTGAGTTGTGCGCCTTTTGGCGTCATCTGGTCCAACCCATGTGAGACTAGGCTCTAAGGAAAGCTGTCTCGGGTGTGGACCAATCAACTTCAAGGACAGTGCACACATTATCAGAGTTATGTTTTTTGTTTGCATTATGACTGCAGGTATTGTGGTCTATGCAAACATGACTCCTCGTAAAAAAGGTGTCAGTTTTGTTGCCAGATAAAAGGGTAAAAAAACAATTATCATATTTTTTACTGGCAAATGAGGTACCAATGGAAGTTCAACGTGGATACGTAGGTACAACCGCTCAGCCACCCGGCCACCTCCCAATCCGAGATCATACCTTTCGCAAATTGCGGTGGTGATGTTGCAGCAGCTCTCTGCTAGTTACCCCCCCCGGCCCTTCCGCTCGCACGCATTAAGGCTTTCTCCAGGCACTCCGGCTTCCTCCCACTTGTGTAAAATGCTCATACAAATGGGGAGTTGGCCAAATAATCTGAACATAAGGATTGCAGATCTTTAGGCAATCCTTGGTGGCAGGTCACAGCCGCCTTCCTGCTCGCTTGGCCTTTATAGCGTGGGGCCCCCCCCCCCCCCCCAATAATCCTCTCTTGAGAGTGAACGGCACCATGCGTGGCATCAAGAGACCCGCGCGTTGTTTAATTATTTATTTTTGGGCGCGCGATGTCGCCGCGCGACCGCCGGTGTCTTTGCTGCGTCACGAGAGAGCGGCGTCTCTTGCAGCCGGGATTCGCCGTCTCGCTCGAGGAGTTGCGAGCCGCCCGCCGGCAAATGCAGATGCGCCGCTTGCGCACGGGCAGCTACGGCGTCATGGGTCTCCACCAGCACCACCAGCAGCAGCAGCAGCATCAGCAGCAGCAGCAGTACCGCTCGTCGCCCGTCGGCAAGAACTGGGAGCTCAACCCGCTGGTGGACGTCTGCTACGAGGAGGACGAGCCCGAGTCCGGGGTGGACGGCGTCTTCTACTTCGAGCACGAGGAGCGGGAGCTCACCGTGATGATGGAGGAGGGGGGCGGCTGCGTGACGCGCGGGGAGCACAGCACGCGCACGCTGCATCTCCCGCACACCCCGACGCTGCCTCTTCCTCCGCATCCGCAGCAGCCGCCGCCACCGCCGCCGGCTCAACCGCCCCCCTACGCCTGCCGCTCGGTCGACTGGAACCGCGCGTTCCCGGCCGCCGGCGAGCGCCTCGCGCAGGGCACCGGCAGCCACTACTGCTGCACGGCGGCGGCGGCGGGCTTCTTCAGCCCGCTGGCGGCGTCCCAGCGGCGCGGGCGGGTGGCGTACAGCGAGTGCAACCTGCCGCAGGCCGTGTACGCGTACGGGAAGGCCGAGGCGGCCGAGAGGGAGGAGCACGACGAGAGCGAGGAGGAGGCGTCGCAGGCCGCCGCCGCTGGAGGAGGAGCGGCGGGCTGCCGAGGGGACGGGGCGAGGCGCGGGGTCGTGGTGGGTCACCAGACGTTTTGCCGGCTGGAGAGGGGGCTCCGCCACGCCCGTGCCGGGCCGGGCTTTAACCTAGCGCAGGCGAGGATACAGGCGCAGGCCGGGAGGTGGCCCGGGGGACAGGCGCTGGGCTCCCCGTGGGGCGGATCGGTGGACCGCAGGGAGAGGAAGGGTCTGCTCAGCCGCCTGCAGCGCAAGACTGTGAGTCCCACCGAGCAAAACAAAACATCGGGCAACCCCGGGGGCAGGGTGCGCATATTGCAACGGGCCCTGGGTTAGTGCTGTGTCCGTATGGCCTGTGCCATTGATGTCACCACCCCCATCGCCATCGCTTCTCTGTCAGACATCGCTGATGTTTCATTGTCAACATCAACCTTCAAAGGTCCCCACTTTGAAGTTGGATGTCTTCCACTTGGTCGCTCACCTCTGGGTGCCACTCCAATGTCGGTCTTGTTGACCTGCCCTCCCTCCCACACCCTGCACCCACGTCCCACCCATCACTACCTTCTCCTCCTGTGCCCACGTCCCACCCATCACAACCTCCTCTTGACCGTTACATCGTCAACACTTTCCTGCCAGTTTATAACTTGAACTTCCAAATTGCTGAACCTGTCCTGTAATGGAATTCCCAGCATCCTCTATATGCACATTTACTCCAAGGCCGAGAGTACATTTTCTCTTTGCCTTGTCAAAGTTCGTCTCTCTGACCCAGAGAACAGGCAACCTCTGCCTCACACATCCACCTCTTCGCAAATAAAATGGACCTCATCTTTTCCAAAGCAGTTCCCGTAGCCGGTGGCATCTCTTGACCCTTGACATCTCTCAGGTGGGGTGACCCCGTCTTTGTCCATCATATAACCCGCTGCGTGCGTGTGCACGTTACCATTACGGGGGAGCTGTAGGGTAGCGGTTTGCGCGCTTCGCTATGAACCCGGCGACCCGAGTTCGATTCCCGCTCACGGCCTCGAACACCAGTGACCATTATTTGAACCCATCCTGGGCCTCCCCACGGTCGACTCGGCTTCAAATGCGTACCTGGTGCGGTGTGTATAAACATCACCACTGGGGAGACAAAGGTGGTCGGGCGAGGTGTTGTCCACCCACCCCCTCGTGTGCCATGCCGGCCTTCATAGATGCTACTCGCTAACAGAACTTGCCCAACGAAAATCTTTGCCCTTATGAGGCATCCGTAATGTTTGGTGAATGCTGTGGAGTTCTTCGTGCTCGCAAATTCCCGGCGCGGCTTTGTGATCTGGGGCGGCCGCCGCAATCACCCCAGTCCCCTGAAACCGGCACTTCTCTTTCTTTCTTTTTTACTTCTTTAAAGCGACCGTGGACGTTGTCTACATTGAGCCATCTGCCCTTTCCTTGCCTCATCCCCTGCTTCAGATCACGTGAGCTCTTTGGGTTGAGCCAGGCAGCCAAAGGGGAGGTTGCCTTTGAGCCATCCTTATAGGCCATGATTCGTCGTCATCGTCATCATCAGCCACGCTCATTCCGCTGCCGGATGAAGGCCTCCCAAAGCCGTCGCCACCTCCCATGATCCTGCGACGTAACAATCCGCCCAGCACCTGCACACGGACTGATTGCATCGCCGTCTCCACGGCGTTCGTCTCGCGAGCGCGTTCCATCCCTTGGCTACCACTCCCTCCTGACCATCGGCCATCCCCCCCTTCTCTGCCCAGGTCCACACTCACCTTTGATAGTTGCAACGTATCGCATTGTATTTTCGTCTTCGCGTCCTTCATTGTGTTGCGCGCGTTGTGGTGTCGTTGTGCGGCACGTACAGCATGCGGTTCGGCACGGGGTACGGCATGTAATGCGCTTGACGTCATGATGTTCACTTGTTGTCAGAAGATCGCATCCCACTGTTGGCCGTCGGTGTTTAGAGCGAGTTGGTCTGTGCCCCCGCTCGTTCTCATTGTACATCATCGCTTTCATCCGTTTATAAGCACATCCTTAAACGTGTGGGTACTTGCACCTGTACATCAACTACCCCATCATTTTCCAGCGGTTATTTTTGTTTATTAAACAAGGCAAGTCCCACGCCGGTTTCCACTTCGCTGAGTCTCATCAGCAAGGTGTTGCTCATTAAACAAGAACAAACACCGATGTATTGCCTGCCAGAAGTCCCCATTGATCTATGGGACACTAAGTCAGCATTATATTTTGACACTAACACAGGCACTTTGCCCATTTCTTTTACGAAAGCAAGACACAATCCAAGCACGTTATGAAAACCGATGCGCACTTTTCGATGATGTAACTCTCTCCAATGTTGAGTCCTCTTGCTGATGTCATCGGCAATGTGCATGGGGGCGGTGACGCAGCAGCCCAGTGGTAGTGCTGCGACCGCTGTTCGTTGCAGTGGTTCGAACCTAGCAGCCGCCCCGGTTAATACTGTGGTGGGACATTTTTGCCGTTTTGCCACTATTCAAAATAGTGAAAAATAAGAACAGGGTTTTACTCTTTCTGGCAATAAAACAGGAGGTGTTAAGGTGTACAAACACCAAAGAGATACCATGTGCAAGGCATCAAGTCTGCATTAACCGTACGTACTTGTGTCAAAACATACATGTTTTGCAAACATACATGTTTTGACAAAAGTGACTTGATGCCTTGCAAAAGGTATACATTTGCTGTTTGTACATCTTAACACCCTCTGTTCTATTGCCAGAAAGGGTGAAACCCTTTTCTTATTTTCCATTATTACTGCGGCGGTGTGTATGAACCGTAATCAAACTACGACGCGCCGTCGGCCTCACAGTCGAAGTTTAACATCCCCTGACGTCAGTGGCACGAGTTGGTCATTGTGTGCCGGCATCGGGGTCATTTGGCAATTTACAAAATTAAACCGCAAAATACTCTGTTGGAATTTTACACAAAGCAGCAATCATCGCCACCCTCCGTACGTATGTTTAACTTATTTCGCTCCGGACATAGCCATCCATGCTGTCTGTATGTTGAACTACTTCACACGCACTGTACGTAGCCAACCGTGCTAATCGGAGGTGTGGAATTAGTCGACTTGCAGATGTATGCCCCTGGTCACTCTTTTCAATGACACTAAACTGGTTAAAGAAATACACTGAATGTTAAGACTAAAACTACTACGGCTAATACAAGTCGATTACATCATAACACTTTTTCAACAAGGTTATTGCATAATCCACTTTCTTATTGAATCCTGTTGGTACATCTTAGGTGGTATACAAACAAGTTAAAATATTTGGTCTGGGCCCACAGACTATCTTTTTCAGGACGGGTCCCTGTTAAGTTACGCAGGAGGGGGGGGTGGGTGATGTTTGCCGTGTGTTTCCCACATCGCGTAACCGCTGGGTTAATTTGTCAAATTTGGACCGTGACCGTTGGCTGAGAAGCGTCAAGTTGCTGCGGTGAGTACTCGAGTTTCATCGCAGTCGGCTGTGGCCTAGATTCTAACCCAGGATATCAGCGGCGCTGGCTCGGTGCTCTGACGTGGCCATTATGAGCTCCGTTAGTCGAGTTAGTTCCCTAATAATTATGTTTTTATGTTTTTTTTCCCGAATGACTCTGACATCGATACATGTTTGTAATCCACATGTGTTTATGGACTATTTGTCTGCTGTAAATGTCCAAGCGATAGGCCACTTCGCTGGGCTACTACTTGTGGCCAGGTCACTTTAAAAAAAGAGCTGTATAGCTCAGTGGGCCTTACCTGGTAAAAAAAAAACTAGTTTTTAGTTTAGATTATTATGCGATGTTGATTCAATGTTTAGAATTGATGTCGCGACTGAGTCACGATGACTGGGACCTTCGGAAACAGCTTGTTTTCCCTCTATAGATTTCCCCGTGAAATAAATAAGCGTGTTTTTACGTCCGTTGGGTAATTGGCAAAAGTCGTTTGTTTCAAACGAGCTTAAGCTATTGCTCGCTGAAGCTTTATTATTATCCACATTCAGTGTACATTCAATGAGGTCACGTTCCTGCACCGAAGCGCGTTCTCAATAAATAAATAAATTTACACGTAGGCTTTCGCAATCAATATCATCCATAGTACAGTTTTTTTTGGGTTAGATCGCGTAGCCTACCGTCCTGTATGTACGTGTATGTATGTTGAACTTCTTTCACACCGTACGTAGCCAACCGTGCTCAAGGGTCTCCCCGCTCAAGCGAGCAGGGAGACCGTTGAGCTCATCACCGCTTGTGGTCCTGGTTCCTGAGTCACTGGTGGAAATCTCACATTCACTTAGGCATTTATTGCATAGTGTTGCGTGCATGCGCTGTACTGCCGCCGCATTTACTTTCATGGCGAATGCCGTTTAATTTTAAAGCGGCCACCCTATCAACTTCGTAACGGTTGTTAAAGGTTGTGCATGTGCACCAGCGTTGTGGAATAACATGAGGCTGTATTCCTGTATTTGTTTCTCTGTTTTCTGGTTACGGTTACTAAGCATGCGCCGACTGATGACTTTTGAAGATTACTATTGTCTATAAAAAATTTTTCCGAACATGATTCTGTTAACAATTGAAAGGAGGGGATTAATTATGTTAAAAATACATGTTTATTTTACCAGGTAAGACCCACTGAGCTATGTAGTTCTTTTTCAGAAGCGACCTGGCCACAGATGATAACTCAACGAAGCGGTTTATCACGTGGAAATTTACAGCAGTCAAATACTCAAAAAGCATGTTTTGAAATGTGGAGGGAAAAACCGGAGGACCCGGATAAAAATCTACGCGACCATTGGGAGAATACGCTGACTCTAAATATACAGCAGGCGTCAGGGTCAGAATCGAACCCACGACCTCCTGTATACCAGGCGAGGTAGTTAACATCTCACCACCGTGGCACACAGGGTTGATGATGAAGTCGGCAGCACGGGTTTTCGTGAGGCCACCGTCGCCCTGCGCATAGATCACGGCACACAGCTGCTGCTGCTGCTGCTGCTGGTGTCATGGCCAGCTCTGTGCTGTGGATGCTGCTGCAGCAGCCACAGCACAGAGCTGTCCATGACATTCACACTCCGGTTTTCGTCGGGGATGCGTTCCTGAAAGGTGCGACGACGAATGTCAAAAGGACGTCAATCAATGCGATTGTTTTTTTTCCCACGAGCGCTAAACAGAGACAACGGGGGGTGCGGTGACACTGTGTGTTCGTGCGCGCATCTCCATCCTAGATGTACCAACAATTTTGCATCACATTACTACAAAAAAAATTTACCCAACACGAGCATACAGCAGTACACTTTAACACACATTTTACAGGGTACTGTAAAAGACAATCACAGAAATATCGTCCACAAATAACTGTTGTACTCGACAGCACGTTTCTTTATGTGTGACGAAGAGCAGTTCGTGTCCAGGGTAGGTAGGTGGTGGGGTCGACAGCTGAGAGGCGACGGATAATGAGCCAGGGTGGACGATGCTGTCAGCGACGTGAGCGTGCGGGTTAAGGCGACGCTAGTCAGGTCGTGGTATGAATAGCGTAACGACGAATTTTCGAAATGAACTGTAAATCGGGGTGCTCCTGTATCAGGTTAAGGCCACCTAAAGGACTTTGATATGAAGCGAGTTATGATAAAAGTAATATGGTGATCAGATTATGACATTAGTTTAACACGTAGGCTTTCGCGATCAATATTATTCATAATAAACGTATTTTTAAGACCAGGAGCCAGAGCAGAGCCTCACCATTCTGGCGAATTGCCCGATGATGCTTGATGCCATTACCAGCGAAACGTCGTACTTAAAAATTGTTTCACACTTCAACACACCGGTGGGCTAAAGTAGTGAACTATTCGTCTTTTGTCAACGTGACACTTTTTTGCTGATTGGCCGTGTCGGGTGGTGGAGGGTTACGACACATTTATAAATAACGCGATCTAACACAAAAAAGTGTATTATATATGACATTACTTCAAAAATAATCTCATGTAATTAGTAATCAGAATAGGATTGCGTTTCGAAAGTAACCATTTCATCTGTGTATAATGCACACACTTTTAATTGAGCTGGAAAGTATCGTGGTAAGATTTTCCCACAATTGAATGCGGTGTAAATTAAATATCTCAGACTTAGTGTGTGCTCCTAGATAAGAAATATCAGTGTCGTGAGGTCATAAGTGCATACATTAAGCACGCAGCTTGTACTGAGGCTGTGGTTAGTAAGCTGATGAATAATAATAATAATAGATCCATGATTAAGCCGCATACCAGACTGGACGAATAATGAGCAATCACTGAACCCCAGACTGTGGTGTGCGTGCACACACACACACACACGAAGCAACAAACGCATAATTTGCTGCCGCATTCAACATAGCGGGTCAATTAGTCTGCTGTATTCAAGTTAAGTACGTGTAGATGCCCCGAGCAGAGGCTGCTGTCGTAGTGTGTCGCCGGCGAGCGGTAGCCACAACTGGACTTGCGATCCAGAGGTCGCAGGTTCAGGCGAAACGAACGATGACAAAAGTTTGTTGAACCTTACATTTTTTTCGTCCACCTGGCACCGGTGTAAATGAGTACAGTAAACCCTCGTTAATTCGACACGTTATGGGGCTCTGGTCTTGCGAATTATCCAATATGCCGAATTATCCAATATGCCGAATTATATACAACGGCAATTAAAAAAATGAATACAAATTATTTGTTCCGAAAATTCTTTTTAAAAAAAGTAACACTTGACATCAGTAACCAGCACTGCACTAACGCTCACCACGGGCTCCGCCACTAGACTGAGCCATTGTTTTGGTTGTGGCGTGCGGCGTCGCTCAACATGTATGCCGCAATTTGACCATTCCGTACGGCAGTTCGGCTCGTGGCGAATTACTGGCATTGTATATATGCCGAATTATCCACAATTACGAACGATCAAATGCCGAAATAACGAGGTCTTACTGTGCTCCGCAGTTAAGTTGATCGATCGGCAGGTTTACGCGTGGTGGGGCGTCTAGTGTGGGTACACGCACAGCTTCCAAGACGCATGGCCGGCGTGTGAGAGTTCGGTATTTTCTCGGTATATGCGGAAATTGCTATCCGCGATTTTTGGCTATACAGGATTCGCATCTGGAACTGTACACGACTGCGTTGAGAGAGAGAGGGAGATAAAGTGATGAGAGAAAAAGTGATGAGAGGGAAAGTGGTGAGAGATAGAGATGATAGAGATAGAGAACTTCTCAAACCATGGGAAGCATTTTTTTACGTTGTGATTGTCCTGCATTTAATAGCATATTTCTCTATTTAAGGTAATTCATTCAAATCAGCCAATATCATCACCCACGAAGTTCGCGAATTAGCGAGCATCTCCCGAATGTACCCCTGGCGAAGGACAAGGGAAGCCTGGTGTAGACCAAAGGGATACCCTGTTTAGGGGGGCTGTCCAGACCTCTCTCTCGTGGGGGGCCCTTCTTCCAGCAGTGGTGTGAGCAAGCAAATTGCTGGGCTGTACCATCTCCAGCGGCCGGAATGGGGGCGGGGGGGGGTTCAATAAACTTGCACCATGGTTTCACCTGCCGTGCCAGAAGATCAAACCCCGCGGACCCTCTGGATTGCGAGTCCAGTGTGCCCAACCGTGACGTCCGCCAGTTGTGCCAGCTTCCTCCTCAATGTGCACAAGGGGAGATAATACTCAAGCTGGCCGCCCGCACATCGGTCGTGAACCCACGTGCTCCTGGCCAACCCTGCAGCCCAGTGGGTGTTTGTTGGATAGCGCAGCACGCCACGCGATCTCTGTGTGATCCACCAATCCTGCCCCCGCAGCGCTGGGATAATGGGTGGTGGTGGGGGGGGGGCGTTAAGGCCCGTTGGCTGAGCAGGCGAAGCAGCTGTGCGGGTTGGCAGAGCGGGGTCATGTAATCTGCACCAGCCCCAAACCACCGGTGCAGCTCGAGGAAGCGACGCGAGGAGTTTGTTTGGGTGGCAACGCGCTGAGATAGCGGCGGGAGGGAGGGCAGATTTCCCCGCTCGCGCAACGCGGCCCACCGCAGCCGCGAGCCATGGGGACATCCGACAACAACACAAACACGAAGGTTCCCCTTCGTAGCCCGCACAGACTCTTGGGGCAAGTGTTCTTAGCGAGTAGCACCGAATGGCGCACGAGGGCGGTGGGGTGGCCAGCGCCGCGTCTTCGTCTCACCAGTGGCGATGTTTACACAACGTGCCAGGAAATGAGTTGAGACTGAGTTGACGTAGGGGAGGCCCAGCACCGGCTCTGATAATAATCTTGAGTGTTGTTGGTTGTGAGCGGCAATCAAACTCGGGTCGCTGGGTTCGTCGCGCAGCGCGCTAACCACTCTGCTACGGCTCCCACATACACACAACTACAGAGGCAAAGATCTTTCGTATAGTCCAAACAGACTTCTGAGGCAAGTGCTGTTGGCGAGCACACACTCTAGACACGCACACACACATTTGTACCCGGGCACAGTACTGGCGGAATATTTGTGCCTTGCCATGGCAATTAGACCACACTAAAAAAACGTGCAATGCAAGCTGATGCTTACGGGGAGGATTGTCATCATTATTGTGTTTTTATTCTTCTTCTGCCGATGATTACTCCGCTGGTTTACCCAGGAAAGCCTCACCGAGTCTCAAGACTCTCTTTCAGCAGTGTCCTGCTAAGTTTTCTCACGCAGTTTCGGGGTGGTTTCGCTAATGCGTAATCCCAAATGAGTCATTTGCCAGGTACATTTTCACCGTAGTAGAGGTTTTTGGGGTTAGATCGCGTCAATATAAACGTATCGTTAAACCCTCCACCACCCGACACAGCCAATTAGTGAAGTACAACCACTGCTTTCGCTTCACCAAAAAGCAACACTGATTTTTCATTTGTGCCGATGAGGAAAATAATGTCGATGATGATGGTGAGCCGAGTTGACCCCTCTGACTGGGAGTTGAACCCACGACCTTCCTATTGTGAGTCAAGAGTGACACAAAGTCACGCGGTCGATTTGTGTCTTGCCATGGCAATCAGAGCCGCATTGCCAAAAGCCGCAGCTGCTGCCGCTGCTCCCGATCGTTGTCAGCGCTGGGCACAAGCCAACCCAAGCAAAATGCCAGGGACCTCAAGTAGCTGGAGGGGATCCCGGGTTCATAAGAAACAAAGCGAGGTGTTTATAATATCTAAAAACGGCCGATTATTTTTTTCTCATCTATGTGTTGTTTGTATCTATATTTTTTTTTAACCTCACTGCATCTCTAATTTGTTTATATTTAAGTCGTCTCACGATACCCCTGTCTCTTGTCTGTATCTCTTTGGTCATCTCACGAAGAGTTTATAAATTTAACGGGGGGGGCCCAAAAGATGGACCTACAGCAACCACTGCTATCACATAATGGTGCAGCCCTGCAATTTCTTGTTCATTCCACTGTTGGCAGAAGGGCCTCCGTCCGAGAGAACTCTAAAGAGTCTACCCTTCCACCAGCCACTAACCCTGCCAGCCACCCAGCCAGCCAGCCAACCAGCCAGCCAGCCACCCAGCCAGCCAGGTAGCTAATCAGCCAACCAGCCAGCCAGCCACTCAGCCAGCCACCCAACCAACCTCCCACCCAGCCAACCAGCCATCCAGCCACTCAGCCAGCCACCCAACCAGCCACCCCCCCAGCCAGCCAGTCAACCTCCCACCCAGTCAACCAGCCAACCAGCTAGCCAGCCATCCATCCAGCCCCCCCCCCCCAGCCAGCCAGTCAACCATCCAGCCAGCCAACCAGCCGGCCAGCTAATCAGCCAACCAGCCAGAGCCACTCAGCCAGCCACGCAACCAACCAGCAAGCCAGCCAGTCACCCTGTCAGCCAGCCATCCACCCACCCATCTGGCCAACCAGTCAGTCACCCACCCAGCTAGCCAGGCAGCCACCCACCCACTCACCCTGGCCCAATGTGATGTGTTGTTTTGTGTGCCGCAGTACACACACCACCACCAGCAGCAGTAGAACTACCACGCATGGGTCGGGCGACGTTCATTTGGAGGACGTAGTCGCTCTCTGGTCCAGACCGTTTCACACTCGGTGGGAACGCATTGTACATAATATATTTATAATTTACGTATAAGTCTACTGCTGATCTTTTGTTTTGTCTATTTTTTTTTTCAGATGACAAATATATGTAGGGCTAGTATCTGATGATTAGTTTAAGAAGAACAATGCAGTATGTTTACGTTCCACTGTTTTCGTTTCTGTGACCCCAAGCTGTGGCTCGTGACCCTATCTCTGGTCCGGGAACCTTCTGCCAACAGAGCCAGCAGCGAGCAGTGGCCACTTCGCCGCTCGCTCTCCAAAGCTGGTCGGGCAGCTTGCGGTTTCCAGCACGAGTTCAGAGGAAACCGCGTGGCCCTGCTTTTGTTCACTTAGCCAGAGCACGTGCAAAAACAGCCCAACACACGCGCGCACACAAAGACAAAGATCCCCCCGTATAGCCCTTAACAGACTGTTAGCGAGCACTTGTGAAGGCCGGCACGGCACACGAGGGGGTGGGTGGCCAGCACCACGCCGGACCGCTTTTATCTCCCCAGTGGCGATGTTTACACACCGCACCAGATACTCATTTGAGGCTGAGTAGACCCAGGGGAGGCCCAAGACCGGTTCAGATAATCATCGCTGGTGTCGACTGTGAATCAAACCCGGGTCGCCGGGTTCGTAACGCGGCGTGCAGACCGCTACGCCTACCGGCTCCTCGTACACAGACACGCACACACTCACACAAGAGGAACAACACAACACACGCGCACATTCGCTCGCACGCTGCCACACAAACCGCACGCACCGCACACACCCACGTAGATGGGGAGAGATTGTGGTGTAAATGGGGCGGGCAAAGCCGAATGCTGGGGGGGTTGTTGTTTTATGTTCGCGAGCATCTTACGCTGACGAGGTCCCGTCGCCAGAGCGTCACTCGAGCTCAGAACAACAAGCCCGGCCATGACGCTGCGCCGTCGAGGAAGCTTCTTCGATCTCTCGCCAGTCTCGCGATCGGTGAGAGCAGCCTCATGCCCCCCCCCCCGCTGCTTGCACCATCCATCGCTGCTGCCTGCCAGTAGCGGAACCAACGCGCAGGAGGAGGGGGGGGGGGCGCGGAATTGACGTTTGTTATTTTACGAGCGAAAATTCGTTGAATGTTTTGTTGTGAATGCGAAGGGAGGGAGCCCCCCTTTCAAAAGTAAGCTTTCTGAGGCGCGCTTCTGGTTGTCGGGGGGAATCTTTAGAAACGTTTATTATCTTCTGATTCCTTGTGGATTTACAAGCGCGCTTGTTCACGCGTGGCTGACACCGATGCACGTTGGACCTCTTTCGCACCGTACGTAGCCAACCGCGCTGTCTCGAGATGTCGAGCAACACATGGAGGTGGTTGAGCCAGGCGATTGCGGCAGGAGTGGCTGAGTGAGGCATCACTGTGGTGCCTCCTTCGTATTTGTGAGTCGGGCATTGAGTTTGTCTGTGTTCCCGTCGTCTGTTCTGGGTGACCACAATTGCACACCGGAGGATTTTTTATTTGTTTTTTCCATTTATGGAAAAGGGAAATTGCAAGGCCAGGAGATGTTAACTCCGTTCGCCTGGTATGCAAGGAGGTCGTGGGTTTGATACTGACCCTGACGCCTGTATATTTGGAGTCTGCATGTCTCCCCCTGGTTGTGTGGATTTTTCTCTGGGTCCTCCGGCTGTTCTACATTTCCACGTAATAAACCACTCTATCTAGCCAGGTTGCTTCTGAAAAAAATATCTATTTAGCTCAGTGTGCCTTACCTGGTCAGAAAAATAAAACAAATAGTACTCTTGCATGGTTTGCGTGCGGGTGCCGTTCAGGGTTGTGGCACTTAAGCGTCGTGGAAGATTGAAATCGGCGATCTTCTGCGTCGGGTCTCTCACAAGGCGGTGTTTGTTTGTGACTTCTTGTGAACTCTAGCCGGCTTTCGAGGCTTCATCATCAGGGTCTCGCCGACGGTTTCTGCAGCTCGTGGCCGCTCCGTTGGCTTGAGGAACTGGGGGGGGGGGCGACGCTGTTGGCCGTGCGGACCGGTTGGCCCGTTGCTCAGCGTCGTCTACGGCAGTAGACAGTAGTAGTCGCAGTAAACTCACCCTGGTTGTTGAAAGTAGAAGCGTGAAGCCACGTCGGATAAGAAAGCCAAATTATATATGAACACCATGTGAAAGTTGTTTTTTTATGTAAACCCACCCAGTTTAAAATTAAACACGTGCCTCGTAGGTGTTTCATCCATCACGGCCTTGCTTCCATTCAGCTTTGTCCACGACATTTAATCAACAACTTTGCCTCGGATACTTCTCTCGGTTGCATTCAATTGTGTAAAGTGCTTACGTGCTGAGTTCTGCGTCTACCCCAGCTTCTTGTATCTCTAACGTCCCCAGACAAAACATGACGTTCCGTCCGTTTTTTTCTTCCATTCCATGTCCAAGAATTCTTATTAGCCCTTTCTCGAAACGATTCTCGTGTTCTTAGCGTACCTGCTATCCGCAATACATTAATCTTACTCATCTTGTCTGTCCATGCCATGAAAAAACACATTTCTGTTGCATTTAGTTTGCTGCGTAGGATCTGTGTAATGGTACAAACTTCCATAATAGAGGTTTTTGGGTTAGATCGCGTAAATATAAATGTGTCGTTAAACCCGCAACCACCCAACACAGCCAATTAGTGAGGTTTTTCACGTTAACAGAACGTGTAGAACCTTCACAACCATACATGAGAACAGCCCTGCAGTATGTAACTGTACAGTATTCCACTCCTTGTTCTCATTAATCATTTATTACTTTTCCAATATAGATCCCATTTTCGGAAAGGCATCTTTTGCCAATGCTATTCTTCTGTTTATCTCCGTGACGTGCTTTCCATCTACTGTTATCGTGCCACCTAAAGCGTTACAATGCTCTGCCTGCTTAACGCCGGTGTCACTCTGACTTGTACCGGACATTCAGGAGTAACTTTCCTCATTGACATGACCATCATACACGCAGTTGTTTTTTTTTACATGTGATTGTTCATCCTTTCTTTCGACTTTCTAACGCTATTTTATCCAGCTCGTTTAGCAAATCGCTCTCGGCTTCTGCTCGCACACCCTGCTCTAACTCCTCTCCCCATGCACAGAAACTCGCCCAGCCTCTCCCCCAACTCTTAACGGCTGCCGTTAACCACGGTGGCGAGATGTTAACTACATCGCCTGGTATACAGGAGGCCATGGATTCGATTCCGACCCTGACGCCTATTTATTTGGAGTTTGCATGTTCTCCCGGTTTTTCCCTCCACATATAGAAACATGTGTTTCTATTACCTGGTTGCTATGCATTCCCACGTGATAAGCCACTTCGTTGTGACCAGGTCACTGCTGAAGAAGAGCTGTATAGTCCAGTGGGTCTAACCTGCTAAAATAAAAATAGTTTAGTCTTTTTTTAATAGGTAAGGCCCACTGAGCTATTGAGCTCTTTTTTCAGAAGCGACCTGGCTATCACAAATGATCATCACGTGGACATTTATAGCTGCCAAATAGTAGAAATGGATGTTGATCTAAATGTGGAGGGAAACACAGGAGAACCCGGAGAAAAATCCACGTGACCAGGGGGAGAGAGACGTGCAAACTCCGATATATCGGCCTCAGGGTCGGGATCAAACCCACGACCTCCTGCATACCAGGCGAGGTAATTAGCAACTCACCACCACGGCGCCCAATGTGCTTTCATGGTCACTCTCGGGCCTTCTCAATCTGGGTCGGGGGTCAGCTACCTGCGGCTCCGGAGCCGCGTGCGGCTCTTTAAGGGACTGCCACTTCTCGACCGTTATTTCTTTCAGGACCACCACCGTCTCGAATTCACTACGATGCTTTGCGGCCTCTTGAAAGTTTGAGTTGTTTTTTTACTGAATTCAGAAAAAATGGCTCTTCTTGTTATTTTGGTTTCCGACCCCTGGCTTAGATAAAAAAAATCCCGAGTAACATCATGAATTCTGCATTTTTCTCACTTTATCATAAACCTCTGTTTAATCAATAAAACACACCTACAATAGCAATATTTCTGAACTCACAATTGCTCGTTCACTCAGCATTCTGTAAATGTGGCATTGTTTCAATCACAACGCCCCACACCTGTTGTTCTTTTGCAATTTCTGGATGTAACTTGCGTCCTTACTCTTTCCACGAACACTCTCAATATTATTTGAGCAATGTGGCTTATTAGACTCGTTGCTCTGTACAATTCACATTCTTCTGCACGAGGTTGTTGTGAGAGAGCAATGAATATTGATTTGCCCAGATTCGTCTAGGGTCCGCGCGGTGGTGAGATGTTAACTCTCTCGCCTGGTATACAGGAGGTCGTGGGTTCGATCCCGACCCCGACACCTGCTGTATATCTTTCAGTTTGCATGCTCTCCCCGTGCTCACGTGCACTTTTATCTGGGTTCTCTGGTTTTTCCCTCCACATTTAGCATCAACGTGCATTTATAATATTTGGCTGTTTACATTTCCACGTGATAAGCCACTTCGTTTGGCTATCATTTGTGGCCAGGTCGCTTCTGAAAAAATGCTAGATCGTTCAGTGGGTCTTACCTGGTGAAATAAAACAAAATAGTTTATAGTAGTTTCTGATATCCATCCCATGTCACAAAGTGCATTCGCTGCTTTTGTCACTTGTTCTATGCCACAATCATAAAGCTCTCTAATAATGCCTACCGAGATATTATCTGGTCCACTGTCGCCTTGCCATCGTTCATGCTCCTGATGGGGCGTCAAAGTTCATCTTTTAAAATCACCAAGACACCACGAAGACAATCGGCAGACGTTTAACGAAAACGTGGAATTTATTTAAAGACCTCTCCAATCTCGATACACTTATTACATCTTTTAAAACTCTCCTCTGTAAAATATTATTTTTTCTTATTATTCGACTCGTTTACCCAGGAACGCATCACTGAGTCTGAAAACTCGTTTACCCAGGAGGCTGCTGCCAAGGTTTTTTCGCTGTAAGGGGAACGATGTTGCTGCCGCGTCTGATCCCAGTTGCGTTATGTGCAGGCACGTTTTTCAGCGTGGGGATATTTGGTCGATTCGAGTCACATTGCGCATGGTGGTGGTGGTTTTTGTTGTTGTTTATCTATGGGAGAAAACCAGAGGACCCCGGGAAATAAACTCAAATGCAGAACTGGGGGGTTGGGGGTGGGGGGCGGACATACAAACTCCACACGGGGAACGACGCCATCCCAAGTCGAAAATCAAAACGCGGTTCCGTTCCGGCTGTGCGAGGTGGCAGGAGCATTGCCACTGAGGAATCGTTTGTCACAATATTCGGTCAGCCGTTGGGAACGACGTCAAGGTATTGCACCCCGCGTATTGGGATCAGAATATATATTTATACCGGCTGTGTCGGGTGGTGGAGGGTTACGACACATTTAGCGATCTCAGCCAAAAACCTTTATTATGAATAATATTGGTCGCAAAGGCCTACGTGTTAAATTCGCTATAAACTTATTTTTCACACATGCCCACTAGGGGCACGGGGTAAAAACGTTACAACAACAAACAATACACGAACACGATAGGAGTGCAAAATACAAGAAAGGTACAAAAATCACCCAAACACAAACAAGTACAACACTAAACCATCCTACCAGGCAAAGCCCACTGAGGTATCAACTTATTTTTAAAAAGCGACCTACCCACGAATGATAGCTCAACAAAGTGTCTCCGTCATTTGGTGGACTCCGAGAGCCACGCGGCACGACCGCGACAACCCACGCAGAAGCTCGGGGAGGCACCAGCGGGGTGTCCATACGCACGTGGATCCGCGTGCACGTTGAAGACGCGTCGCGCTTCAAAACGCGTTGCTTTCGAGAGAAATATTCCTTGGGGGGAAAAAATCCACGTTAAATTGTACGTGGAGCCCGCGGCTTATTGAAATTAACAGGGTTGGGGAAAATATTTGTGTGTTTTTTCCCATTACCGATACCTGCGTGAAAATAAAAAAAAGTTAGACCACGGTTATGGGTTTTGCCGCGCACACGTGGAAATGTTTAGAGTGATTAAAACTAAAGGTCTCTCTTTTATAACAGAGAACTGAAGGGCAGCTGCGACAGTGGTGGTGGGGTAACGACTGGCACACTGGGTTTGGAATCCAGAGGTCGCCGGTTCAATTCTGAGCCATCCTTACGAGAATGTCTGTCAAACAAAAAAGAGCTTCATAGCTCATCAGATTCCCCCTGGGCTAAATAAAGATTCTCATTTCATTTGATTTCCCGGCGTGGTGGTTCAAACACCGGAGCAGGTTTCTTGAACTGCCGTCCTCACCCTCTTGTCCGTCCAGCAGGGGGAATGCGTGCATTTATTTCTTGTGACCAGCGAACCATTTGTCTAATTTGCACTGCAATCGTTTTTCGTTGTATCGTTTGTTGTAACTTGCTGACCCCACCTTACTGGACATCTGGGAGAAAAAAAAGATCTTCATAGCTCGTCGGATTCCTCCTCCAGTCTCACTGACCATTCTGATTCCGATCTTCCAAGACGTCTGCGCAATGTAGGCGAGTCGGCTGAATAGTGTGGGGGGTGGGTGGGGGGATGCCCTTGCCTGCCATCAGTTGGCATGAGCGAGAGGACAGGTGCTCACAGGGCCGGCGCCTCTCACCTGTCGACCGAGGACCAAAACCGTTCGACCACCCTGACGGGTTTAGGCCTCCGCGTGGGTTTCGTGTGCTCGCGTCTCGGCCAATCGGTGGCATCTTCACAGCGACGACGGCAACAACAAAGATCCGCTGGAGACGGTTACCGGGCCCCTGACTCTCGGAACTGGTAACCAAATCTGAAATGGTTACCGGGGTTACCGGCTACCATTTGTAACGATGCGAGTAATTAGCTAGCACAGGAGCGCTGTGGTGGCTGTGTGTGTAGCGGTTAGCGCGCTGCGCTACGTACCCGACGGCCCGAGTTCGATTCCCGCTCACGACTAACACCAAATGACGATTAGCTGAATGGTTGCTGGGCCTCCCCTAGGTCGACTCAGCCTCAAATTAGTACCTGGTGCGGTGTGTAAACATCGGAACTGGGGCATGGTGCTGGCTGCTCACCACCTCGTGTACCGTTCCGGCCTTCATAGGTGCTCGCTAACGGCACTTGCCCCAACAGTCTGTTAAAGGCTGTACGGGGGGTCTTTGCCTTTGTGGGAGGTGTGAGCTAACTGTGTGTCTGTGTGTCTGTGTGTACCTGCAGAGGACCAGCAGTTTCGGGGGATTTGACCTTTCCGCCCGGGTCAGTGGCTCTACCTCTTCTGATAAGGCGAACTCACCCACCAAGCATGTACGCCACCTGCACCTGCACCCACTCGCCTACCGAGCATGCACCAGCACGCTCTCACACATTCACTCATTGGGTAAAGCCACAGAGAGCCACCACCCCCGTGCTGTGAGACGGCCGCTGCCGCCCCCAGGGCTCTGTGGCGAGGGGGGACGACTCGACGCTGGACGGTCGTGGGAGCCGGCGTGCCGGTGGTGGCGGCGGCGCCGACAGCTTCCTGGGCAAGAAGGTGAAGTCGGTGCGCGAGTCGGTGCGCAAGACGGTCACCAAGCTCACCAAGGCCAACTACGAGGTGCTGGTGAGTGGCCCACGCCGACGGCACACAGGGCCCACGTCGGGGGCACACCGGCGGCACACCGGGGGCACACCAGGGGCACACCGGGGGCACACCGGGAGCACACTGGGGGCACATTAGCAGCACACCGGGTGCGCCGTAGGGAGGGAACGCGTCACAAATGACGTGTCGCTGTAATTGGATAATAATAATAATAATAATGTGAATGTTTAGTGTCATGTATTGGCGCCATGCAAATTGCATCTAACGCCACATCACGCGCAGCTGGAAGACAGCAGCCAAGCAGTGAGCCGGCACTACCAACAGTTGCCCAAGCTCTGCAGTCCCTCGATATATTAAGATGGTTTCAGCCAATGAACGAGGGTTCCTGCAATGTGGGAGGAACCTGAAGCATGCGGGGAAACGCTTACAGAACCGCAAGATGATGCCACTCCCCACTTTGCCGTACCACCTTCTGGACAACTAAGGGTATGGCACCACCACGACGCTCACGGGATGGGAGTTTTACAACATTCGTGCGGTGATCCACCAACCCTCGCTGCCTCCTCAGTGCTGGATTAGAGGCCACGTGCATAGCCGCCACCGTCTGGCTTATCTCGTCAAAGTGAGATGGTTCAGTGAAAGTCCTCATATCTCGACTATATTTTAATTTTACCAGGTAAGGCCCCACTGAGCTACGTAGCTCCTTTTCAGAAGTGACCTGGTCACAAATGATAGGTCAACGAAGCGGCTTATCATCATCACGTGGAAATTTGTCGCAGCCAAATACTCTGAATGCGTGATGTTGATTATAAATCTGGAGGGGGACAACCGGAGGACCCGGAGAGACACACAAACTCCAAATATACGGGCATCGTCAGGGTCGGCATCGAACCCACGACCTCCCTGTATACGAGGCGAGGTAGTCAACATCTCCCAGCCACCGTGGCGCCCCACGGGGTCAACTCCTCCCATTGCCCGGATCAACATGCGGGCGAGGGGACGCCGCTCGAATCTCCACTGTCAATCTCTCCTCTTCCCTCCCTCCCTCGCTCCCCAAGCCCAAGAGTTCGGACAAGCTGCCGCTGTGCCAGCCGCTGGGCACGGACGACAGGGAGGGGGGCGCCCCCCCCAACAGCCCAGCCCGAGGCGGGAGCCCAGCCCACGGGCGACTCCATGGAGAGTCTGCGCAGCTCCTACAGCGGACACAGCTCCAACAGTGAGCGGCACAACGCAACGAGTGGGCAGGGCCGCCTCCCTCTGTCCCTCGCTCGTCCCTCCCTCCACGCTGAAAAACTCAAGCGGTGGTTTTTGTTGAACAAATCCCGTCAGCCACGTTGCCTTTGTTCTGGGAGTGCATTATGTATACATTTTCTTGGTTCTGTCGGTCAAGTCACGTAGAAGGGAAACAATAAAATTATAAAAATATAAAACAATAAAATTCTCACGACGTTTCGACTGCAGCACAAGCAATCATCATCAGGTGTGAAATCCAAATTTTCTTGCTGTGGATTTCACACCTGATGATGATTGCTCGTGTTGCAGTCGAAATGTGGTGAGAATTTTTTTGTTTTATATTTTTGTTATTTTATTGTTTCCTTTCTACGTGACTTTACCGAAAGAACCAAGACTATGAATCCCTGCAGTCACGAAAGCTTTAAATCAAAATTTGTATACATTGTCGACATCTTCCTTCTGGGAGTGCATTATATATTGTCAGTATATTCCGACTGGAAGTGCATCTTTATTATCAATAGAGGGTTTTTTTTGGGTTAGATCACATAAATGTTTCGTTAACCCCGCCACCACCGGACACAGCCAATTAGTAAGGTTTGTTACGTAAACAAAATATGCCAATGTGTTACTAGTACAGCATAGGCTGCCACCTGATGGTGCTGGTTGTAATTACTGGCGAAACGTCGCGGTACTCCAATTGTAAATGTTGTCAGTTTACTCTCTAACGCACGGTGTGCTGCACTAGTAACTAATTAGCACGTTTTGTTTACGTGACAAACCTTGCTAATTGCCTCTGCCGGTTGATGGCGGGTTTAATGACACATTTGTATTTACGCGATGTAACCGTACATATATTGGTCGCGAAAGCCTACGTGTTAAACTCATTTTATATATTTTCAGCATCTTCTGGAAGTGCAATATGTTATAGCTATTTTTAGCAGCATTGGTTTAATGCATGCACACTCTGCACCGATATTGACACTCAGTGTACTCACCAGCAGAGCCAGGCTGGCTTGCACCAATACTGTTGAGCTGTCAGATAGGCAATGATCCTTGCACAGTATCCAACAGAGAGGATCACTCAGCCCATCATAGCACTGCCGTATAAAACATACAACTCAGCACGTTCATCAATAGCACGAATTATAGTCGACATTCCAGACGATCGCCCTTCACGTTAGGACTTCTTCTTGTGCAATGGAGAAGGGTCATTGCCCAAAACGTCACCTTTTGTGAACGTTTCCTTTGAAGGCGACACAGTGTTAGCGACGAATATGTGGGATTTGTTGTTGTTGTTCGTGCTTGTGCACCACTGCCGATGCGGCTACATCACCCGATAATTGGTTTCGCTTTGATAACGCTACCATAATAACAGTGGTATACCGCGCACCGGGAAAGAGTCCGCGGTCATGTAGGTTGAATTGCAAGGTTCACTCGACTGAGTGTGTGGATGTGATTAGAAGGCTCCCTCTGGGAACATGCCAATTCACTTGTATGACTCACCATGCTGCGATATAATTGCAATCGCAAGGCTTTGTCTGTGAGCGTGTACCTGCAAGAGTGAGGCTCTCTCTGCGATCATATCGATGGAATAGCTGGGCTCGCATATCGTACCATACATTGTAGTAATTCCATATCACGAAACCCGAAGGCAGTGTATGTATGTATATTTAACTTTTTTCGCACCGTACGTAGCCAACCGTGCTAATCGGAGGTGCAGCGGTGGGCAACCTGCGGCCTGCGTGCCGCATGCGTCCCAGAGCCCCTGGTGATGGCCTAGTCCAAGTGTGTTTGGGCGCGGTGCGTGGGGGTCACGATGAGCGGCACGGTGTCGAGCGTGCGGCCCACTGGGGGGACGGAGGGCTGCTCGTGTGGCCCCCGGCTCGTCTGGGACGCCCACCGCTCCTCCACAGGGGAGGCCAGCCGACTCCCCCAGCCCACCCTGCGCCACGCCGTGTGTGTGTGCACACCATGTGTGGGTTTGTGCCGCCACGCCGTGTGTGTGTGTGCCCCCACGCCGTATGTGTGTGTCCGCACGCCATGTGTGTGTGTGTGTGTGTGCCGCCACGCTGCGTGTGTTGTGTGCCGCTTCACTGTGCGTGTGCCGCTACACCATGTGTGTGTTTGTGCTGCCACGCCACGCCGTGTGTGTTTGTGCTTCCACGCCACGCCGTGTGTGTGTGCCACCACGCAGGCGGGCAGACCGTGACGACCTCGGACTCGGGGGGCCGGGCGGACGGCTGCTGCCAAGCGGCGAGCGGCGCGGCCGGCGGCGGCGAGGAAGGGCCCGGCTACTCGGGACCCTTCTGTGGACGCGCGCGAGTCCACACGGCCTTCACGCCCAGCCCCTACGACAGCGACTCGCTCACGCTGCAGGTGGGCATGCTCGCGCCGCGCGCTCCCCCGTTGTTACGTCTGCACATTGCTGGTGCGCTACGTTTGAGAAAGTGCTGGTGCTGCCCCCTCGGGCAGCAGGGGTCAATGCAGGCGAACTTGGAACGTGCCCGCCTTGTGGTTGAGCAGCCCCGGTCCACGTGCCCATCGCTGGCTGGCCGGCTGGCCAGCTGGGCGGGCAGCCGGCCAACTGGCCGGCCGACTGACATCGATGGAGTTTAAAGGACGCGTTTGCGATACGCGTTACCACTCACGCCGTACGTATCGCAAACGCGATAGAGTGCCCGTGTCCGCTTTCCTTCCCGAAAGCATTTGCAAAAAAAAGAAATCTGGATTTTCCTTTTGCTTTGTCCCGATTTAACCATTCCTGGGAATGGTGACGCCACAGCGGCGTGTAATTGTCTGCACGCTGGATTCTGCCATCCCCAGAGGTCGCCGGTTTCGATCCGATTGTATCGTCCAGCACGGCGGTTGAAATAACGGCGCAAGTTTCTCAATCCCGCCGACGCCTCTGCACGCTCGCCCGTGTACGTAGCCAACGGTGACAATCGGAGGTGCAGGGGGGGAAGGACAACAAACTAAACACGAGAAGCAGCTCTAAAGAAATGCGTTTTGAATCTAGATGATTTAAAAGTGCATAGCTCCAGTGGCTTCCTAATATCGGGAGGAAGAGCGTTCCTGGCGGTCAAAATACTTTCCGCAGGGGCTGTCTAGAGGCGCCCTCTTTCCGAAGGCCCTTCCGTCAGCAGTTGACACGGGCAAGTCCTTGCAGCGCTGCAACTTTGTCCCCCGTTGTCACCTACACACGACACACATCTTTGCTGTCTCTCTCTGTTCCTCCTCCTCCTTGCACTCAATCGACGCTTTCGCTCTCTCTCTCTCCTCGCCCCCCTTCACTGGAAAAAACTTCCCCTCCACGTAAAGCAGTCACCTTCGCTCACTAGTTTCCGCTGCACACGCAAAACTCACTTATTGTTCCCTAGCTCACCCAACGAGCCCATAATCTCCCCTCTCATAATCACTGCAACCGTTACTGTTCCCTCTTCATATTTCCATCATAGGGCTATCGGCTATTACTCATTCACCCCATTCATTCAATCCTTGCGTCATCATTTACTGCCATCATCAATTTCGCTTCCACCGAATTCACGCACCCCCACAGATTTGCCCCCAACGCTTCCTCTCATCTATTTCATTCACCTCTTCTCCACCATTACACTCACACACGCGTTGCGCCGCTCTTAATTCTTGGTAAAGCGCCTTAGCGAAGGCGCTCTCTAAACTCCGCCAAGATCAGACCAGATGAGCTCCGTTTTCCGCGCTGCTTCCGCGCCTCGCAGAAGGGCGATGTCATCGACGTCATCAGCCAGCCCCCGATGGGCACGTGGATCGGGCTGCTCAACCGCAAGGTGGGCACGTTCAAGTTCGTCTACGTGACCGTGCTGCCCGAGGGCGAGACCAACAACAACGACAACGATGCTGCGGGCGCCGGGCGCAAGGCTCGCCCGAGGCCCAAGCACCGTCGGCCCAAGCCCAAGACGGTGGAGGAGCTGCTGCAGAGGATGCACCTGGAGGTGAGGGGGTTCCCCCCACCCACCCACCCACCCCCCACCCATATAGAATGCATAGGGGCACGGTGGTGAGATCTTAAAAGTGAATGAGTCCTCGTCATTGATTGCCATACTCAAGTTCAGCAAAGTGGTGTAACGCGATGGTGACGTGTGCGGCACCCATACTTTCTAAAAGGTAACCTGCGTTGAGTTTGACCACAGTAATTAGGGCGCCATGGTGGTGAAATGTTAACTGCCTCGCCTGGTGTACAGGAGGGTCGCGAGTTTGATCCCGACCCTGACGCCTGCTGTATATTTGGAGTCTGCGTGTCTCTCTCCCTGTGGTCGCGTGGATTTTCCTCCGGGTCCTCCGGTTTTTCCCTCCACATTTAGAATCAACGTCACGCGTTCAGAGTATTTGGCTGCTATGAATGTCCACGTGATGATGAGCTGCTTCGTTGAGCTATCGTTTGTGGCCAGGTCAGTTCTGAAAAAGAGCTACGTAGCTCAGTGGACCTGAACTGGTAAAAGAAAAATAATAAAAAATGCTGTTTAACCCAGGTGAGCACTCAAAGAGACCAGGATGAGTAACTCGGACCACGGGCATTAGTTTGCCAGGAGGGAGCGATGGTTGCTGCTCCTGTGTGCGTGATCCCAATTGAGTAATCTGCTGGGGGTAACCTTTTTTGTCGGCACCTGGGTTAGTGTCATACGTAGAAGTAGACCTGGGTCGCCAAAACGACAGGCCCCATGCTGTGAGCACCACGTGCCGCACGGGGACAGCTGCCACTGGGCGTGCCCCTAGGCTGGGCTTACACAGCAGCAGCAATCATCCCTACTCACCACTGGCAGCAGACTAACGCACACACAGGGACAGCTGCCACTGGGGATGTCCATCCTGGCTAAACCGTAACGGAGCGCGGGAGATGAGCCGTCGACGTCAAGGCGTTGACCGAGTCTCTG
This sequence comes from Entosphenus tridentatus, assembly GCA_014621495.2. Classification (NCBI taxonomy): domain Eukaryota; kingdom Metazoa; phylum Chordata; class Hyperoartia; order Petromyzontiformes; family Petromyzontidae; genus Entosphenus; species Entosphenus tridentatus. The sequence goes on along the minus strand of CM025673.2, from coordinate 1,373,602 downwards.
GGTGACTTTGAGAGAGTTTTAACACGTAGTAGTATTAGGGGCTTTCGTGACCAATATTATTCACAATAGAGGGGTTTTTTGGGGGGTTAGATATCGTGAATATAAATGCATCGTTAACCCCCGCCACCACCCGACACATCCAGTTAGTAGGGGCTTGCCACGTAAACAAAACATGCCAATTAGTGACTACTTCCGCACACCGGTGCGTTGTCTGTTTGCATGTTTTACCACAAGTATGTGCGGTTAATGCAGACTTGACGCCTTGCAGAAGGTGTCTGTTTGGTATTGGAACATCTGAGCACCTGTTCTATTTCCAGAAAGGGTAAAATCAATTCTAATTTTCGATCATTCTTGATACTGGAAAGAAGATCCCATATATACAAAAAAAAAAACACAACGTTCACGATCCGAGCACCATGACGTTTCGGCGGTGAACGCAACAGCAACCGGCTTCACCGGGCGATTTGGCAGAATTTGTGAAGAAGCCCTCCCTAGGTTTGCTCCTGAGTGGAAGCGGGGCCTATTCGCGCGAACGTAGCGTTGCGTGTGCATTGCGTGTGCGTTGCGTGTGCGTTGCATGTGGGGCACGCAGGAGTACATCTCCACGTTCCTGCTCAACGGCTACGAGGACCTGGACACGTTCAAGCTGCTGGAAGGCGAGGATCTGGACGAGCTGCTCATCCACAACGCCGAGCACCGCGCCAAGCTGCTCACCGCCGCCGAGCTCCTGCACGACTACGACCGTGAGCGCACCCCACAAGTCGCACTCCCTCCTCCCCGGCCGGCAGATAAAATGAGTACTGCTTTGCGGGAGACGCGACAACTGTTGGCAAGCCATAAGCGAAAAACTAAAAAGTAATAAAGGGCCCACCGAGAACAGGCCCAGACGGCCTCCAAAGCGGCGAGCAGCAAATGGCAACGGGCAGGGGTTGTTACCGATCAAAGTGGAGAAGGCGTTTTTTTTATTTGAGCAGGGTTCATATTCTTTGGGTCTTTCGGTAAAGTCACGTAGATAGGTTCAAAGAAAATAACCAAAAATAACAAAAAAATTACGACGTTTCGATCGCAACACAAGCGTTCATCTTTTTTCTTCCTGATGACGACCGCTTGTGTTGCGATCGAAACGTCGTAGTTTTTTTTGTTATTTTCTTTGAACCAATCTACGTGACTTTACCGAAAGACCCAAAGAATATGAATTCCTGCAGTCACGAAAGCTTTAAGTCAAGATTTTAGCAGGGTTGTCCTAGTTGAGAGCGTGGGGGCAACGAGACGATGAGAGAGGGAACTCCAAAGTGGACACCTGCTGTATATTTGGAGTTGGCGGTGTCTCTCTCTCTGCCCGTGTTCACATGGAGTTTTCTCCGGGTCCTCTGGTTTTTCCCTCCACATTTCGAATCGGCGTGTGTTATGAGTATTTGGCTGCTGCTATACATTTCCACGTGATAACAGACTTCGTTGGGCGATCATGTGTGGCCAGGTTGCTTCTGAAAAGGAGCTCCATAGCTGAGTGGGCCTTACCTGGTAAAATAAACATAGTTTAATGAAATAGTTTAGTTTTGATTCGGTCGTATGTCAACCATGGTGCTAATGTTCCGCATATCTGCCGGAGAATCCCACTGCATCTCAAGCCGTTGTCAGGAGGATGCCGCTTTGGTCTAGGGCTCGACGTTCCGTCCACTGACACGCGTCCCTCTCTCTGTGCATGTGTGTGTGTGTGCGCGTTGTGCGCGCGCACGGGCAGATGTGCCGGCTACCCACAATGCAGCGGAGGCGAAGGAGGCGGGGGGCGGCACTGCCGCGCCCGCTGCCGCCGAGGAGGAGTCGCCGCGGGACTCGGGCTGCTACGAGAGCTCCGAGCCGCTGGACGGCCCCGGTAGGGAGGAACACGGTGGGCAAGCCGAGGCCTCTGCCGATACGGCCACGGAGCTGTGACTGCCCGGGTTCGAGCACTGGCGCTGGGTGTCTCCCTCTCTCTCTCTCTCTTCTCAGTGGGTTCACAACAGCCGGTGCTGAACTGGCAATCACGACCGGTATCATTCACGGTCGGTTTGTTTTGGGTTAGGTTGTGGCAGGCTTTGATTACGAGTTGGATTCCTGCTCACGTCCAACACCAGTGACGATTATCTGAACTGGTCCTGGGCCTCTCCTAGGTCGACTCAGCCGCAAATTAGTTCCTGGTGCGGTCTGTAAAAACATTGGCAATGGGGAGACAAAGGCTGCCCACCCACCTCCTCGTGTGCCGCGCCAGGCTTCATATGTGTTCGCTAACAGCACTTGCCCCAAAAGTCTGTTCAGGCTACACGGGGAATCTTTGTCTTTTATGCATGTTGAACTTCTTTCGCACCATACGTAGCCAACCGCGCTAATCGTAGGTGCGGGGGAAAGGACAACAAATGAAACACGTGTCACGATGCGTCGGTTGATCGATCACAATCTATTTGTTCCGCTCGCTATGCTTGCGTTGAACCATGTGCATATCTGACCGTTTGATTATTCACGATTTCAAGGCACATTATTGGCTAAGGGTATATTTATCCCAGTGGGTCGAACAAAACTTCATGGGATACAGAGAGAAAAAAATAAAAGAGACTATACACATTAGATGGTAAAACTGAGATAGAAAAGTGTTATGTCATTGATTTTCTGGAGTGCATCGGTTGTAAATGGTTACATGCTACAAGCCAGCAACCTCTGAAAGTCTCGGTTCAAGTCCCAAGCCTCGGTGCCTTTCACGGCTCTCAGGGGCTGAAGCTGCCCGGCTTTGGTTTTGGCAGAATGAGGCGATGCTGTAGTTGAGACCAGCTCTACTCCTCTGGCGTGCTGGAGTCTCGCATGTCCATGTCAAGCCGAGGTCATTGTGTTCCCGTGACCTAAGTCACGTGAAACGACGCGCCAGGTCCAGCGTAGCTAGACGCCGCCCCTCAACCGGCGCTTTCAAGATCGGGTCGGAGGATCACGCGGACGTCATCGTCTGCCGTGAGACGTCCAACCGTCTGAGCTGAAATGTGGCGGGTCGTTTCGTAGTACGAAAAGTAGGTTAGCGGGCTGTCTGTGTGGATTCGTCAGTATTGTGCATTGCGGTTTGCTCGCCGCGCTATGATTTTGGAACTTGAGTTACATTCCTGGCCACGGCTATCGGCGATGTGGAGTAACATCTGAACTGCTAAGCTGCACTGACTAGCATGTCACAACGTGGTTACACAACCTCCGTGATCAATGTAGCTCGGGGAGGCTGTGAGTTAGTGTTGAGGGTTAGTGTTGAGGCTATGGGTCAGTGTTGAGGGTCAGTGTTGAGGCTGTGGGTCAGTGTTGAGGGTCAGTGTTGAGGCTCTGGGTCAGTGTTAATGCTGTGGATCAGTGTTGAAGCTGTGGGTCAGTGTTGAGGATGTGGGTCAGTGTTGAAATTGGGGGTCAGTGTTGAGGCTGGGGGTCAGTGTTGAGGATGTGGGT
>CM025673.2:1328962-1370142 GCA_014621495.2 Entosphenus tridentatus | reverse complement strand
AGTGTTGAAATTGGGGGTCAGTGTTGAGGCTGTGGGTCAGCGTTGAAGCTGTGGGTCAGTGTTGAGACTGTGGGTCAGCGTTGAAGCTGGGGGTCAGTGTTGAGACTGTGGGTCAGTGTTGAGCTGTGGGTCAGCATTGAGGCGACATCGATGCCTCACAGCCTGGTATCCTCATGAGCCACTGCGGCCCTCCGTGGTCCACACCACCAGTGTTTGTGACGCAGCGAGTCGAGCAGTGATTACCGCATGGACGCCGCCAGAGGGCTCTAAGTTGGCGCTTTTGCAACGTTTACAATGTAGCAACAGCAGAACAACTAAAACTCGCAACCAACTAAAACTCCCAACCGACGTTCATCGTTAACAACACCCTTGGCCTTGCAAAGAAAAAGTACCCACTTCAGCCTCACAGGTGGCCGTGAAGAAGGCCCATTGACCGAAACGTCTCCTTAACAGGGACTCCTCTATTTACGAACATTCGACTTACAAACTTTCAGAGATACGACCAAACTGTCCTATATCCAGCTGCCTGTTTGGACCGAGGGTCGTAAGTTCAACCGACGTGCAATAGATGGCGGTAGTTGTCGGCCGTCAAGCACCGGCTTCTTTGAGTCTCATGACCCACACACTGGAAGGTTTGCGAAGGTGTCGGCAGCTGCTCACGATGCTGTCGCCTGTCACAAGTTGGTTGGTGATAAGGAGAAGAAGAGAGCGACTGTGCAGACATCTCTTTTCCAGAGAGTAGAGAGAGCACCAAAGGGAATTCGCATCTACATCTGCAGAACGTGAAGAATCAGTGGCATCTACAGCTACAGAACATGAAGAACCAATGACATCTACGTTTGCAGAACGAGAAGAACCAGTGGAATCTACAGATGCAGAACGTGAAGAACCAATGGCATCTACATCTGCAGAACGTGAAGAACCAATGGCATCTACATCTACAGAACATGAAGAACCAGTGCCATCTATATCTGCAGAACATGAAGAACCAGTGACATCTACAGCTGCAGAACATGAAGAACCAGTGGCATCTACATTTGCAGAACGTGAAGAACCAGTGGCATCTACATCTGCAGAACGTGAAGAACTAGTGACATCTACAGCTGCAGAACGTGAAGAACCAGTGGCATCTACATGTGCAGAACGTGAAGAACCAGTGGAATCTACATCTGCAGAAAGTGAAGAACCAGTGACATCTACAGCTGCAGAACGTGAAGAATCAGTAGCATCTACAGCGTCAGAACATGAAGAACCAGTGGCATCTACGTCTACAAGAGATTATACAACTTTTGAAGCCATTCCCCGTGTTGAGTGTACACGCCGTACACCACGTTTGGAATCAACAGGAGTAAAGTTGAACTTACGAACAATTTGACTTCCAAACAGACCTCTGTAACCTAACTCGTTCGTAAGTAGAGAAGTCCCTGTATATATATTTTAGTAATTTTTTAAATTGTTTATTTAGTGTAATTTGTATTTATATATTTTTCATTACATTTTTTATTCTAGTTACATTTTTAATTTGATTATTTTAAAAATTGTATTATTTTAAATCGCACTCGTGCACCACTGCCAACGCAGCAGCGTCGCCAGATGAACTCTTCAACTTTCACAATGTAGGCCTTTCATCTCAACATTGAACAACGTTTCATTTGAAACGTGTTTGCCATTCATTCGTCACGAGAATGCCACACTGAAAAGCGCGTTTAATCAGTGACAACTGTGTCATTGGCGCGTAATAAAAAAAATCATAATAAGGCAGCTATGCTTGTGTGTCATCACGATCCATTGGCAGATAGCCCCGTAGGTGTCCACTGCACATTTCGTTATTTTTGTTTTCACTTTCCTCTCTGTCGTGTTGTTAATATGCTCAAGTCGTGGCCACATCTCTCTGGCACCGATCTCTGACGATGTCGTCGTCAAGCCACTCTCTGTTAGAAATCTTCTTCTCTTTCAAGTTCCCTCCATGGTTACAAACAACAACAGCACACTTTTACATTTTTCCTGTTGTTGTCCATCCTAATAGTGCCAAGAATTTAGAATAACTTTTTAACGCTTTCTCGCTACGGTTGAAAGCGTTAAAGCATGAGCACCGTCCGTTCGTCTGTAACGTGGAGTCGCGGTGACTCTCGTCGAGACGATACGATACGGACAAAAAATTTGTGTTGAAGTTGGGTGGCTTTTTGGGACTCATCCTGGAGAAAAGCGGACACATTGGTCGTAGGGTTAAAAAAGGAAACAGTGCTAAAAGGATTTGCCTTGCCGGTCAAGGCGATGGTGTAATTACATGTGACATGGTGAGATTATGTCATTGCGCATGCCATCATATCTTGCGATGCCAGACGTCATGTGACATGTGACGTCATGTCGTTTGTGCGGCCGGGAACGTACATCACAATTATCGCCCCTTTTAAACAAGGGGACGCACGCAAGTTTGGAAAGCATTTCAGAATCCATGCGCCCGCGTGCTTTTTATTCCTTGGTCATATTACGCTACATTTTAGGCGTCTGAAAAAAACAAGTGCATTATGTGTTTGACATTTATATCAAATGAGGTATTGATTACATTGAAAATGAGAGTGCACTAATCAATCTCAACCAGCCTAGTGTTATGCTTACATGAAGAAGACACACTTGAGTGTTTATATAAAAATACATTCTAAACGGTCTCCCTCAGAGTGCTCATCTCCATTGCTCACCGAGTGATGGCAATGTCCAGAGTGGCAGCGCGGTGGTGATGCTCGCGCCTCACGGCAAGAGGAGCCTGGGTTCGATTCTCGACTCGGACATCTTTCTGCGTGCAGTTAGTGTGTTCTCTCCCTCTTCTGCACCGTGTGAGCACGTGCGTGAGTGTGTGTGGGTGTGCGTGTGTGTTAGCTCACTACAACGAGCAACTAAAATACAGCAAGTTGGCACAGTAGGGGGTACAGCTGGTGCATCTACTAGTCATCTCAAGTCAGCCAACCCATGGCACCTGGGTCTGTCCCGTGGCCTCCTGTCAATGAGCCTTCGACACTTCACGTGGCCTCAAAGTGCACCTGGCCTGGCACAGGCACCGTGGTGATGTCACCGTCACTTAGTTGCGGGTGAGACTGTGAGTTAGACTGTGAATTAGCGCGCTGCGCTACGAACCTGGTCACCCAAGTTCGATTCCTGCTCACGACCATCACCAGTGGCAAATATCTGAACCAGTCCTCGGCCTCCCCTCGGTCGACTAAGCCTCAAGCGAGTACCTGGTGCGGTGTTCAGGGATTTCTGTGGCCGCGTTTGGTGTTGCTGGCCACCCACCCCCTCGTGTGCCGCTAACAGCACTTGCCCCAACAATAGTCTGTAAGGGATGTTTCCCTTTGGTTTTCACGCCTCCGATTAGCACGCTTGGCTTTGTACGGTGTGAAAGAAGTTCTGCGTATGCGTGAGAATATGTGTGTGAGAGTGTGAGTGGAGTTTGTATGTTATCTCCCTGTTCTGCATGGGTTTTCTGTCTTCCTCCAAATTCTTCCCATAGCTAAAAAAAAACAATGTCACTGGTATTGGTCAATCATCCCAGTGCTGAAAAATGAGCTGCAGTTTACCCATTCGGGATGCCGCACGGCAGCATCGCCCCCCAGACTGCTAGAACTTTGCTGGACCCTCATGAAAAAGAGCCTTGAGAGTCTGTGGCAGGCTTCCCTGGGCGAAGAAGCATCATAACAATAGAAAAACGAATTAACCACAAGAACAACCAATGCTGACTTCCTCGTCACTAGGAGGTGCAGACTCACAAGGTAGTGCTCATTTTACCTACCCTGGAGAAATAATGATGGTGATGGTCGTGGTGGTAGTGTTTATTATGATGATGATGCTGATCGTCGTGATGATAATGATACTAAAGGTGCTGATTGTGATCATGATGGTTGATGATGGCGGTGATGACGATATTGATGATGATGATTACGATGATAGTAAATAATTTGAACTCGTGGCCTAACAACCGGGAGCCCTGCATTTTAACTTCCTGACCTTCATACTCAGCCCATCATTATCTATCCTGGGTCGATAAAAGAAATACCACTCGTCGTCCTCCGACGCAACTGGAACCCTGCTCTGTAAACGTGGAATTTCCGCCGCCGGCTCTGGGCTGCACCGGCTGGAGATGAGCGTCGTGCCCCGGGTACGCGCCTGGGCAAAACGGTCCCACGATAGAGCTGCCGCTCACCCCGAGCTCTGAGTGCTCTGATACGTGTGGCATTGTCTTTGTGCTGTTCGTCTTTTGGTGTTGTTCTCTGGTCTGACACTGGTGGTGAGACCAAGGCATGAAGAAGGCTGTCTCTGGCGTAGGCCAATCAGTTTCAAAGACAAGGCGAATGTTATTATCAGAGCATGTTTTTGTATGTGTTCAGCACAAAGTACCGTGTGTGGTTTATGAAGTACTTGATTTCTTGCAAGAGGTATCTATTTGGCGTTTGAACATCTTTAAACACCTCACCTGTTTTATTGCCAGACAGGGTACAAACCTATTCTTAGTGTCCATGCCTAAGCACGTGCCGTCTCTGACCGTGGACGCTTCGCGGCCACAGTGTTCACCCGTGGCCTCCAGCTTCTCCCACGCGCGATGCTCTGGTGGCCACTTTGCGTACGTCAAGGACACGGGCCGAGACCCGGGTGCCCGCAGATGCCCGCCAACCGGACGGTGTGGCCTGAGGCAACCGCCGTCCCCGCAGCTTTATAGCCGGACAAAGTCTTAGGTGCTGGTGCTAGAACCCTATAACACATAAACCCTACACCTAATCCCGAATGCTTAATTCTGAACCCTAATCCGCAAACTCGTAACCCATAAAATGTATCCCATGAACGCCCTAACAGCTAAACCCTGATCCTAGACCACAACCTTAAACCCAACCCCTAATCCTCAGCCGTAATGAATAGCCGGGGTGGTGCGTGCAGACATCGCCGCGATGGGGATAAAGGCAGCTGGGCGTCGAGCTCGTCGTCAGAGAGAGAGCGGCACCGCGAGAGGGGGCTGCCAGCTCAAGGGCACCTAGCCTGGCACGGCCTGGCGCAGGCTGCACGTGGCCGATGTTCATTGTGTTTGCACGAAGTGTTGGCATCAGTCTTGGTTCGTGACGCCGCCTGTGACTTTGTGTTCACATTCCGTATGCATTTTATGTGTGTAACCGCGAGTTTGCTTTGAAAGTGTCAAACGTTGCTTTATTTTTTAATCATCCATCCCACGTGTAAATAATTCTGTTTCGTTTTATCCCCTTGCCTTTTTTATTCTTCAGTTTTATTCGAGCGCATTGTCAGTTCCCCGCGTCATTTTGGCATTCTCCATCGAATTGTGTTTTTTTTCATCTGCACGTGACTGGTCTGATCCCTTCGTGTTGTATGATTTATGTCCAATAAAAAAAACACATTCCATTAAAACGCCTTGTTTTTTTGTATTATTTTGGCTTAATTTGTTTGATTTCTCCACTGTTTCATGTCACCACCATTATTTTTTGTCGTTTACCACAATGCGGTCGCGTTGAATGCAACGGGCGGGTGAACGGGGCAGCCCTGCCCATTGCTCCGCTCACGCCCCTGCCACCAGACGGAACCTCCACCGAGGAGAAGCTCCTCTTGACTTGTCTTGTGTGGCCTGCTCTTCTTCTGCGCTGGCAATACGTCTTGGCAGGGGTGGGAGAATGCATTTATACGGGGGACAGCGGATCACTCAACCGCGCCACCACCCCTTCACCACCAACAAAGACAAAGATCCCCCGTGTAGCCTGCACGAACTGAAGGGGCAAATGCTGTAGCGGGCACGGCACACGAGGGGGTGGGTGGCCAGCAACACCACACCCAGCCACAAAAATTTCAAAACATGGCGCCAGTTACTCATTTGGGGCTGAGTTGACCAAGGGGAGGCCCAGCACCCATTCAGATAATCTTCGCTGGTGTTGGCCGTGAGCGAGGAATCGAACTCGGGTTGTCGGGTTTGTGGAGCGGCGCGCTAACCGCCACCCCCAAGCAGCAGCAGCTGCTGCAGCTCATGTCAATGCAACCATCCAGACCGCGGTGCTTGAGCAGAAGCTTCGTTACCGCGTGCTGGGCTGTGACACCATTCGACCCCAAGAGATGGGGGGGAAGGGCCAGGGTGGTTAACCTGGGGGTGCGAGATGCCCTTCCTGGGGATGCGAGACATGGCCAGATGTTTTTAAAAGGTAAATCATCGAAAGCACAAATTAAGCACGAGCACCTAAGTTCCAACTTTGGTTCATCAAACCCCCGTGTGTATTTATATATATAAAAAAATATTACGATTGAAAACCAAATGGGTGCGAGGCTGCATAGTCAAGGTGAAGGAGCCACTGCTTTAGAAGGATGACAGAGCCCGTGACGCTCAGAGGCGTGGTGCCGTGTTGCCGATACGATGTTTTCCACATAAAACAAAACTAAATTTGGTGGTTCGGCGAAGACGATGTTTGAGGTGTTTTTTTTATAATCCTCACCACTGGTGTTTTTGTTGTATAATCGTCACTGCCACACAGGTGTGCGGCACGGGTGGAGTAGCGTCCCTTTTATCGCTCACTGCGCTCCGCCCTCTTCCCCGGCGAGCCCGACGTTTTACGGCTCCTACCTCGACCCCCGCGGGAGGCTCCGCCCACCCCCTTCCTGCTGTGCCCTGCGCAGCCGCTGGATGGGAGAGGCCCCGCGCGGCGCCTCGGCTCAGCCGCTCTCGCTCGCTTTATCGGCGCGCTCTGCGGGGTCGCCAGGCGCCGAGTCGGGACCGTGGCCGTTGTTTGACTCCCCACACAGTGCCGGATGAAGCCAGTGCGGGGCCTGGAGCATATGTGATGAAGGGGCCCTAAATATCGATTTAAAGCTTTCGTGACTGCAGGGATTCATCTAAATACAAAACAAAAGACGAATTTCTTACTTGCATGGTAAAGTAATTGCATTTTTTCCATTTGCTGTACGGCCAGATAATACGACAAATCGCTAACCTTAAACACCCAGTCGTTCCTTAAAAGTTGAAGGCAGTATAGTACTATAGTAATAGAGCAAGTGCAGAATCACTGAACCGGAATTGATAGCTTGAAGCATTTAGCGCGGGGCCCTTGAAAGTGCGGGGCCCGTAGCATTATGAAACCTTTGCAACGAGGATAATCCGGCACTGCCCCCACACCACCCCCGGTGCAATACTCGAAGGTCAAACGAAGGTCGAAGGTCGCCTCGCAACAGCGGCGCCGTCCGATGCGGCTCCAGTGAGACGACGCTCTGCTCGCGTGCGTGTGGGCAGGAGCGCGGACAGCACCGGGAGACTCGAGGCGATGTGCGCTCCGAGAGAGACGCAAAGACACCGAGCCGCTCTTTAAGAGAGGTCCCCGCAATGTGCTGTCACGAAGCCGTCCGGCACAGCGCACGAGGGTCTGGCGTGGCCAACACCACGGCCCGGCCGACGTTTTGTAACCCCACAACTACACTAGCGACTAATTTGAGGCTGAGTCTACCTTGGCACAAAAGCAAAGATCTCCCGTACAGCCTTTGACGGAGTTTCGGGGCAAGTACCGTTTGTGAATAGCACCGATGAAGGCTGGCACGGCACGCGACGGGGTGGGTGGCCAGCACCACGACCCGGCCGCCTTTGTCTCCCTCCCTAGTGGCGATGTTTATACACCGCACCGGGTACTCATTCGAGGCTGGGTCGACCTAGGGGAGGCCCAGGACCACTTCGAATAGTCTCTACTGGTGTCGTCCGTGAGCGGGAATTGAACTAGGGTCGCCTGGTTCGTAGTGCAGCGCGCTAAGAAGCACCCCCCACGCAGTGGGCACACGGACACGCACGTGGGGACACGTGGTCACACACTGGGGGTCACGTGGTCATGCGCGCGGGGACACGTGGTCACGCGCGCGGGGACACGTGGTCACACACTGGGGGTCACGTGGACACACATTGGGGGTCACGTGGTCACACACTGGGGGTCACGTGGACACGCACGCGGGGTCACGTGGTCACACACGCAGTAGACACGTGGTCACGCGCGCGGGGACACGTAGTCACGCGCGCGGGGACACGTTTTAAGAGACAAAGGTAAACAAAACTGATAGAAATGTGCCTTATTGATGTAACTTTCCTTACGCGTCAGAATTGTTTCTGGAAAAGACATCAATTGGATATTGATACGTGCTGCTGTTGCTAGCTGCTGCTAGCTGATGCTTGCTGTTGCTACGCGAGTGCAATTAACAAAACGTCACGTTCGTCAATGCATCGCTCAGGTTTTTTGTTCTTATAATGACATTTTTAAAAAGGAGAATAATAATCGGCAACGTTTCTCGTATTTTGCCCCTTGTGCATTTTCTACCACGCGTGTAATGTAACGAATGGCACACGCATAGGTCATACACATTATCGCGCCTTCCAAGGCCTTTGTCATCATCCCCGTCGTCATCACCGCCACGTGCCGTCAGCGCTGTTCAAAGCCACTCGTCGGGGTGGCTCTTTGAGCATACTTCACCGCGCTGGTCGTTACGCGTACGTGACCGACGGTGCTGCTGCTGCTGCTGCTCGAGTGAAATTAACAAAACGACATTTTTGGTCAATCCGTGATAGAGGAGGGTTTTGGGTGAGATGGCGTAAATATGAAAGCGTCGTTTAAACCCGCCACCACCCGACTCAAAGGCGGCAGGCGAGAAGATCGGATGAGCTGCATCGATGCATGGTAAATGTTGCAGTGGGTTTATTCTCCAACACACCGATGTGCTGTACGAGTAACGCATTGCCACATTTTATTCACGTGACAAACCTTACTAATTGGCTGTGTCGGGTGGTGGCGGGTTTAACGACACATTTATATTCATGCGATCTAACCCATAAACCTTTATTATAGATATTGGTCGCGAAAGCCTACTTTTGTCAATATCACTTTGTTTTGTCCTTGATTACATAAAAAAAGCATCCTTCACAGTGCTGGTCAATGCGCGTGTACGCGACAGCGCGTTTGGGGGCAGCTCGGACGGTGGTCTCACTCGCCACCGATGGGACCTTGAAATTCCTCGTCATAACGGTAACGGTTGACTCCTCGCCGATGGCGATCGCGCCATCTCACGATGAACTTCTTTCGCGCCGTACGTAGCCAACCGCGCTAATCGGAGGTGCGGGGAGAGGGGGGGATGCAGAAGGACAACAAACTAAAAATCTTTAGTTTGTCAATGTACATGATTTAAAAGTGCATACCTCCCAGTGGCTTTCTCATATCGGGAGTAAGGGCGATCCAGACGGACACAGAAGGGCATCTGAAAGCGTGTGACAAGCTACCCATTTGGATATCAACACGTGAGGAATCGATGTAAGTGGATGGGGCAAATTAAACCTCGCGATGCTGCTGCTGCTGCCCGAGTGCAATTGACACGACGACGCTTTTGTCCTTAAAATTACATTTTAAAAAATCCTGCTTCACAGCGCTGGTCGTTACGCGTCTGTGACGGCGCGTGAGGACAGCGAGGACCGTGGGCTCTGATTTCACCCACCCCCTTGAAGTTCCTCGTCGAATGTGAACGACAGACCGCTCGCTGATGGCGATCGCGACATCTGACGACGGCTCTTCACGTGTGTTACAGGTGTGGAGCTCTGTCGCGGCTGTGCATCCCACAGCCCCGCCGCGTGCATCCGATTGCCCCAACACTACCGCCGTGACCCACACTCCTCCAACGCGGACCGAAAACCACCCATGCCGGTCAACCACACCGCCACGCGGCAACACTTCCAGACCATGGACACTCGCCGGAACAACACGAAGAACCTCCTGGCGTCGAGCGGCACCTCCGGGCCGGACACCCGCAGGCACAACGTGCACAGGCTGCGAATGGCGGCCGAGAAGGTGTTCAGCAACTCCGTCATGGAGTCACGCAGGGACAAGCGATCGGTGAAATCCCACTCGCTCGACCGACCTCGCCGGCAGGAAGACGCCCCGTCCGACGAAGCGTTCGGCCGCTGGAACAGCCTCCAGTGCTTCGTCTTCTCCCACAAGGACTCCGCCCCCCTCAAGCCTCATTCCGACGTGCGACCCGCCCGCACGGACGCACCGCCGGAGCCCACGGACACCCACGGCGTCGAGACGCACCGCCCGGCCGCTCCCAGCGGCGCACTGCTATCAGGGGGATCTTCCGCTGCTGCTGCTGCTGCTGCTGGTGGTGACGGCGATGACGAGGCGGCGTTGGCCGTGGGGCAGAGGCTGGCGCGGCCGTGCTTCAAGGACATCCCGTCCGACTCCAAGTGCATGGTGCAAATGATCGGCAACGGCTGCGTCAACAACTGCGTCGGGTGCATCCCGGCTGACAAGCCTCCTAACGGAAACGTGCAGGCCCTCATCACCTCCCAGCCGTCCGGGCGGCTGAGGCCGGCGACGCAGATCAAGATGGGCAGTCGCTCCCCGGTGCTGCAGGCCATCAAGAAGAATAACTCTCCTGACTTCTCATCCTCCTCCCCGTACGCTACCGGCGCTTCGGCAGTGGCCACCATGGGAGGAGGACATCCTGGGCCGGTGCAGCGGACCGTAAAGGAGTACGCGGGCATCTGCACGTCGCCCACCCTGCTTCTGCGCAACACGCAGGCTCTCCGCAAGAGCCCCCAGCACGGGTACCGCAAGCGCTTGGCTGCCCTCGCGTCGTGCGGGCTCACGAGCGGACCTTCCGCCTCCCACCCTCCGGAGGATCCGACGGAGGGCGGGAACGAAGCGATGCGCGAGCTGGAGGCCGTGACGGAGCAGCCGCGCAGCTGCGAGCAACGACGTCAGACAGGCGGAGGAGGGGGAGGTGGCGGCGACGTATCGTGCATGCCGGGGACGGGAGGACTCAAAGGCGGCAGGCGAGAAGATAGGATGAGCTGCATCGAAGAGGTGGCTGCATTGGAAGCGCCGGATGCCTTGAAGCTGATGGGCGCCCCTCCTGCCGACGCCGGTGGAGGTGCGTCGGGTGGTCGGACCGTGCGCTGTGGCTTCTGGCAGAGCGCCACTGCTGCTGCTGCTGGTGATGACAGATACTTGCACAGGACCACGAAGAGGGCAGACATTGAAGTGCACACGTCCTTCTTGAACATCACCAGCAGTGAATACGACTCGCCCGAGCCTACGAAGTCCTTCGACAGTTTTAAGTGTCGCGGTGGCACCGACGGCGAGTCGTCCCTCGGCCCCGAAGCGAGAGCGGACTTTGGCAAGAAGGAACAAGGAGATTTGAGGTCCCGTGACCTCGGCCCGGCCAACGACGAGCTCCGAGATCGTCCCAAAGACCACACAGGTGGCAACGACCTCTTGGAAGTCGAAGGAAACGACTGGCTGAGAGAACGGCCTCCGGGCGAAGTGCCGCAGAATAAATTCCCTCTCGAACTGTTGCCGACGGAGCGCGACGTGGGCCGCTGGGATCACCCTGCCGGTGACGCCAAAGCCGATGCAGCGCTTCGAGGCCCGGCCCCGGCAGCGGAGTGTGACGCCCACGAGTCCGGGCCCACGGAGGACGGCCGTGCGAGCGATCCATCGCGAGGTGAAGATCGTCCGAAACGCTACGCCGAGGACGTCCGAGGTCTCGACCGGCAGCTGGTCTCCATTGATTTGGAAGGCCGGGAAGATCAGGGTGCGACGGAAACGGGCCCAGCGCGAGAACATTCGGCGTCTGCTGAACTCTGGCCGGACGACTGCATCGAGCCGACTCACGAGGTTTGCTAAAGAGGTTTTATTTTTTTCACTTTACGCGGTAGATGCGTTCTTAACAACAAAAAGGGGGGGGAGGGGTGAACAAAACGAAATATTTTACAGTGAACCGCACCATTCAAAACCGACTAAAGACCATGGGCCTGTCTTGGGGTGAAGCAGAGAAAGCTGCTAAAGACCGCCCGGCATGGCGTGGGCTTGTTGCGGCCTTTTGCTCCAGAGGGAGCAAAGAGGAGTAAGTTACAGCGATCCCATCGTCACTGTCAAAAGATTCGTTCCAAAACCTCAGCTGCCCCCACCCAGATGCACTTTTACAACTCGATCATGACAACTTTACGGGGACCATGCAAGCGATAAACACCTATCCATAATACAGGTTTTTTTGGGTTAGAACGCGTAAATATTTACGCAATCTAACCCAAAAAACCTGTGTTATAAATAATATTGGTTGCGAAAGCCTACACGTTAAATCTGATAAACGCCTAACGCAGTAAACTAAAATACAATACAGTTATAATTTCCAATTGACTAATTATGTTAAACGCTCACACGAGTATGCAGAGAGAGAGAGAGAGGTGAGAGTCGAGAGCAAGCGGCGCGCACGCAGACGGCACGGAGAGACAACGCGAGGCTGAGTGGCGGCCGCTTGGCCGTCGAGCGCCGGTCACCCAACGCACAATGCACCGCACAAGATGGCTGCCGTGCCGAGTAGCACGTACGCCTCGGTAAATCCTCGCGGTGGCTAGGAGATTTTAACTACCTCGCCTGGTATACAGGAGGTCGTTGGTTTCGATACAGACCCTGACACCTGCTGTATATGTGGAGTGTGCGTGTCTCTCTCCCCGTGGTCCTATATAATCCTACATACATACGATTATAGGAATGTAGCATACAATAATATATGATGAGCATTCGTATGATTCAGCATATCTTGTAGTCTAGTGGTAGTGCCTTACGCCGATATTCCCAACTCCGAGCCGGCCTAGCAGCAATTCCAGAAAATATCGACTGAAATTGTAAGCGATGATTAAATATGAATAATTACAATTATTTTATAGTGTCGCAACTAACGTTATTATTCACAATTGGATTGTTATATAGTTTTTGGGTTACGTAGTCGTGTAGAGCCAATTCTCAACCATAACTCGCCACCACCCGCCGGAGCCGATCGAATTAAGTTGTCGGAGGAGGAGGGCAAAGCAAAACCATTCTTTGATGTTTCACTTGAGATGACGAGCAGCATCATCAGGTCTGTGACAGGACCTCTACTCATCGCGTGGCTGCGAGTCGGTCGCACGTTCCCCACTCCTCGCACAAATTCGCGGTTTTGACGCCGGCAGGCCACCCTGCGTTATTACTCCAGGTGTGACAACGGACCAGATTTGCGCCATTCGAAAATGTCGCAAAGGGCACGACTCAATTGGCATTACGCAAAGAAACACCGCCCCCTGATGTGAAACTTACAGCAGACTACGTGAAGCAGTGTCCCTGTAACAGGCTCGCCCTATGAGAATTCTGGGCGCCACGGTGGCGAGATGTTGTCTCCCTCGCCTGGTATGCAGGAGGTCATGGGTTGGATCCCGACCCTGATGCCTGCTGCTGTATAGTCAGAGTTTGCACGTTCTCTCCGCTTTTTTCTCTGCGTACTCCGGTTTTACCCTCCCACATTTAGAATCAACATCACGCCATTAGAGTCTTTGGCTGCTGACAATATATTCCCACATGTAATAAGCCACTTCGTTAATAGCTCAGTGGGGCTTCACCTGGTGAAATAAAATAGTTGAACAGTTTTAACGGCGCGAAAACCTCACCCACCTCCGATTTGCACGGTTGGCTACGTACGGTGCGAAAAAAGTTAATCGTACGTACGCACAGACACACACATCACGCCCGCTACCAACGTTGACTCCCGCGACATCGCTCCACCCCACGTGCGTGAAGGTTCCGGCCGGAGATGCGAGCGCGCCGCGAGATTTGGTGACTCCGCGCAGCGCGCCGCCGTCGTCCGCCGTGGACGTGATGCTGCAGACGAGGCTGGACATCGAGCGGATCTACCTGTCGGAGGTCCCGCTGTCAGACCCCGTGAGTGTTGTGACGTTCTCTTATCCGCGTGCTCCCCGACTGAAAAAAGGATTCCTCCAGTGTCAATACATGTTCTGATTCCGAGTGCCACCGCTCAGGACGTTGGCCACACGATGTCCCTGGGGTAAGGCAGTGAAACTCCTTAAACACAAAGTGCTTGCCCCAAATGAAACACAGTACCTCGTTGATCTTGTCAAGGAGCATAAAGCATCGCGCAAACTCCGGTCATCCTCACAGCAGCAGCAGTGGCTTTTGGGCTGGCCATTGAACAAAGACGCTCACCGTATAGCGGCGCTTTCAGATGCGCTTCTGCGGCCGTCTGGAATGCTCTTCCTATGTTAGGAAGCCACCGGGAGCTATGGACTTTTAAAACACCGAGGTTGAAAACTCATTTATTCAGAACTCCTTTTTGTGTTTAGTGTTGTTGTCCTTCCCCTGGCACCGACGATTAGCACGGTTGGCTACGTATGGTGCGAAAGAAGTTCAACATACATACACACAAACACAAAACTATTTGTAGGATTCGGGTCCAGAGCCTTAAGTTCATTACCCATGCAAGTTCTTAAATCAACGCTGCGACCGCCTCTGTGAACCGAACGACATCGATGGCTTCAGTGACGACTCGATTGGTAGGCCACGTGTGTAGAAGAGTAGGCTAAGTTATCACCCACTTACAGGGACTGTCTAGAGCAGTGGTTCTCAAGCGGGGGTAATGCGGGCTTCTGGGGGTACATGGCAGTGTCCCAGGGGGGTACGTGAGGTGATTTGTAAATGTCTGAAATTATATCTTTCATTGGTGAATAATCACGTATGAATCTGCCAATATAAAATAACTACGATGAAGTTTTAATCCGAATGGTTACCCAGAACGATCTAAAAGACTCTTTCTAAACTCATCGATCATAAACAACGCGGGTTCCCAACAGTGATCAGGGAGCGGGAACAAATAGCGTGACGCATGCAGAGCGTCCGTTAATTTTATTTGTATTCGCTTGCAGTTACTACAAGCTAGTTCGGGGTGATACCTCACAAAATCTGACAATTGGTTAAAATATCGATGTTCATTCATGCATACATTTACATTTCTCAGAACCATGTCGGCGGTGGTACTCGGTTGAAAGAAACTTCAACAAGGGGGGTAACAGTTGCAGGTGTAATGTGAGGTTATATCCGGGTCGTTGACGGATTACAACTCGTCACGAAGATTGGCTCTGCCGGTCCTGGTCCATAGCCAATGGGGGGAAGCCTAGGGGCGTGGTCCTGACGTAATGGAAAGGTGACAGCTGTAAGTAGAGGATTGGTTCTGCTGGCTTTAGCCACAGCCAATGGGGAGACGAGTCAGGGGCGTGGTCTCGGGAGCCTACGGTTGAGTCTGGAAGATTCCATAGAGGCTAACCAGGATTGGTGGAAACGTACCACGTGACCCGGGTATTAAATAGGGGTGGAGACGAACAACACGTGGTCAGAACTGGAACGAACGAAGGGGAGAGGCCACGCGAGAGCGAGGGTCCAGGCTGCCACGTGGCTGCGCGCATCTCTTCTATCGCTCTCACACTGTCTGTCAGCAGCGTGAAGGAGTGCTGTAATGAAAGACGAATAAAGACCGGATTCCAGAAGTCGCTTCAACGACCTTTATTACACAGGCAAAAGAGTTGAGAACCACTGCTCTGTAGAGCCCTTTGGTGGAGACCCTTCTAAATTGAGGGATGTGACCTTTGACCTCTCATTGATCATATAATGAGTTATATCATCAGTATTAATGCCATTTGGTCTACCCAGAACAGCCTCGATTGAGTCTCCAGACTTTTTCAGGATGTTCGCCAAATCTGCGCGACGTTGGCCAACATCCAATGGAGTGTGACGTTTGGAGAGCAGAGTACGCGCCTGAAGAGCTGTACGCACGTTGCTTCCATTGCGCAGGGCTGTGTAATGGCAAAAGAGACGATGGGTGGGAATTCCAAATCCGAAGATTGCCCTTCAAACTGAATCGCCCTTCAAGTATATATCATCCGTGAATAAGAGCTTCATAGCTCATCGGATTTCCTCCACGATAAATAAGCATTCTGTGCAATGATCTCCTCCCCCAGATTCTAACGCCGATATCAGTGACGCCAAATCCGCACTGCGAGCAGTGGGTGTCAAGCGCCATTTCTCCAATCCGTGAACACCCCGTGGCCACCATCGGCCTGGGCCTCTCGTCCGAGGGCCACGATTTTTCGTCGGCCGAGTCTCAGCCAAGGGTCAACCCCGAGTCTGCCTCTCCCGCGTCACCCCTCGCTCCTCCACGCGCCCTCGGCCCGGAGTCGAGCGGCCCGAGCCCGCCGCCCATCGAGCCCGAACGCCGCCGCTGGCCCGCTCGGCGCTCCATCGACGGCTGCGTATGTGCTTCACTCGGTCACCCGTCCGTCTGTCCGTCCGTTCATTCATTAATTCCTTCAAATCGTCAGATCAAAGCGCGAGTACATTTGGCATTGCCGCCGATGTTGCAGCGCCAGGCGCTCGTGAAGGCAGGTAGGCGCTGCTGTGTTTCGCAGAAGGGTAAAGTACCCAATTGAACCCTTTCCCGTTCCTAGACGTCTGCAGGTTGCAGGGTGTGGGTGTTCGGTTCACCGCTGGATCTCAGAAAGAAAGTGGCTCACCGTTCATTTTATTCAGAGTGGCATAGCGAAAGTTGTTTTTTAAAGACATTACACTCGCTGCAGAAAACCGTAGTGACACGAACCGCACTCCACGATAGCTGACGACAATCTGCCACACGCCCTCCCGCATGGCCAAGTGGGAGCCTCTGTGCGTCTTCTGACCTGACCTAAAGACCTAACGATGAAGTTGATGTACCTGTACATCATCGGAACGGAATCGGCAGAAAGGGTAATAATAATTTCATTTTATAGAGCGTCATTCATGCAATTTCATCCCGCAATGCTGCACATCAATTATCCAGTTCCGTATACAGATCATACAAATAAAAGACAAAAATCAATACGTAAATAACGATATAAAAATATACACATAACAAGAAAAAAGCATCGTAGAGAAAATAAATTGAAATAAATTAATCTGTTCGGTCTCCATACCCCAGACCACAATCCCAACATTTCGCCGGATTTTGGAGAACCTTCACTGGAGGGGTGGTGGAGTAGCCGAAAAGTTACGAGCCGGCTGGACGATAATGTCAATGCCTCTTTTCCAGCGTGTGCCAGGGTTATTTTAATTCGCGGGTACATTTTCAAATTTGCCAGAATTGGAAAGTGCCTCCGGCGTGCAACGGCCAACTCACTATCGAGGCCGGGGAGGGACCCCGTGATCTCGATTGGGAGGGCGGACGGCACCATACCAAAAATAACCACCGACAGCCGCTGATACAAACGCACAAACGCACCGACAACCCCGGCGCGTCACTTCCCCCCCGCCCCACCTCGTGCCGCCTATTCCCAGAGGCCGTGCTTCGTCCCGCCGGCCGCCCCTGGAGCGCCGGCGACGTTGGAGGACGGCGGCGGCGGCGGGTTCGCCGCGACGACAACCGCGGGGCTCTCGGAGCGCCTCTCCTCGCTGGCGCTCCCCGCGGTCGTCGCCGGCGGCCTGTGGCGCGCCGGGCACGGCACGCTCGGCAAGATCGGCCGCCTGAGCGAGCGCGAGCTGCGCGACGCGGGCCTGTGCGACGCGGCGCACGCCGGGGGCCTCAGGTCGGCCGTGGAGCAGCTCGCCAGGCAGCTGGGCTCGTCGGCCAGGCAGCGGGGCCGCTGCGAGGCGCGCGGCTCCAACAACGTGTGAGCGGCGGGCGCCTCGGCCGCGAACGGGAGCGCCTCCCGGGCGCGGCGGCGAGATGTTGGGGAAGTCGTGGGTTCGGTCCCGACGCTGACGGAGGCGAGATGTTGACTGCCTCACCTGGTGTACAGGAAGTCGTGGGTTCGGTCTTAACGCTGACGGAGGCGAGATGTTGACCGCCTCGCCCGGTGTACAGGAAGTCGTGGGTTCGGTCTTAACGCTGACGGAGGCGAGATGTTGACCGCCTCGCCTGGTGTACGGGAAGTCGTGAGTTCGGTCCCGACGCTGACGGAGGCGAGATGTTGACCGCCTCGCCTGGTGTGCGGGAAGTCGTGGGTTTGATCCCGACCCTGACTATGCCTGTATGTTTCAAGTTTGCATGTTCCTCTCTCTCTTCTCGTGGTCGCATGGATTTTTCTCCAGGTCCTTCAGTTTTTCCCTCAATATTAAAAAAAAAAATGCGTTTAGAGTATTTGGCTGTTGTAAATGTCCACGTGACAAGCCGCTTCATCGAGCTATCACTTGTGGCCAGGTCGCTTCTGAATGAGAGCTACAAAGCTCAGTCGGGCCTTACCTGGTGAAATAAAACATGGTTTCATTTTGTTTTGTTTTAAAACCGTGGCTGAGTTTCGTCCGGTCGCTCGTGGGTTTACAAGTGGGGCAGCATCTGGTGACTAATCACCGAAGGCTTTCCAAACAAAACAAAAACAGATGTAAGTTATTTCCTGCTCCAATTGAGTGTCGAGGCATTGGTGCTCATCTCCTGTTTTACAGTCCGGAGCCACCGGTGGAAATTCCACATTCCTATGGCGGGAGTGAGTCCTCCCACAAGACATTGCCTTCGCCACAAAGTGGTGCTTAATTTATCCACCCGTGAGGGCGAATTTTCTCGATGACGGTAATGATCTTGAGTTGACTCCCGACCGGGGCTACAATGCCAACATTGGAAAGATGTGTGCCACGAAATGAGCTGATGAGTTACATTTTGTGGACAGGGGGGTCGTTCAATGGAAGGACCTCGCCTCTGCTATGGGAACGTGGATTTTCCAACTCTTAGCTCGCGGTCCACCAAACAGGAGGTGAGTGCGGCGTCACACGATCGGACGGACGACGTAGGTTGACGCAGGGTGACGCAGGGTGACACGGGGTGACGCGGGGTGACGCAAGGTGACGCAAGGTGACGCGTGGTGACGCAGGGTGAAGCAGGGTCACGTGGGATGACACGGGGTGACATGGGGTGACGTAGGGTGACGTGGGGTGACGCGTTGCACACCGGCTCGGGGTCACCGTAATTCAATCCGGAGGTTTTTTTTTGAGGTCCATAAGAATGAGATTATCCAGGAAGACAATTTTACACTTCACGTTATAAAAGACAAAAGCATATATCCTGTCGAATGGAACACAAACCTGTCAACCCCTTATCAGTGCCTACCTTATTACAGATCAATCCAGACCTTATTGGTCACCCCGTGCCCTTATAAATCTCAACGTTCATCCTTCAAAGTCCCATATGGACCTGAAAACTACATTTCCCTGTACAAGAATACAGGGTAAACCGTGTTGGTTGACAGCTATGGGTTGGCAATGCTTTACTTACTTTTGGCAACTTTTTCCTGTCGCCTGAAAATATTAAGCCTACTGTACGATACAATCCAAATCATAATGATATTTCAGTGTCAGCATTTGCAGCTGAGCACAAGCACAAATCGCCAACCACATTCTGTCCTTCAAGCTCCCTCTTTATGACCGGTGCTTAATTTAAATGCGTCCGAGGTGGCCGACCGGCTGGAGTGGCTACGTAGCCACGGTTCGGAGCGAGTTGGGTACTGGATGTGATGTGCCGGGTGTGGAGATATTTGCGGGTCTCCAGCTGGGCCAGAAACCGTGTGAAATTAAGCGCGGGTTATAACCGAAATATTCAACAGCGGCAGGCTCTTATAACCATGATAAAGGTGTTTTTTCTTCTTTTGGGGTTAAATCGCGTAAATCTGAATGTGTCGTTAAAACCCGCCACCATCCGACAGCCAATTAAAGAAAACAAAAAAATGGTTTATGGATAATGTTGGTCGCGAAAGCCTACGTGTTAAAACAGGCCCATCAGTGTTCCAGGCAGTGTGTCCCTTTTCACACGCTGGAAATTCCACGCTCCCGTGACGAGGGCCGTTCTCTCTTTTTCTCTCACTTGCGGATGATCTAAATAAGTACTACAAAATGGTACTTGCTTTGTTAATCCCAGATTGATGATGGGTCGCGATGTCGAATATCACCCACGGTCATATTCTCGTTCACCTTGTTCTCACGAGCTGCTGCGTCTGGCACAGTGACACGTGGTGTTGACTGAGAAATCCTGAGACTAATCGTGGAGTTGGGGATGACTTTTTAAAATTATTTTTGGTGTGGAGAGCCATTTCTCCGCGATGATGATGAGATTTTAATTTTGCAAACTTCCGATTGTGAGTGAAGTGTTTCTGCAGAAGGCCCATTGCCAAAAACGTCAAGAGATGTCTTTTTTAAATGTACATTTCCATTTTTTGTAATGAGGTGTTTATGGCGAATATGGAGAGCTCTGTTTACTTCGAATTGTGACGGTGAACTATGGATTCAAGAATCAGAATCAATTTATTTACGCTGCAGGAATCCGACGAGTTATGAAGCTCTTTGTTTCCAGATGTCAAGTAGAGGCACGGGGTCAGAACGTCATAATGTCAAACAATGCTATGTATGTAACGCTACAGCCACATCTCAACATGCCCTCCCAAGCACAGGGCGTCTGAGTGTGCAAGGCAAAGCTGCAGGTGTGATGCAAACATGAAAGAGTTCACTCTTAAAAATGTGGTGAAAGAACGTCGGAAAGGTTTTAGAGTGGACAAAAAGTTTGAAGGTCGAAAGGTCATCCACCCGTACCCGCTGCCATCGCTTCCCGTCTGCCCCCCGAATTCTACAACCGCGAAGCGGAGTGGACACGCAGCCACCAAGCGTCACGGCTCTCGCTGGACGCGGCCGCAGTGCCCCCGTCCCGGTGGCCTGCCCAGCTCCAGCCCTGCAGGCCGCGTCCTCGGAGTGAACGCAGCCCACGGTGATTGAGAGACTCTAGCTCAAGGTGGGTCAGGCGAGGTGTGTCCCCCTGCCCAAACGAGGACGGGGCACTTCCCATTTTCTCTAATGGACCCTGAACCGGTGATGTAATGTTACACATTCCTGCGACATGGTTTTAGTATATTTTACGACGGGAGCTTTTCAAGCAATGTCCCTTTGTTATCCTGTTGGCAATCCTCTGCCGTGTGAGGGGCTTCCTCGTGTCGTGAAGAAGGAGGTTCTTCGGACATACTTCACCACGCTGTGTCAGTGAGCCGTGTTGTGAAGGCGGCAGGGGGAGGGGAGAGCAAAGACGTGGAGCATAGAAGTGCAGTCCAACAACGGGATGCACTGCTCCGTTGGCCTCCGCCGCTCTGCCCGCCACGTAGCTCGGCACCTGCCAGAGTAGCAGACCGCCGCGCCAGGTCACCGCGGTTTTGTCTCCTGTGCTACAAATGGAAGACGAAACATGATGGCAAAACACCACGAAAATGTTTCGGGGGGCCTCCGTCACATCGGGAATATTGCATGAGTGACAGGTTGATACGAGGCTAACACAGACAGACATACAAATACATATTATATCAACAGCGCTTCCGAACGGACTTGTGCCCTTCAAGCACATTTTTTTGTTAACAGCTGGATAATGCAAATTAATCTGGCAATGGCCAGTAGCCATAGCTTTTACGCTGGAATTATTTCAGCCCAGGAGGTGCTAAACCAATGTTATCGATGTGGGAAGGTTAGTCGCTACAACCTACGCCCTTGAGTTGGGTAATGGGGGTCAGCAGACGCTGCTGTATTGGCAGCAGGACATTTTAAATGCTGTATTTCCGTTTTCTGAGTGCGATCATTTGCCGGTGGGTTTTAAAGCTTATGGGGAGTGATCAAAAAGTCTGTGGGCTGACGAAGAAGTGCTGCTAAAACGTGGAGCGAATGAAATATCCGGGCAAAACGTGGAGAGAAAAACATCTGAAAATCCAGAGATAATATTGAGAAAGCCCATGCTCACCCAGCCCTGGCTCTCCGTGCCTTTCAGATGCCTCACAGCAGCTGGAGGACCACTCACAGCGAGAGTTATTCTCCAGCGACCGTGGGTGAGCCGCGGGCTCTGGGCCGAGCTAGGAGCAAGGCACGGGGTGCTTCTGCGCCGGGATTAAGAGTCTTGGGACATCGATTGTGATTGTGACGAATGGACCAAGCGCACTGCACTTCGAGGGGATGATTTGAAAATGAATCGTACCTTCGTCACGGCCACTTGCAGCTCTCAGTCCTGGCGTGTGCTGGCTACGCATGCGTCGCCGGCGGAGAGGCAACGTCTGATAACAAGCAACCGAGATTCAGGTTTATCGCTCGGTCGACGGCGAGAAACCTCTGAGAATCATCGTCTCGTTTTGCAAGAAAAAAAAAAGCGAGGATTTTTAGAGTTAACTTCGTGCATTGCACAGCTGCCAATAGATGGCTGTGCAGCAAGTGGGTTCTTGATATGTACGTACTGAATTTGTATATTATTATTATAATAATACTTTCTCTGGACAAGCTGCAGTCCTTCACATGTGAAATTAAAATATAAAGTAATTGGCACAAAATCCCAAGCAGGGCTCGCCGACAAACATCCTTGAAACTCACTGATACTTCATTAGTATTATTAGCATCATCATAATTATACTTCGTATGTATATTGAACTTTGTTCGCACCGTACGTAGCCAACCGTGCTAACTTCAGTGGGCACTCGCCTGGGTAAATAAAAGGACATTTTATTATTTCTGGAGGTGGCCTGCAAATAAAAAAAACATGCGGTACAGCGCATGTTTCCAAGCGGAACCAATGCTTCCTTGACTTCACATCAGAATCAGAATATTGATTTAGACTGGCAGAGGAGGAATCCGACGAGTTATGAAGCTCTTTTTCGTAGACGTCCAGTAGGGGGGGGTCGGCAAGTAACAACAACAGACAATACCAAACAACTAAAAACCGATAGGCGTGCAAAATATAGAGAGAGGTAAGGAAGTCACGAAGGAATAAAATAAATGTACATGGGTCGGTTCGATTCAAAACAAGGTGGTTTTACGTCGGGCCAAACTCGTGAGTGAGCTGACACACGACCCATCCCAAACAGCTCTTTCTTGAAATCGCGTGTCTGGGCTGTGCGTTACTCCCTGGGGCTGTCCGACACAAGTTTGAAACTTTGCGAATGATTAAAACGACGACGATAATAATAATTGGAAGTCACCACTGCGGGAAATTTGCGGACGACATTGCCAAGCCTCTTAACATCTGTGGGGAACGGAGAGGGCCGCTGAGCCGCCTCCCGGCGATTCTCGAGAGGCAGTTCAGAGCGCGGCGCTCCGAGCCCTCGGGGTTCAAATCCTCGAGCGCCGCCCCCGTTAACTGTGACCCCGGTGGTACCCCGAGAGAATGACCCTCGACTGGACTCTCCGGCTATCGCGATCACCTCGAAGGGCGCCAGCAAAGAAGAGCACCGCGGAGATTCACGGCTCAGCTCCGCGTTGTTGGGTCGTCATCATTGTCGACGTTCCCCGCTCCCGCCTTGCCGGACGATTGTACGGGAACTGGAGTCGTGCGCTTGGGTCCGGCGAAAACGTCGGACATCGCGTCGACCAGCGCGTGCGGCGCGATCAGAAAACACTTTGGAGAGCTGCCGCGTATGTACAGCGCAACAACGCCGACTCAACTAAAACTGTAAGTATTTATATTTTACCAGTTAAGGGCCCCACTGAGCTGCGATGTAGCTCTTTCTCAGACGCGACCTGGCTTTCACAAATGATAGCCCAACGAAGTGGCTTCTCACGTGGAAATTTATTGCAGCCAAAAGAAATACTCGAAACGCGTGGATGATGATTCTAATCGTGGAAGGAAAAACCGGAAGTTCCGGAGAAAAACCCACACGATGGATTTGTTCTCTGGGTCCTCTGGTTTTTTCCCTCCACATTTAGGATCACGCGTTCAGAGTATTTGGCTGCTATAAATGTCCACGTGATTATGATAAGCCACTTCGTTGAGCTATCATTTGTAATAGCCAGGTCGCTTCTGAAAAAAAGCTAAATAGCTCAGTGGGCCTGACCTGGTCAAGTAAAACATATTTTTATAGCTGTAACGTGCCATGTGACTCCCTGCAGCTGAGCTTAACATTTATATCGCTAAGTACTTCTGAGGACAAACCCATGTTGGAAAGTATTTTGCGTTGTTCAAAAGTTGAGTGAAGTGTTAACTAGTGGCACACAAACTAGATTTTTTATCTTCTTGGTTCTTTCGGTAAAGTCACGTAGAAGGGAAATAATAAAATAATAAAAATAAAACATAATAAAATAATTCTCACGACGTTTCGGCCACAACGCAAGCAGCCGTCCTCATGTGAAGAACAGGTCTGTCGGAAAGACAGCGTCTGAATGAAGGCAGTGTCTTCCTTTTTTATTTAACGTATTCATGACACAAAAAAATACAGGAACAGCAATTTGCTTCCGGAGTTGCAAATTTAAGAAAACACAAAACAGCCCGGGATGCACAGTCAGCATAGAAGTAACCCCAAGAGAATGGCTGTTTGTGTCATCTTGATTTGAAGCTTTCGTGACTGCAGGAATCCACACTCTGTGGTTCTTTCGATAAAGTCACGTATGTATAAAATAAAATAAATCACGACGTTTCGGGCGCTACACAAGCGTCCATAATCAGGTGGGAAAGCATGGTCTGCTGCTGAGGCAAGCTTTCCCACCTGATGACGAACGCTTGTTGCGCCCGAAACGTGAATTATTTAATGTTATACCTCCGTGACTTTACCGATAGAACCAAAGAGTATGCTATTTGTGTAAGTTTGTTTTTTTGTGTCTTCCTTTCAACACAGTGCACTGTGCACACAATGCTACGCAGTCTCTGTGGTGGTGGTATTGGTGGTGGTGGTGGTGAAGTGGTGGTGGTGAAGTGACATATCAGGAGCCTATTGACTTTGGTGCGGGTTTGGCGGATCACACAAAGACAGAGCCACAACCCAGACCGTAAACGTTGGCTTTCCATACATTGACCTAAATTGCGTGTCGACGCACTCCCGCGTAGGTTTTCTCGATTGCGCGCTGCTGTTCATGTCTCTGATGGGTTTTCAGGTCGTACCGCTCTTTTTTTTGGTTCGGCGTGATGTCCGACGTTTCGCTGCACACACCAGGGGGGGGGGGGGGGGGACGACTTCTTCACGGCCTGAATTCAAAGGCAGTGAATTCAAAGGCAGTGTCCGCAGAAGCTCACAGCACGCACGGGGCCGGAACCTTCCAGACGTCGGCCAATGCCGCGGCCACGTCGGGTGGTGGAGGGCTTCACGACAAAAACTAAAAAAATAAAAACGACGACGACGACGAGTCTTATTCGTGACTCCGGAGAGCGGCACGCCGAGACTCGACGCAGCGCGGAGGAGGAGCTGCATGAGTGGCAGACTCGATCGCGATGGAGCTTCGTCACAGTGTTGTATTTGAGTGAAATCGTGTCAACGAAAACCGAGATGTGATGCTTTAAATGTAAATACTAAGATTTGTTTAAAAAATAAATATATATGACGTTAACGTTCTGTACATGGAGATGTACTTCTGTATACAAGTCAAAGCACAGGGTAGAATATGATTGTGATCCGCTGTATTGACTACCTATATGAATGTGTGTGCAATGGGTTTAAACAACTATATATATGTATCTGTGTACATATATATGAATTTGTAAGTCATGGTTGTCACATTAACTTTGATTTCACGTCGGCACATTGCAGCGTCACGCGCGCGTTGTGTCCAGAAGGGGTTCCGCGTGGCGCTGTCTTCGACGCGGGCTTGCCACGCGCGCTCTCGTTGGTAAACTTGTAAAGCTTTCATTTGATTTACACGTGCGCACGGACATCATCGTCGTCATCTTCACCATGGTCACCGCCATCATTTTTTAAAATTAATTCCGCCACCGTCTGTTGAATTGTCAAGGACATTCGTTTGCCGGCGTTCTACCGCCGTCCATTCAAATGCAACGCTATCCTCAATGCCCTGGCCGCAGCAATCGGCGCTCCGCACTCCGCACTTGCAAGCCGGGGGGTCGCCGGCTCGACTCCCATCGCCAGGCGCGGCCGTAGAAACAGCGGCCAAGTGTCTTAGAAATCCCCCGCAGCAGCAGCAGATTAAATACAGGGTGCTTCAAAAAGATGTTAACAATTACATGGGACTATCGTTTTTAATGGGAAAAAGAACGATTAATAATCACAGACTGTGACCTGATAACAAATGTTTGTTAACAGCTTCAGCAACCTTTCTTCTTTGCACCAAAGTCGATCTCGTTGCCATTTCAGTCAAATGCAAGGGACAGAAGAGAAACATTCTCAGAAGTGTTCACATTGTTTCGAAGCACGCTGCACCACGTGGGCACGGTGGCGCGTGTCGCGGGGTCAAGCGAGGGGTCAAGCGAGGGGGGGGGGGCGCCCACCCCACACATCTCGTCCAACACACGTGGGGCAGCGTGGGAGAGCATCGCTGAACACTTCTCTGGAACGTACTCGAGTGGAGTGCCCTTCTGCTAGCAGTGCCGTGAGCAAGCGATTGTCGGGCAGCACCTTTACCTTTAACCACATCCTCATCGCCATCATCATCAAAGAGTCCCGTATAGCCTTTAACAGACTGTTGGGGCAAGTGCTGTTAGCGTGCACCTATGAAGGCCGGAATGGCACACGAGGGGTGGGTTGGCCAGCACCACGCCTGGCCGCCTTTGTCTCCCTTGTGGCGATGTATTAGGCAGCGCACCAGTTAATTATTTGAGGCTGAGCCGACCTAAGGGTGACCCAGGACCGGTTCAAATACTCGCCACTGTTATTGGTCGTGCGCGGGAATCGAACTCGGGTCGCCGGGTTTGTAGCGCAGTGCGCTAACCGCTGCGCCATCATCATCAGCATCGTCATAAGCTTTTATGGCTTAATCAAACGCTGCGCTGCTTGTCGAGTTGAAATATCCTTGGGACACGGAGCTTTTGCTGTCGTTGTTGTTGTTATGCAGAAGTAATTTAACGTGTGAAAGGAGCAATCAAATAGTGTCTGACGTGTGCATGATTGTTATCGCAGCCAACCAGACGCCCACGTATGTACAGGAGACATCACGCACGTGCTAATATTTGCTTTATCTGGTGGTGATGATGATGATGGTGGAAACTTTGTTCGTGAAAATGTGCAAACGATTGTAAAGCTCATCGGTTCACGGCAATGGACCCATCACGTGCCAAACAGGTGACACGTGAACACTCCACTCTGTGCCTGATCTCGGGTGGCCCAAGTTGACTTTCTCAACCAAACCACCGCTGCGTTAACAACTAAAAGTGATGGTATGGGTAGAAGCAGTGTCAGATCCCTGGGTGGTGGAGGCGGTTGGGGGGGCGGTTGGGGGGGGCGGTGGGGGGGGGCGTTGGGGGGCGCGTTATTGCTGCCCCCACTCTCTTGAGACCTCGAACATTGCTGTTTGCATTGGTAATTATCGGTAAAAATTCTACAGAAATAGGAGGGCCCTTATCTAAAAGGGTTTTGACATTTCGGGGGGTGTAGGGGGTAGCGTCTTTAGGTCGAGCACCGCACTCCGTCGCACGGCCGACAGTCGCCATATCTGCCCTGAGACAACTCGCCAGCGGACCACGTGTGCTTGACGGCCCCACACGCCTCGGCTCCCGGCGCGTGTGTCGCAGTTCGCAAGGTTGTGGCTCGAACGCAACCCGACATCCATCGACGGACATTCCACGTTACCGCGGCGGGTGCCTCTCCCGCCCGTGTTGTCACGATCGCGATTGTCGTCATCGTGTCCCAGGGAACTGCGCGGCAAATTCACCATCGCAGAGCCGCTTGAGAATGGGTCGCACGGCGTTGTTTTACTCTGTCTGATGGGTAGACATTGTACGATGATTCCTATTGCCGCGTTCTCCGAACGGTAAGATGCTCCGGAAAAGCAAGAGGCATCCCCAAACTTGTGCCCGGTACCAATAGAGTTGTACGAATCTGGTTACACGCAAACCCCCTACCGGGATCGGAGATGCAGCCCCCAAAGTGTTATCTGTGAAGTTGGCGTCTTATAATGCGCGGGACACGCTAATGCTTTTTTCTGTCGGGAAGATGTGCTTTAATCATCTTCTGGAAGACAGTTGGGCCCCATGTATCAAATCCGTATTCTCCAGATTATGCAACACTTATTTTCTGAAATGTCTCTGGAGTGTGCTGAGGTTGCATCTTTCTTTCCAGAGCGTCTGACGGTGCGGGCGAATGCTTGCATACTTTTTGAAGTTTGTCGAGCGGTGTAATGTTTCGATGTACAGATGCATTTCTTTTGATGATATCATGCTTTTTCGATGTTGTGTTTTTTGGCGTGCCTAAGAAGCCACACTTATCGTGTATACACATGGAATGCTGCAACATATGTTCCAGGGTTGTACATAATGCTTGTAAAAAAAAAACTACTTCCGTTCTCTTTATTATTCACAAATGGTAAAATTCTATTCTGTATATGTCGAACACACATTTACCTTCTATCATGTGTAAAAAAATATTACCATAACTTATTTAAGAGTTGTGAAAAATGAATTGTGTATATTTGTCGCAAATGGTTGCTGTTTAAAGTCAGACTTTCTTTAATTGGGGGGAGTTCAGAGAAAAAAATAACTTAACTGAAAATCTTCTTCTGTTAAGTGTTATGCTCAAAATCCAGAAATAAAATGGTTTAAATGCTTTCTGTTCCATTTGTATATCTTGTTTGCCCATTCCGGGCTATGTAACGTCAACAGGTCATGTCCAATACGCCATTGCCACCTGTACGTTTGTTGAACTTCTTTCGCACCGCATGTAGCCAACTGCAGCTAATCGGAGCTGCGCGGGGAAAGGCAACAAACTAAACACAAAACGCAAGTTCTAAACAAATTAGTTTTCAATCAAGATCATTTAAAGTGCGTAGCTCCAGTGGTTTCCTAATATCGGAAGGAAGAGCGTTCCAGACGGCCGCAGGAGCGCATCTGAAAGCGCCACGCGATGCGGTGACCGCCGCCTTTGTTCGATGGCCAGCAGCCAAAAGCCTCTGCTGCTGCTGCTGCTGCGAGAATAACCTGAGCTGGGACAGAGTAGCAACGAGAAGACAGAAGCACGATAGCGTGGGGCAAGACCACGGAGGGGTTTGTCGACTGGAGTGAGACATTTAAACAAATCAAAAAGTCAACTTTCCACCACTTTATGGTGAGTGGCGTTCTCCCCTTGTAGTTGTTGCAGTCAGCCTGGACACAACAAACCCATCTCGTCTGAAGTGGCCTTCCCTCTTTACCTTCGTCGGTTGCCCCTGGCTCTGTTTTTGTTTCCTGTTTTTCAGGCATTGCGCATTGGAATCCTAGGATGGGAATGCGCACTATAAATTAGAATTATTATTAAAACAGTGACGTGTTAACAACCTCCATCCATGCCAGTTGCAAGACTGCCACTTTGCAGGTCACGCTACGGAGCGTCTCAGCCACATGTCAGGCTGAAGCTTTCCCTGAGAGCGGAAACGTACTGCTGTCCTTCAGCAATCGCAGCTGCTGGTCGACTTTGCGTCTTCACAAATAACCTCCGAGGTGGCAAACAACGACTGGAGCCGGAGACTGGCGAGTAGCGAGGGATGTTCTTTCAAACTTTCACGGAAAACTCGTGCGCTGGTAAAAAAAAACTTACGGAGGGCAAGAAAAACGTTTAACACGTAGAGGCTTTTGCGACCAAATATTATTCGTAACGAAGGTTTTTTTTATTTTTCTGGTAAAAATCGCCCGATGATGTAGGATGTAATAGCCAGCGAAAGTTCGCATACACATTGTAAACGTTGTAGGTTTAACGCTCCAACACAGAACCGTTTTGTTTACGTGAAAAACCGCACTTAATTGGCTGTGTCGGGTTAGCGGCGGGTTTAACGACACATTTTTATCCACGCGATCTAAACGCCTTTGTTAGTGCGCTTATTAATTTTGTTAACAAACAAAAACCGCGGACAGATTCCTTTTTGTGAAGGCTGGCTCGATACCAGCGCGTGCAGTTTGTGTGCAGCCCTTCCCAACGAGCACACTTGCCACCTGGGGTACCCTTTAAAATGCCCATCGGTGGGTCGACGAGTGTTTTGCCCGTCGTCTCTCAAGCGCACTTGGACTCTCTCGCTCTCCGCTGAAGCCGCGTTCGGGGCTCGAGCCGCGGCCACGAGGGCCCTTGAGAGGCCCCTGGACGCCCGCCCGGCCGGGCCCGGGCAGACACTCGACCTCGAGTGACGCGGTAATGGAACGATCGATTAACAACGGCGGTATTTTTAAAAGACGTTTATTTATACATAAAAAAGACGGTGCATAATGACACAGCGGGTCGGTCCTATTTGCCTTAATCACGAAACGAGAAATAGCTTGGAGAATTGCTGTTTTTTTTGTCAAAAAATTACAATTTTTAATATAAATACCTCATTTTAATTACTACTGGACCCGTCAGAAGCACACTGCTCAACAGGGCACTAAATGTCTATTTCCTCAAGCCGGCTTATATAGAGTGTGATATCCAATCGCAGTGACAATGTAGAGTGTGATATTCAATCGCAGTGATAACGTGACAGCCCAACCCCCATATCCCCAGGGTGACGGGGCGGGGCTTACACAGAAAGAGGCGGGGCATAAATAATAAGGGGGCGTGGCTCAAAAGGGAAAGGCACAAGGTGCCAAAAGTGAAAGAGACAAATGGGGCCTTGTATGTACTGTGTCTTGAACTTCTTTTGCACAGTACGTAGCCAACCTCTACTTAATTGGAGGTGCTAATCAAGCTAAATACGTAAACTAAACGATTTATGTTTCACCAGGTAAGGCCCACTGAACTATGATATAGCTCTTTGTCAACAGTGACATGGCCTCAAATGATAGCTCAACGACGTGGATTATTACGTGCAAATTTATCGTAGCCAAATACTCTAAATGCAAGTTGATTCTAAACGTGAGGGAAACTGGAGGACCCAGAGAAAAGTCCATGTGGCCACGGGGAGAATCCAGGTGTCAAGGGTCGGGGTTGAACCCGCGCCTTCCTGCATACCAGGCAAGGTGGTTAACATCTCCTAGCCACCGTGGCGCAAGGGGTGGGGCCTAGAGTGGTTAAACTCCCCTGTTCATGTAGGGTCATCTTCCTTTGCATGGCGAGTAAAAGATGCAACAAGCCACAAATTTACTGTTAACGTCTCTTACCCACGCTTATTATGGGGGGCAGTCGGCAGTGGATCGAGGGGAGGTTTAATCCCCCAGCACCCCTTTTAGACCCTGAACATTGGTCATTTATTTACAATTACCAAAAAACAAAAAGACATGTCATGTACTTTCCTCATTGTTAACTGAGCAGGGGTGAGTTTGACGGATGCTACTATTGACACGAATCTGCACGTGTCCACGTAACAATCGCAATTCTGGAAGATAACCTCTGGGTTCATTTGGTTGGGTCGAAACTTCGCGCTGGGCGAGGATGAGAGGGTGAATTTGTTGCGGCTCTTGCCGGAAGTGTGCGCAAAAGTATGAACGGAATGGATGCGCAAACGGCGGAAGGAGGATCCGTGGAAAGATTCGTAAATTGGACTAATTGGCAGATAAAGAGGCGTTTCACTATGTGTATGTATATCTCCGTGTAGAGTAAAGGAAGCATTTATAAAAAGCAAGCACACGCTGTTTTCAGTAAGGGACATTTGCGATTATGCCATGCGCTAGGACTCGCCAGCACACGAATTCAATTTCAAAATCATTCAGTGAGAAAGAAAGACCTTCACGGACGCTATGCCAGAGCTTGCAGAAGGTGCCCTAAGTACGAACTTGTTATAAAGCGTGCGGATAATGAGCAGCACGTGAGTGACGTAGCGGAGAAGAGTGAACTTGAGTGACACGGCTATTACCGGACGATTGGCTTCAAGAGTCGATAGATTATTATTATTATTTTTTATTTTAGTTTAATGTTTTTTTTTATGTTTGGGTCGCGTGGCGTGGCCGGGTTGTTCGGGCACGACGTCCAACGTTTCGGCACCGCGCGCTCTGGCAACTCCCTCTCTGGAATGCACGCGGGTGCGAAACGTCGGACACGGCGCCGGTGCCAGACCCGGGGAGCGACCCATCGAAAACCCACGTCCCGGTAGAAACACCGGGGGCGCCAAAAATACCGCCGCTAAACGTTTGTAATGGCCGTGCCGGCACAAATATGGGCAGTTAACCCGACGTAGGTGTGTTCCATCGTGTTGATCTCTCCCGGTGGCTTTTGAACGGACCTTCTCGCTATCAAAACAACGGTGTTACATCTTCGTGTCCACCCATCGGAAGACATCTCGTCGACCGTGTTTATTGTGACTTGCCATCGTTGAGTGCATCGAATGCACAACAGCAGCAGCAGCGATAATAATAATGTCCATCACTCTGTCAATCCACTGCTGGATGGAGGTCTCTCCCCACCTCTAAGTCATGCTTTTCATTTTATATTTTTTTACTTCCACACTCTGCCACGCGAGTTGCGAAAGGGGTTTCCCAAGGCCAGGTTCGAAAGCCATCAGCGGTGTGGGCTGTTGGCCCGGAATGAATTCTATAGGATCTGCTCGAATAGGGGCCACGCTTATAGGATCTGCTCTAGCAAGGGCAGCTTTCATAGGATCCGCTGCAATAGGGGCCGCTTTAATAAGAGCCGTTCCTGCAGCAGCCACTTCCATCGGCACCTCTCGCCCAAACGAAGCGTACAGGGTCGTCCACCACTTGCTAATCATCTGGTGTACAGCATAAAAAAATGCATATTTATCTCTCATAGCTTGGTAAAGCTGAATTAAGTAAAAAAAAAACAAGCTTGCTTCTTCAATAGGGTTTTGCGCATTCATTGGTGAAGGGGCAGAGACAAACTCAGCTCGCAAAGCCGGCGGGCGTCGCGAGCGGCTGACATCCACGGTCAAACCCAGGAGCTCGGCGGCGCCGGCCCGTTGCCTCGACACGGCCGTTGTGTACCCCCCAGAGCAAGCCGGCGTCGTCGCCTCCCTCGTCGTGCGAGCCAAGTCCCGCGTATGGATCTTCGAGACCTGTGCTGTAACGCTCGAATCGAAGCGGTGCACACGAGGCTTCGTCACCCGATACAAAAATGAGACAAGAAGGCGCTACGTGGCTTACGCCAACACGCAACAATCAAGACGTGTCTTTCCAATATCCGTCTCGCCGCGTGACTAAAAATTTAAGTATTTTCTTACACGTCTGATTTGGCCACGCGGCTTTCTGAAATGTACTCTCGGAGAACAGAGTTGGGAAGGAGGCGTTACTTATTTTGGAATAAAAATGATCCACAATGCTTAATGATATATTTTTTACGTCTTAAATATTATTTAACCTCTAAAAACGTTTAACATTACCGAGCCATTTCCTGAAAAAGGCTTTTGTGTTATTCGTATTTTTATAAAATATATTTTATTATTATTATATTTGTATACTGTATATACATATATGATTTTAGCATTGCATCGTCCTTTAGAGTACTCGCAAAACAGCCCGAAGCAGAGCACATCCAATGGATAACCTTGAGACTCGATGAAGATCTCCTAAGTAAAATGCATCATTATAGTGACT
Organism: Entosphenus tridentatus; assembly: GCA_014621495.2. Classification (NCBI taxonomy): domain Eukaryota; kingdom Metazoa; phylum Chordata; class Hyperoartia; order Petromyzontiformes; family Petromyzontidae; genus Entosphenus; species Entosphenus tridentatus. Next base: position 1,336,944 of record CM025673.2, on the reverse strand, counting down.
ATAAGATAACTGATTAATAATAAACGAAACTAGTTTTTATTTTACAAGGTAAGGCCTACTGAGCTATGTAGCTTTCTTCAGAAGCGACCTGGCCACAAGTGATAGCTCAACGAAGTGGCTTATCGTGTGGAAATTTATCGCAGCCAAATACTATAAATGCGTGTTTCGAAATGTGGAGGGGAAAACAGGAGGACCTCGAGAAAAATGCACACGACCAGAGGGAGAACATGCAAATTCCAAATATATAGCAGGCATCAGGGTCGGGATCGAACCCAAGACCTCCTGTATACCACGCGAGGTAGTTAACATCTCGCCACCATGGTGCGATAACAGATTTTTGGCCAAATTTGTGTCGCAAGACCCTTCACTACCTGGCATAGCCGAAACAAATAAAATTGTCACGAGTACGCGAATTTTATCCCACAAATTGTCGTTATTTGTTTCGGCTCACTCACCGTGAGTGAAGTTGGAGAACGATTCTCACAGACAGACTTTTGCAATGCACCTCGAACAGATTAAAATACCGGAATGTGTGGATGGGTGCCTCAAATCCACCTCGACCTGGCGTTCGTTGGTGTGGACATTTTAAACAAATTTTTTTGTAACAATTATTTTTTTTTACGATTGTAATTTGATTCGCACTACGAATAATCTTCCACTCGAAAACTACGTCCAGCATCTTCGGCAAAAAGCCAGGAATTCCACAATAACCGTGTCTCAAAAATAGGGCGTTAATTTACGAATCATAATATCTACCGTGGAAAGCCTAACGTTACTAAATCACAAATTCGCGAAATCGACAATCCCTTATGCCCACGACCATTTAAAAAGAAAAGTAGTCGCGAGACTCGGCACGACTCCTTCCTGACTCTGGCAATGTCACAACCGCCAAATGCATTCACCGCTCACTTCACAGCCACCCACGACTGTTACCGCCAACGCCGCCACCACCGCGGCCGCCCGCTACTTGATGAAGGCCTTCTCCCTCTGCAGGGTCTGGTAGATGCCAGGCGGGCGCAGCGGGCTGGGGTCGTCCCCGCGCGGGACGCTGCTCTCAAACTGCTCGCTGGGCTCCTTGGCGCGCAGGAACCTGGGGAGCCGGGGCCCTCCAAACCTCCTCGGCTTGGAGCGCGCCGCGTTCTTAGCAGCCGCCGCTGCCGGCGTCGGCCCCGCCGTGCCGCGCACGGTGGCCACCGTGGAGTTGCCGATAGGGTGCACCTTGGTCATTGTCCATTGCCTCGCTGTGGATGTACACAAGGGGGAGGTGGAGGGACGGAGGCGTGAGGAGGAGGAGGCGTGTACGTGTGTATGTAGCGTAGCGGTTAGCGCGCTGCGCTACAAACCTGGCGGGCCGAGTTCGATTCCCGGTGACGATTATCTGAAACGGTCGTGGGCCTCTTCTAGGTCGACTTAGCCTCAAATGAGTACCTGGTGCGGTGTGTAAACATTGCCACTGGGGCGTGGTGCTGGCCGCCCACCCCCTCGTATACCGTGCTGGCCTTAATAGGTATTTGCTAACAGCACTTACCCCAACAGTCTGTTAAAAATATATGGGGGATCTTTGTATATATGTTGAACTTCTCTCGCGCTTCTTTCGCACCGTACGTAGCCAACCACGCTAATTGGAGGTGCGAGGGAAATGACAACAAACTAAGCACAAAAAGTAGTTCTGAAGGGTGGGTGGGTCGGTGTGGGTGGGTGGGTGGGCGAGCAAGTAAATACATGAATTAGTGAGTGGAGAGAGTGAATAGCGGGTGTGTAGGTTTGCGGCTGGGTGGTTGAGTGAGTGAATGAATGGCAAGATGGGTGTGCGAGTTGCCTGCGTGCGTGTGAATGTGACCGAATTGAGATAGCGAGCGATGGCGTGAGCGAACGACCGACCGGAATTGTTGCGATTGGTGGGGGGGTGACTGAGCGAGCGAGCTCACTCACCTCCCAAGTATCCGGACTTGACGAGGGAGAAGGTGAGGCCCATGATGGCGAGGCCGGAGAGGAGCGCTCCCATCACCCAGGGAGCCACCGATCCCGATGCGTTGAGATCTGCGCGCACGGCACGCGGAGCAACACCGGATTCCCCCGGGCTCAGCGCCCCGCTCCGCTCCTTCCGTTCGCCGCCGTCGCGTTCTCTCACTCGGGAACGCCTCGGCCGAGTCTCCGAGACTCGTGTGTTTGCTCAGGGGGGGTGGTGCTTTTGGCGAAGTTTCTCAGGGGTGGCTTGGGAGGCGGCGGTCGCCATGTCAATTTAAAACACAACTCTGGCTGGTTGTTGCGATTACCGGCGAAACATCACAGAACTCCAATTGTGAATGTAGTAGCGGGTTTACTCTCCAACACACAACCGGTGGGCTGAAGTAGTAACTAATTGGCATGTTTTGTTTAGGTGACAAACCTCCCTTATTGGCTGTGTCGGGTGGTGGTGGGATTAACGACGCATTCATACTCACGCGATCTCACCCAAAAGAGAAAACAAAACCTTTATTATGGATAATATTGGTCGCGAAAGCCGAACTACTACGCGTCAAACTTTTGTGACCAGCAGCGTGATGGTTGAGTGTGTGAGCGAGTGGGTGAGTGAGTTCGTGGGTGAGCGAGTAGGTGAGGGAGTGGGTGAGTTAGTGGGTGAGCGAGTGGGTGAGTAAGTTAGTGGGTGAGCGAGTAGGTGAGCGAGTGGGTGAGTGAGTTAGTGGGTGAGCGAGTGAGTGGGTGAGTGTGGCGATGTGACCTGTAGCATGGTGGTTGATCACAGTGGGATGGATGAGCCACAGGTGGAGGAATCAATGAGTGGCGTTCACGGGAACAGTGACCACGTAGCAGCGATAGAAGAGTGACAAGGCGGCGACTAAATACTTAATAAGGTGTCAACACGCAGAGATGCACTGTAGGCCAAGATAACCGAGGGGTGGCGATGACGATGGCGGTGATGATGGAGGTGATGGTGGCGATGATGTCTGGGGACTCACTGGTTTCGCAGGCTCGGCCAGAGTAGCCTTCGATGCAGACGCAGGAGTAGGAGCCAATCTGGTCGATGCAGGTGCCCCCATTCCAGCAGGGCCCCGAGTCGCACTCGTTGATCTCTGCACGCGGAGGGAAACGCAACCCACACAGGGGGACCGTGAGCATCCCACCGCGGCCCGGGGGCCCCCAGGAGCCCCGGGGCTCTGGGGGCCGGGGGCCCTCGGGTCCAGGAACCAGGAGCCCTGGGGGCCGGGGGGCCTGGGGTCCCGGGGCCCTGGGGTCTGGTGTCCGATACGGCTCCGAGCACCCAACCGGCACGGCTCACGTCCCGTGTTCAAATCCGGATTCCGTCCGCCCTAATCGATCCAGGTTCTCAAGCGCTGCACCTGCGCACCAGCCGAGCTCAGCTTGATCCTCAGCCACGGCGAACCGCAATTCGTCACGATGGGTACCGACACATCCACAGCTAACTCAGCTGCTCACGGTGCCCCACATGGATTAGTAATAGGCCCCATCCTGTTCTCTGTCTATTTGGCCCAACTTGGAGCTGCATTGCAACATCAAGGGCTCAGCTATCACTGTTACGCAGATGACGCCCAGATCTACCTACGGTTGGGATTGGATGGTTTCATTAATCGCACGGTCAATTTCTCATGTCAAAAGCCTGGATGTCTCGGAACGTCCTTGAAATGAATTATGATAAAACACAGCAAATTTTCATCGGTACACCCCGACAGGTATCCAAATTCAATCCCTCTTCACTTGGTTATTGATGGTTGGAACGTTTATCAAACACGTGAGATCAACACTCTTCTCGATCAAACTTCATCCTTTCATTCCCACGTAGACAGAACGGCGAGAAACTCTTGTGTCCACCTGACAAACGTACATCTTCATCAGTGCACACACCGAAGGACCGACAATTTGTCTTCTCCCCCATTGACTACCGCAATTGCTCTGCTTCATGGAACCCCGAGCAAGCGCCTTAAACAGGCTACAGTTTGTTCAAGATACAGCCGCCAGGGTGCAAACTGGTGCACGACAATTTGCGGATCAAACCACAACACCTGTGCTCCCGTCCCTTCGCTGGCCCGCTGTCCGTACCCCACACTGATTTGAAGATTCTCTTGCCAGTATTAAAGGCCTTAAAATAAACTTGCTCCTCCCTCCATGCATGACCTCCTTCAGCCACGTGTCTATTCCATCGAGATCATTAAGATCCTCACATTGTGCATTGCTCACTGTGCCTAGGCTTCACACGTGGGGTTGACGGTGGTTTTGCAACTGCGGCACTACAGGTCTTCAAATCTCGACGAAACACGTATCTGTTTAAAATGGCTTTCTCGCTTTAGTTATTTTCAAAAGTGTTTCTCACGTCTTCTGTCCTTGATCGATGTTAAACTATTTTCGGCCTTGCCACGCAAAACGCCCTGAGAACAAATTGTCTTTGGGGCGCTTAAAAAATTAAAATGATTTCTCTCTCGATGCAGACGTGAAGAATTCCAGATGTGAATGACGGACAGCTAATATCGCGTAGGACAAGTTCGCGAATAACACGGGAATACTGGATATACATTTCCACGTTCCCGTGGCAAGGGCCAGTCCATCCACAACAATTAAGCTGATTACTTTTATCCTTTCATCTAGCCACCCAGCCGCTGAGATTATAAAGACGATTTATCCGTACAGTTGCCGAACGAATACATTGTTCTCAGGTCGCAACTCGTCACAAAGTGCTTGCCACAAAATGAAGCCACCGGGACGATGCACTTTAAAATCATCTCCATTGAAAATTTGTTGCACCCCCCTCCCCCACCACCTTCGATTAGCGCCATTGGCCACGCACGACGCGAAAGAAGTTCAACAAACATCACACAGTAACCTCCATCGGCATCTGAGCCACGAACGTCAACACAAGCACAGCGACTGCAGGAGTAAGACCCCCAACAACAACGACGACGACGACCACAGCGCAGGGGGTAAACTTACCCTCTTCGACCGTCGGCGCTGCTGTGGGCTCAGGCTCTGCTTATAGACGATTCGGAGGGGGCCAAATTCCCCCAACGGTTCCATGTGACGGGGGTGACACGGCGAGCCGGGGACACGACCAGGGCAAGGCGTTAGCGTGCGGCGGGGAACCGCGGCTCTGAGTCGCCCGCTTCCCCTCACAGCGGGGCCCAGGCAGCGAGAGGGGGGGGGGGGCCGCTTTGGCCAAGCGTCTAGCGAGCAAGCAGCGGCTGCGTGCCGGCGAGTGAGGCGCGCGGGTCCACGGGGTCCATGGGACGCTCTCACACGGCCGCCAGATCGCTCGCTCACCTCTTGTGCTGCTGCTGCTGGTGGTGGTGAGACCCCTCGCCCTCACCGGAGTCTACACGGCCTAGCGGCTCGACTGCTGCAACTCCCTCCAATGCAGCCTTCGTGACGCATCCCTCACCACCCCACTTCCCTCACCTCACCACTTCACTCATTTCTCCACTTCCGTCACCTACAAACTCGAGATCCAGAACGCGACAGGCAGACTGCTCACCTGGTGATCTCACAACGGAGACCGCATCGCCCCGAAACTTAAATCCCTGCACGAGCTCCCAATCGACTCCCGAATCAATGTAAAGATCGCACTCACCTACCTCTCCCCTCTCACTCCCCTCCACGCACTCTCCTACCTCTCACCCATCTCCACACACTCACCTACCTCTCCCCTGTGATCTCACTCTACTCCCCTCCACGCACCCTCTACTCCCCTCCAACAACATTTTTCTGTAGAAAGCTCCCACCGCTCAGTGGGGAGTTCGCTCATTCCCCTCTGCTGACCCCCCAGAGTCTGCAACTCCCTTGACCCCAAGCCACTCGTGCTGTCAACTCCCCTGCTCTAGGCTGAGGTCCAGCACTGCGGCCTGTGACTTAGGCAGCGCCTCTTTCTCTCTCTCTAGAACAGCGATGATGCCCCGCTGTGCCGTTACGCTGATACGTAAACCCAAGCGGCTCTTGTTCACTTGCTTTGCGAGGCCCCTGCTGCCTGTAGGATTGGTTCCAGAGTGACGTGGCGGTCAACTCGAGACACAACTTCCTGCAGCGGCACTACTGGGACAACTATTGGCGATTCGTGTGTTTTTGTTCAACTGGCCGAGATGGCGGGGAGGATTGAACAATTTGAATGAATTGGTCACCAGGTATTCGATTCTTAAATCAGTTGCCGTTTTCTTGCGTCCAGCAGCATCAAAGGTGCTCCAATATGACACGTGGGGATTGTACATCCCGCAACTAGTGCCCAACGTCCAATGTGTGCGTCATGGTTATCGGCGTAAGGCACTACCACGAGAGTACAAAGTACGCATATCCATAAGAATAATAGTTCTATATTAGTGTGCCCTATATTTCTATAACCCTACAAAAGCAGGTTTGCAGGAATGCAGGGTACAATGGGGACAAATACAAGGCGGCGAGAGAGATGTGGCTGGGTGCCGAAATCATTCACGGAACTGTGCTCCGGACCGTTCCGGCTTCGATTAAGCATTTCCTGAGCATAATAATAAAAATAATTAATCGTTGGCTGCATATTGACGAACGCCTGTGCGTTGTCCTTGAGCAGCGAGTCAAATGCGTGCAAGCCGTGTAGCGAGCGAGCGCGCGTGCACACGAGCGAGCGCGTGTTAGCGAGCGCGCGTTAGCGAGCGCGTTAGCGAGCGAGCTTACACGTGAGCGAGCGTACACACGAGCGAGCGCATATTAGCGAGCGAGCGCACGTGCACACGAGCGAGCGCGTGTTAGCGAGCGCGTGTTAGCGAGCGCGTGTTAGCGAGCGCGTGTTAGCGAGCGCATTAGCGAGCGAGCGTACACATGAGCGAGCGTACACATGAGCGAGCGCGTGTTAGCGAGCGAGCGCGCGTGCACACGAGCGAGCTACGAGGTGCGCCAGGAAAGCACCGTCGTCGTCCACGATGACTCGGAGGCTGCAAGTCGCGAGCTGCGCCGACGCCTCGACCCCCCTCGCTGCACTGCGACGAGGGCTCGCCGGCTCGGCAAAACGTCAGAGAGCGCCGAAGCGAATCCCAGCTCAAAACGAGCATCGAGGCATCGGTGCACGCACCCCGTTGACGGCCCTGCAGGGCCAGCGGTGGGAATTCCAAATTGCTACGACGGGGGTGAGTTTACCCACAAGAAATGACGCGTTGGAACACAAAATAACGTTTATTATGAATAACATTGGTCGCGAAAGTCAACGTGTTAAAATGAGCGTGGTTCATAGTAAAGGTTTTTGGGTGAGATCGCGTTATTTATAAATGTATCGCAACCCTCCATCACCCGACACGGCCAATCAGTAAAACATGTGTCACGTTGACAAGAGATAAATATTTCACTGAGCGTGGTTATTTCCAAATTAGATTTTTTTCTGTAAGCGTCACACGACAAATCGACGATCATCTCAGACGAGACGCTCATTGGAAGCGAATCTTCGAGTACTCGGTGAGGCTTTCCTGGCAAGCCCAAAAATAAATCTGAAATGTATTTGAATCTAATTTCATGAGTTTTTGTGATTTCGGTATTTTTTTTATTTCACGGCGTTCAGTTTGTGGGGTGGGCTTCCCCGGAGCAGAGCGGCTGTACAGCAAGTAGGCTCAGGGAGGCAGCGAAGGATGGTTGACGAAGCAGCTCGCTGGCCAACAAGCGCGCGTGGAAGTCGCTGCGGTGTTCATTGTTTTTAAAGGAAGAGCGCAACTCAAAACAACAAAAACAACAACAACAACAACACAAACAATAACAGGCCACCGTTTGACTTCAGGAAGAGGAAGAGCACGAATTAGAGAACACACACACACACAAGATGAATGCCACCATCCCATGCCGTTAATAGAAGTGAGTGGCAATTAGCAGGAAGGGCCGATCGGTCAATAGCCAATAGTCTGTGGGTCAGTGTTGAGGCTGTGGGTCAGTGTTGAGGTTGTGGGTCAGTGTTGAGGCTGTGGGTCAGTGTTGAGGCTGTGGGTCAGTGTTGAGGTTGTGGGTCAGTGTTGAGGCTGGGGTCAGTG
>CM025673.2:1255440-1268195 GCA_014621495.2 Entosphenus tridentatus | reverse complement strand
TGGCTGTGTGTGTGTGGCTGTGTGTGCGTGTGGCTGTGTGAGTGTGTGGCTGTGTGAGTGTGTGGCTGTGTGTGGCTGTGTGTGTGGCTGTGTGTGTGGCTGTGTGTGTGGCTCTATGCGTGGCTGTGTGTGCGTACATGGCTGTGTGTGTGGCTGTGTGCCGATGACTGGTACCAGCGGTGTCAAGATCGGCCTCTGTGGAGGAGGCTCGTGAAGGACGCTACTGGGCAGTTGGAGGCAGTCGCCCTCCAACAACAACGGAGGGTGGAGGAGCGACGCTCACAACAACGAGCGGAGCGCCGGGTGGCTAAAGCACAGTAAGTTGGCACAATAGGGGGCACAGGTTGTGCATCAGCCAGTCATTCGGTCATCTCGGTCAGTCGACCCATGGCACCTGGGTCTGACCCGTGACCTCCTGCCAGCGGGCGTTCGACACTTCACGTGGCCTCAAGGTGCACATGGCCTGGCACAAGCGTCGCGGTGACGTCACCGCCACTTAGTGGCGAATGGCGGTTGTTGTTGTGTGGCTGTGTGCGTGGCTGTGAGTACCTGCGTCCGTGTTTGGCTGTGTGCACATGGCTGTGTGCGTACGTGGCTGTATGTGCGTGTGGCTGTGTGTGCGTGCGTGGCTATGTGCATTTGTGGCCACCGTAGATTCCTTTCTCCACCCGCTAAGATGTGAAGTATCTGCTGTTGCTGCTGCTTCGCTAGTGGTGCACAAATCACCAAACTCAACACCCTCATCAACAGCACCGCCTTAAATAGGAAAAATATACAACAGGTGATGCACATGTTGAAGCCGATGCCCGAAACGTCGCCAATTATGTTTCCATTTAAGGCCACACACACACAGAGTGTTGTTGCCGAACGCGTTTGCATGTTGAGAGTTGAGTTTCATTCCCCCCCTCCCACCGCCACATCATATTTAGTTTGATTTTGCACCTAATTCGACTAAATTACACCTCTGAGAATTATACAAATATCGAATTGGCTGCCACGGAGCGGCGCGGGTGATAACCCCCCCCCCCCCCCCCATGGACATCGGTGCAAGAGACGGGAGAACGCAACTCAGCACCTCGTCCGTACGCTCGGCGGTGCACGAACATCGCCCGTCCCTTCTCGACGGCGCACAGCGTTGCCCCTCGCACGCGTGGGTTTCCTTAAATTGGCCGATGACGCCTTCACGAATAGAGGACCGCAGAGCTCGGGCGATCGTTGCGCGGTGGTGCAGCGTGACAAGTTGAGAATAATCATCATCATCATGATGATGATCATTTTCAGTGCTCCTGCTGCTGCTGTCAACTTCCCGTTTGTCTGTGGTTCCTCCTGCTGGCACCTCGCGACTCTTGAGTTCGTTCCCTTACACGAGAGCGATGAGCGGATACGTTGACAACAACAGCAGCTATTATTATAGTGACGATGATGCTGCTGCTGCTGCTGAAAATTACAACAGCAACGGCTGTAACCCGAGCCCCGGCGTGGCAAGGCCGATGTGGAATCACTGTCATTAGCGGTGCATTATTAAGGGGCGCGCGCACGCGCGTGTGTGTGTCTGTGTGTCAGTGGGGAGCGGTGGTGTAGCGGTTAGCGCTACGCTGCGCTACGAACCCGGTGTCCCGAGTTCGATTCCCGCTCACGGCCAACACCAGTGACGATTATGTGAACCGGTCTTGGGCCTCCCCTAGGTCGACTCCGCTTCTAATGAGTACCTGGTGCGGTGTGCAAACGTCGCCACTGGGGAGACAAAGGTAGTCGGGCGTGGTGTTGGCCACCCACCCCCTCGTGTGCCGTGCCGGCCTTCATAGGTGCTACTCGCTAACAGCACTTTTCCCCAACAGTCTGTTCAGCCAAAACGGGGATCTTTATCTTTGTGTGTGTTTGTGTGTCAGTGTACGCGCGTGTGTGTGTGTGCGCATTCAATAGAAAGCGCCACCTTTTGCGGTGATACCTCATTGGCCGCGATTCAGTGGGGGGGGGGGGGACGCGTGTGCGGGCGGACTGCGCAAACACGGCGAGCCAGCGGGCTGCTCCGAGCCGGGGGTGACGTGACCCTGAGCAAGGTAACTCAAGGCGTTGTTTACAGAAGTTTAATCATTACGTTTGCTCGCCTTCAATTGCAAGGGGTAGGCCGTCTCTTTTAATGTATCGCCTGGAGACCGAGAGCAATTAGGCCGCTTATTAACAATGGGCAGCCTGTGCCTGCGTGTGGCGGGCGGGGGGAGGCGGGGGGGTTGAGAGGCTTCCTTGGCGGGCCGCCGGGCTCGCTGTAACTCGGCACACATCAATGGGGCTGGTTCAATGTTCCAACGTGGACTAGAGACACACAGCCCCCCCCCCAACGCCCCCCCCCAACGCCCCCCGAGGCTTCAACCCGCCACTCTCCGGCAAAGGCTCGGAGACAAAAGGGATAAGCAGGCAGCAGGGATTGAAATCGGATTTTAGTTCGCTTTTAAGGTGCTGAATGTTACCGCATTGCTTGGCTCTGCGTCACACAACAACAACGACATCGACAACCGCGATTCGCCACTAAGTGGGGGTGACGTCACCGCGACGCCAGTGCCAGGCTAGGTGCACTTTGAGGCCACGGGAAGTGTCGAACGCCGACTGCCAGGTCACGGGACAGACCGCAGATGCCACGGGTCGACTGACTGAGACGACTGAGACGAGTGGCCGATGCATCACCTGTGCCCCCTACTGTGGTGCCACCTTGCTGTGTTTTAGCCATCCGGCGCTTCGCTCACCACGTGATCTCCGCGTGATCCAAACCAATCATCAACAGCAGCAGCCACGGGCTATCCACTGCTGGATGGGAGCCTTCCCCCAGGCCGCCACCGTCATTCATAATCAGACTATTTATTGATAGTGGAGGAATCTGATCAGAATGTAACAACAACAATACAAACACTTAATAGGAGTGCAACGTCTAGGAAAGGTAAAAAAAATTAGTTAACATAAAAATAAGCGATGTTTTATTTTACCAGGTAAAGCCCACCGAGCTATGAGCTCTGTTGTTTCAGAAGCGACTCAAATGAAAGCTCAAGCCAGCGACTGGTCGTCGTGTGGACATTGAGAGCAGCGAGGGAGCTGCGTTGCCACGACCCATCTCCTGCACGGGAACCGATGTCACCGTGCTCCATCCCCATGACGGTCGTCCTCCCGGGCAGCACGTTCCCTCCTTTGGCTGACATTCCGTCACCAGTCTTGTCCACTCGCTACCGTCGACCCCCATGAAGCGTCCCGGTCAACCCCCCCCCCCACCCGTCTGTTTCACGTTTACAGCGGGACGTCGTCTCCTACCCGCGTGCGTTCCCGGATCCGTGTGCTCGTCCCCCCCCCCTCCATCTGTTCCATCTATTTAATTTCCCGGCGTGCAACTCTTCCCACGGCTTCTTTGCGCCCGTTCCAGCCGCTGAACCGATCTGCTGGTCGGCCTCTTGGCACGGATCCGATCCCGGACACATTGCTCCGCCGTCGTATCTCATTATCAAATTGAACACATCTCAAAGCGCTGCTTTCCAAGCCGCCCTTGTCCACAAATGTATCTCTCTACATTTCATCCGAATCTCACCATCGTCGACCGGCCCCTTACGTGCGCGTCCTCCCCTGCGTTTTCCTGGTCGCGGTCCCTCCAACGATGATTTCGATTCGGCAAAACCCCATCGGGTACGTACGCATGCATGTTGAACTTCTTTCGCGCCGTACGTGGCAAACCATTGCGCCCAGCGTGTGCACGACAGCCACGCTGGCAGGCCAGCCAGCCGTTTGTCTGTTCAAGTGGTCAACAGCTTTGAGTGGATGCTGTGTATATTTGATGTGTGGATTAAAGGCTTGCCACTGTGCTTCTGCTGAAGCGCCTGCTCTCAAGAATTGTCTTTGCCATTGTTTGAGCAGGGCAGCAGCAATGTAAACATACCCCAGGGCGATATAGTAACTACCTCACCTGGTATGCAGGAGGTCTGGGGTTCGATCCCGACCCTGACGCCTATTTGGAGTTTGCTTCGGGGCGGTGGGGGGCGGGGAAATCACCCCCCCCCCCAAAACCCCAATTTACGACCCCAAGAAATTGGAACCCTATTTGGGTATTTATCGGAGAAAACACATTGGGGTGTTTCTTGTTTAAAAAGTTTGGACATTTCTGGACCGTCCCTCAGCTTTGGAAGTTTCCAGTACAAACCTCTGGCAAGAGGTTGGAAGAGTAGCCTACTTGCCGCACTGCCCTCTCTACGGCACGCGCCCATCTCCGCTTGGTCCACCGACCCCCGGTTTCCACGGAGCCGGGCTCACAGACAGGCGCCACCCTCGCCAGCTATTAATAAGTGCGCCGGCCGGGGTGTGAGTTTTTACAGTGCGACACCCTGTCACCAGCGCCGCCATCAGAGCGTCGTCAACGCCGGCGGCTGTCCCGGAGGGCGTCGCACCCTCCTCGCGCCCGGGGCCAGTGGGGACGCTAATCGTGCGACGCCGTGACACCCGTCGCTAGTCCGGTCACAACGCAGCACGGCAACTCGGAGAGGCGCGGGGCGATGCGAGGCGACGCGGAAGAGACACGGAGCGACAGCCCGACGGAGAGACACGGGACAATAGTGACACGAAGAGACACGGAGAGACACGGAGTGACAGGAAGAGACACGGAGAGACACGACGGTGACAGGAAGAGACACGGAGAGACACGGAGAGACGCAGAGCGGAAGGGAAAGACACGGGACAATAGTGACATGGACAGACATGGAGAGACGCGAAGTGACAGGGAGCGACAGCCCGACGGAGAGACATGGGACAATAGTGACACGGAGAGACACGGAGAGACACGGAGCGGAAGGGAGACACGGGACAAAATTGACATGGACAGACACGGAGTGACAGGAAGAGACACGGAGAGACACGGAGAGACACGGGGCGGAAGGGAGAGACACGGGACAACAGTGACATGGACAGACACGGAGTGACATGGAGAAACACGGAGTGACACGGAGCAAATAGAAATCAGCACAAGAAGAAGTGCGTGGCACAGTGTCTCGCTCGGTGAGCACATTGTTGGTGCCGCCGGGCCAAGCCGTCTCACCCGTGCCGTCGTGGCGGGCGCTGCCCGGCGCGGCCGGGAGCAGCCGCAGCTGCTGCCGGAACGTCTGCCGGTCCTCGGCGTGCAGCAGCTCGTAGACGCTCTGGTGCAGCACGTCGCACTGCAACCGCCGACACAAAGACAGAGGTCCCACCCCGTGTAGCCCACGCAGGCCGCTGGGGCAAGGTGACGCTTGCGCGCGGCGCCTATTAAGGTCGGGACGGCAGAACAGCGGGCGTTGTGGCCGGAAAAAAAAAACGCGCTGCGTAATCATTTTGAAGGCTGAGTTGACCTAAGGGAGGGGTCTGGGACCGGTTCGGATGTTCGCACTTGGATGTTGAAGTCGGGTCGCCGGGTACCTGGTGGTATCCCAGGTACGCCTCGATGGTGTGGGAGGCGTAGAAGATGGTTCCTGCTGCTGTCACCACCATCATGAAGCCGTCCAGAGCCTGCGCAGTGCGACACAGACACACACAGATCGCCTCGAATATAGCCCTTGACAGACTGATGGCGGTGGGTGCTGTTAGCAGGGAGCACTTAGTGAATGAAGGCCGGTATGGCACACGAGGGAGTGCGTTCAAGTTCAAGTTCATTTAGTAGGTATAGCCCTGTGAGGCATTCGGCTCTTGAATCGGGTGCAACCGCAACAAACAAAAATCCAAAACATGAACAAGAAAACATCTTAAAGTGACTCTGTGACTATGTGCAAACTGAAAATCCAGGAAAAAACAGCAAAAATTACATAAAAAAGCACCGTACACCAACGCTGTGTGCAAAAATCCCAGTGGGATGTAAGTCAAACAAAAACAACCACAAGACAACTTAGATTAAGGCCATCATTCTAACTCCGTACTACAACAAATAAACATGGCCGAACCAAAAAACTTTTAGAAACCACCAAAATAAAGCCATAAAAGCAATGTAACAGTGATCATAGGAACTGTAACCGATTTTTTCACAATAAACGATATAAACATGTACTACCAAAACCCTACAGCCATAGCTGGCTGCATGAGTCATTCCACAACAGCAGAAGCATCAGTCGGAGTATCAAATTTTTCAATACACCTTTAAGATCAGCACACTAAATCACAACACAGAAAATACTTTGCAGCGGTCATCTGGAGCGAAACATTTTATTTTAGGCCACTGAATAGCAGTGGCCAGCACCATGTCCAGCCGCCTTTGTCTCTCTAGCTGCGATGTTTACTGCACACCGCACCAGGTACTCATTTGAGGCTGAGTCGACCTAGGGGAGACACAGCACCGGTTCAGATAATTGTAACTGGTGTTGGCCGTGAGCGGGAATCGAACTTGGGTGGCCGGGTTCGTAGCGCAGCACGCCAACCGCTAGACTACCACTTAGACACAGACACACAGGCACACACACAGGCACACACACAGACACACACACTGACACACAGACACACACACTGACACAGGCACACAGACACACAGGCACACACACAGACACACAGGCACACACACTGACACACGGACACACAGGCACACACACAGGCACACACACGCACAGGCACACACACTGACACACAAACACACAGGCACACAGACACACAGACACACAGGCACACACGTGCCCATGTACTCTTTAGGCAGCACGCTTGCACGCAGCGATACATTCAATAACAAACAAACTCAACACATCCGTCAATGACAACAACACCCTGTGTGTACGTATGTGTATACGTGTGTTGTGTGTGTACGTGTGTGTGTACGTGTGTGTATACGTGTGTGTGTACGTGTGCTGGGGAGACAAAGGCGATCGGGCGTGGTGTTGGCCACCCCACCCCCTCGTGTACCGTTCTGGCCTTCATAGGTGTTCGCTAACAGCACTTGCCCCTACAGTCTGTTATGGCTATATGGGGGATCTTTATCTTTGTATACGTATGTGTGTGTATGTGCGTGTACGTGTGTGTGCGTACTTGTGTAGTGGAGAGCGGTAGTGTAGCGGTTAGCACTACGCTGCGCTATGAACCTGACGACCCGGGTTTGATTCTCGCTCACGGCCAACATCAGTGACGATTATCTAGACTGGCCCTGGGCCTCCCCTAGGTCGACTCAGCCTCAAAATTAGTAACTGGTGCGGTGTAAACATCGCCACTGGGGAGACAAAGGCGGCCGGACGTGGTGTTGGCCACCCACCCCCCCTTGTGTGCCGTACCAGCCTTCATAGGTGCTCACTAACAGCACTTGCCCATCCAGTCTGTTAAGGCTACACGGGGGATCTTTGTGTGTGTACTAGTACGTGATAGTTTAGCGGTTAACGCGCTGCGCTACGAACCCGGCGACCTGAGTTCGACTCCCGCTCATGGCCAACACTGGTGACGGTTATCTGAACCGGTCGTGGGCCTCCCCTAGGGCGACTCGGCCTCAAGTGACCACCTGGTGCAGTGTGCCCGCTAACATCTCATTCAGGCTCTCTATACGTTGGGATCATTGCCTGTTTTTTTTACTTACTCCTGCACGTACACTCTCACGGGGGACGGGGGGGCTGCCTAATCTGCACCGAAGGCCCTCGATAACAAGGCCGCTGCAACACCGTCGAAGTTTTTGTTTTTACTCGACAAAAGATTTGTCCAAGCGCCCATCGCGAGGACGCTGGGGCGCAGGGAGGGGGAGGGGGGGGGGCGCTCTCTTCGGCACTCCTCACTCCTCGTCGTTGTCGGCGAGGAGGAGGAGGAGGGCGAGGTGATAATTGTGTTGCGAGTGCGGCGCTCCGCGATGTCACGAAAGCTACAGATGAGAGGTGCTAATTGTCAGGAGTTTTGGCCACACAACTCCCCCACCGCCCCAGCCATGTGTGTATATATATATAAAGGTGCACACCTATGGGATGCTGCCGTGGGTGTCATTTATTATTTTTATTATCACGACGGAAAGCCTCACGGACGTCCCAAGATTCGTTTTTAGAGGATTCCTAGCAAGGGCGCCGCGGTGGGGAGATGTTGACTACCTCGCCTGGTATACACGAGGTCGTGGGTTCGATCCCGACCCTGACGCTGCTGTGTATTTGGACTCTGCGTGTTCTCCCTGGATTCTTTCCCTCCACATTTATCAACAAGCGCTGAGAGTGTTTGGCCGCGATAAATGTCGACGTGATAAGCCACTTCGTCGAACGATCATTTGTGATCGCCAGGTCGTTTCTGAATGAGACCTATATAGTTCAGTGGGCCTTACCTGGTGAAATGAAAACAATAAAAGTGAAATCGAGCGTGGCACAGTGGTTTAGCTTTAAGTTTTCGTTTAGCCGGAGGAGGCGACAATTCCTGTGCAGTTACCAAATCAGTAAACTGCGGTGTGGACCGTGCCTCACCACGGACTGCACGGAATGTGTGACGCAGCAGCACCGCCGCAGCATTAATCAGGGCGGCCCGTCGGAATCGAACTGCAACAGGCGTCCGGCAGAAGTCGCCGGCTCGATTCCATCTGCCGGCGCCGCAGTTGAAACGACGGTGGCAGGATTCTGAAATCCGCCCCACGCCCTCCGTCCACCCAGCATCGGTTTTAGACGGGAACACCACCACGGCGAGTGTGGGTATGCCCACCGCTTCAAAGATGTCTGGGCAGTGTGGAAGAGTAGGCCAAATATCCCCTTGAGGGTGCTCTCCAGAGCTCTCTCGTGCGGAGGAGCTTCCGGCAGCAAGTGGCGTGAACGAGTATTGCAGGGGCTGCTCCTTCACTTTTTTTTTTACACATTTCTCATGTGCGCGCACGAGCACCATCGTACGTGCACTCACAGAATCACTCGCTAGCCTTGTGGGGGAGGGGGGGGGGGCTGTTGGTGTGCATGCTGTCAGTGAGCACCTCTGAAGGCCAGCACAGTGCATGAGGGGGTGGTGTTCGTTGCCACCACCACGCACAGTCGATGCTGTTTACACACCGTGCCAGCTCCTGGACCGGTTCAGATTGTCACTGCTGGTGTTGGCCATGGCCGGGAATCGAACTCGGGTTGCTGGGTGTGTAGTGCAGTGCATTAACCATTGCACTACCGCTCCCCGCCACACAGAGACAAAGATCCCACGTGGATAGCCTTAACAGACTGTTGGGGCAAGTGCTGTTCATCCAGGACGGGGTGGTTGGTCCGCACCACACCCGCCCGCCTTTGTCTCTCCAGTGGTCACATGTACACATCGCACCAGGTAATCATTTGAGGCTGAGTCGACCTAGGGGAGGCCCAGCACTGGTTCAGATAATCGTCACTGGTGCTGGCTTCGAGTGGGAATCGAACCCGGGTCACGGGGTTAGTAGCGCAGCGCGCTGACCGCTACTGCACTACCGCTCCCCACAGCCACGCACTCGCACATACACAAGACAAAGATCCCCCGTACAGACTTAACAGACTGTTGGGGCAAGTGGCCAGCGGCGCAGGTGGATGACAAACCCTGGATTCGAACCCAGGCAGCAACCATCGGCACAGGCTCGGCAGCTCGCCCATGGCCATCACGACCCTTCTGGGCCACTCGTCCTGCTCTGTTTATTCTCTTCATTCACCTCCTCCTCCTCGCCCTCCTCCTCCCGATCGACGGAAACTCGTCTCCGCGACGAGGTGGCCAGGGACCATGTTTCTATGGGGCCACGGGCGTCATCGTCCGCGCGTCCAACTCCCCCGGTGACTCCGTCCGACGCGGCCTTGATGAGCGTCCGCGCAACGACCCCCAATTCCGGGGCAGCCCTCCCACCCCCCCCGGCCCCCCCCCCACACCACCCTCCCCCCCCCCCTCCACCCCCCACGCCCCCCCCCCCACACACCCACCTCCCCCCCACCACCACCAAAATGTCATAATGGACCACTGTAGTATCGTGCGCTCGCTAATAGCGTGATCACACCTTTGTAGCCTCATCAATAATGAAGGATGATTAAGATGTCGTTAAGAGATGTACAGAGACCTTTCCCCCTATCGCCTGAGCAGGCTGTTGGGGCAAGTGCTGCTAGAGAGCACCTATGAAAGCTGACACGGCGCACGAGGGGATGGGTGGCCAACACCACGCCCGACCGCCTTTGTCTCCCCAGTGGCGACGTTTACACACCGCACCGGGTACTCATTTGAAGCAGAGTCGACTTAGGTGAGGCCCAGGATCGGTTCAGATAATCATCACTAGCAGTGACTGTGATCGGATATCGAACCCAGGTCGCTGGGTTCGTAGTGCAGCGCGCTCACCGCTAAACTACCGCACCTGCCCCTACAGTCTGTTTAGGCTATACGGGGGATCTTTGTCTTTCTGTATATGTGTAAGGGTGAGCGGTGGTGAATTCAGCCCACATTTAAGCGCAGAATCAAGTATTATTTTATGAATTATGTTGTTGTCGTTTTGTGTAGACATTGGAGACTGGGCTAAGACCATCAGCTCATTCCAAGTTGAGAAATCGACTTATGTGCAATCGCTCATCCCTCGCACCCACATCGAACGACTCGACATTGACGGCTAAATTAAAACCCACAGACTAAGACTGCGACCAACTATGGCTACGCGTCCTCCAACGGGACCGACTCGATGGCACGCTCGTGTGAGTCGGTCGCTCACGATCTCGACATGATCCACCAACCCCGCCTGCATTAACAAGGCGACAAGCCATGGAGCCCATCTGACGTTCACGCCGTTCTCATAGCGCAGCTAGGGCTGCAACGAGGGAGCGATGTTTCACAGACGGGTAGAGTCTGCACAGGGGCAACGTTGCTACGTGGGTTCAACCAATTAAGTCATTTGCGGTGTCATTTTTCAAATCTGTCACACAATGGCCAAGTCCAGCGCGCCGCGGTGGCTAGGAGATGTTAATTACCTCGCCTGATATACAGGAGGTCGTGGGTTTGATCGTGACCCCGATGCCTTTATATCTGGAGTTTTCCTCTCTCTCTCGCTCCCCGTGGTGGCGTGGATTTTTCTCCAGCACCTCCGGGTTTTCCCTTTCACGTTTAGAACCAACATCACCACGCGTTTGGAGTGTTTGGCTGCCGCTATAAATGTCCAGGTGATGATGATGATGATGAGCCACTTCATTGAGCTCCCATTTGTGATCGCCAGGGTCGCTTCTGAAAAGGAGCGACGTAGCAGCAGCTCAGTTGGGGCCTTACCTGGTAAAACAAAACGTGGATAGTTTACAGGATTTGGCTGCTATACATTTCCACGCGACGATAAGCCCCTTCGTTGAGCTGTCATTTGTGGCAAGGTCCCTTCTGAAAAAAACGATGAAATCTCAGTGAGCCTTACGTGGTAAAATAACAAAAATAGTTACAAATAGTTAATAGTTAAATGTAACAATTGGCAGTGAAATTCCACGTGTGAAGTTGCATTTGTTGTTTTGTATCGTGACCTGCCATGCACCCGCAACCATTAGACCCGGGGCGGCCGTAGGGTTCGAACCGCGAGCCCTCCGCGGCGCGCGGGGAAGCGCGCCACGCGCTCGGCCCAGATTACCTCCCCCGCCCCGCCCCCCACTCCCTGCCCCCACTCCCTCCCCCCACTCCCTGCCCACACTCCCGCCCCCCACTCCCTGCCCCCTGTATCGTGAATCCCTTGTGTCGCAGGTGCCCACCTCCCTCCATCAGCATCGCCCCCGACGTCGCCGCCGCCACCTCCGCGCGTGAAGACCGTCACAACACCCCCTCCCTCCCCCCCGGACACCGCCCCTAACACCCCATCCACGGGGAGCGAGATTCCATAGCGCGGCACACAAACCTCGTGGCGCTGTCGCACGCGAACTCCGCTCATCCTCGCAGCAGCAGCGGCAGCTGCAGCAGCAGCAGAGGCGGCTTTTGGCTGCTGGCAATCGAACAAAGGTGGCGGTCACCGCGTCGCGCCGCGCTTTCAGGTGCGCTCCTGGGGCCGTCTGGAACGCTCTTCCTTCCCATGTTAGCAAGCCACTGGAGTTGTGCGCTTTTAAATCATCCCCATTGACAACTAATTTCTTGAGAACTGATTTTTGTGTTTCGTTTTGTTGTCCGTCGCCCCAAACCTCCGATTAGCACGGTTGGCTACGTACGGTGCAAACGAAGTTCAATACAAAGACAAAGATCCCCCGTATAGCCTGAACAGACCGTTGGGGTAAGCGCTGTTTGCGAGCACCTATGAAGGCCAGCACCGCACACGAGGGAGTGGGTGGCCAACACCACGCCCGGCTGCCTTTGTCTACCTATTGGCAATGTTTTTACACACCGCACCAGGTACTCATTTGAGGCTGAGTCGACTTAGGGGAAGGCCATGACCGGTTCAGATAATCGTCACTGGTATTGGCCGTGAGCGGGAATCGAATTCGGGTCACCGGATTCGTAGCGCAGCGCGCTAACCGCTACACCACCGCTCCACATTGGTTCAAAACAAAGGCAAAGGCCACCCGTATAGCCTTAACAGACTGTAGGGGCAAGTGCTGTTAGCGAGCACCTATGAAGGCCGGCACGGCACACGAGGGGGTGGGTGGCCAACACCACGCCCGGCCGCCTTTGCCTCCCTAGTGGCGATGTGTACACATCGCACCAGGTACTCATTTGAGGCTGAGTAGACCTAGGGGAGGCCCAGGACCGGTTCAGATCATCATGACCGGTGTTGGCCGTGAACGGGAATCGAACTCGGGTTTGCCAGGTTCGTAGCGCAGCGCGCTAACCACAACACTACCACTCTCCATGGGTTCAACACGCACAAATACACACACATACACGCACACACATACACACACACACAT
>CM025673.2:1175821-1194953 GCA_014621495.2 Entosphenus tridentatus | reverse complement strand
GCAGCAAGCCCGAGTCCGTATTTCACGGTCTCTGTGGCTTTAATGTTGCAGTGGCGAATCCTTGAGTGCGGTGCAAGTGGGAGGTGCCAGCAGATGGGGGGGAGGGGGGAGTTAGAGAGTGGAGAGAGATGGGGGAGTCCGAGGGAGACATTGGGGGATGGTCGCGGTCTCTATTATCACTTCAACGCAGTTTTGGAGAGCTGACCATCCAGATAAGACGTCCTAGGAAAAGTCGGGTCTTGTTTTGGGCAGTGTGCGCGCGCGTGTCTGCGTGTGCTGGAATGTTACCGCATTCTTTCGATTACAAGACGCTCCGGAAAGTAAGACGCCCGGTGCCAGTGAGGTTATTCAAGTACAGATCTGGTCGATTACACACCGCAGAGCGACCGGATTATAAGACGCATGTTCAACCTTGGCAACTTAAAACAACAACTTCGTATTGTTGTCTGTGGGAAGGCGGTATCACTAGAGCGTGTCTCCAGTGTATCCCTGCCACTCGAGCATTAATCATCACTCGTCATTCATTAAATTCCACGTTCCCATGACAGCGCTGGGCGTTCATTAGCAGGGCGGCTGTCGACTTCCCACACCACGCGGGGCTCAGTGAACCAACCACGGGTGGATGTGATCATGGGCTGCGTTAAACGGCGAGCCCCGAACTGAAGTGGAATCTTTCAGCTCGTGAGCTGCGTGCCCTCGGACAGAGATGGCAACAACCATGAAGGTCTGCTACAACACTCATAACTACTATGAACGATTTTCATTTTATTTTACCCGGTAAGGCCCCACAGAGCGACATCGCTATTTTTCAGAAGCGACCTGGTCACAAATGATCGCCCAACAAAATAGCTTATCACGTGGATATGTTTAGCCAGGTAAGGCCCACTGAGCAGCTTTACAACTATTTTTCATTAATGATAGCTCAACGAAGTGCGCTCATAACGTGGCAATGTAAAGCAGCCAAATACTGCAAACGCCCGATGTTGATTCTTAACAGAGGAGGGAAATAACGGAGGACCCGGAGAGAAATCCTCCCGACCACCACGGGGACAGAGAGAGACACGCACATTACAAATATACAGCAGCAGGCGTCAGGGTCGAGATCGAACCCACGACCTCCTGTGTACCAGGCGATGTAGTTCACATCTCATAGCCACCGTGTTTGATCATCCTCTCCCTGGCTTGGATCGACTCTGCGCCATCCCAACTTCCTGCCCACACCACGACTCGGCGAATCGGACAGGGGACCTCACATTGTGGAATATCGCGTGCCATGAAGAAGGGTCATTTCCCGAAACGTTAGATCATTTGGCCGCTTTGCATGTCCACATGACACGCCACTTCGTCGAGTCACCATTTGTGGCCAGGTAGCGTACGAGGCGAGGTCTATGCCTCGGCAAGGTAAGGTAATTTACCCTTTTTACCGGGTAAAAGGGTAAAGGTAAAGGGTAAAGGTGTCGACATGCCAAGGGGTAAGGTAAAGGGTAGGGTAAAAGGTAGGCTCGTTGCTTTTTACCTTTTACCTTACCTGCTGAAGGGTAAAAGGTAGGGTAGAGTGATTGTATTGTGGTAAGGTTAAAGGTAGGGTAAAGGTAGGCTCGTTATTTTTACCTTTTAACTTTTACCTTACCTTGCCGAGGCCGAGCGAGGTCGTTGACATCTCGTCACAACGTCTTGCCGGTTTATGGGGAAGAGGGAGGTGTTGTTTGACCATACTTCACCACGTCGGTCAATAGGGGCTTGGCAGGACTGGTGCAGGTATTGCCCTTCACTGGTGAGGGTCGTGACTACGCTTCCAGTACGTGAGTGCGATGCTATTCACTGCCACACTCACACAGGAGGCCCTTTATCCGCGAGCCGGAGGCTTACCGGTGGCGTTTGCGTTCACTATGCAGCGTTATCTTCGCTTGCAGGGTTATGTTTCAACTTAGTCATCCGTCAATGCCGTACCGTATTACACACACACAAAGACCCCCCCCCCCGAAATAAAGAAACGCCTATTATTTAAGTCGTGAACTTTATTACAGAAAAAAAAATAATCTTAAGATCTTGGAGAATCAAAGGCAAAGAGACAAAGTCGTTATTAATATGAGCAGAGCACGGCGGAGTCGTGGTGCTACGAGCACGCTGTGCGTGTCCGCGTTCTCGTGGATATCACTGCCTGTTTACTGGGCTTTAAAAACAACGAAATTTGAAAGTTGCTCTATGGAGTCGCGGCTCAGCGGTGACTCGGCTCAGCCTTGAGCCGTTCAACTGCTTCCAAAAGACGCATTAAATGAGTGGCTCAACGGTGTCTCGGCTCAGGGTTAAGCCGTTCAACTGCTTCCAAAGACGCGTTGAGTGAGCAGCTTAGCAGTGGCTCAGCCACGGCTCGGCTCAGGCTCGGCTCAGGGTTGAGCCAGTCAACTGCTTCCAACGACGCGTTGAGTGAGCGGCTCAGCGGTGACTCGGCTTCTAACACAAGTGGGCTCAAGGTTGAGCTATTCAGCTGCTTCCAAAAGATGTGTTAAGTGAACGGCTCAGCCGTGGCTCGGCTCAGGATTGAGCCGTTCAGCTGCTTCCAAAGACGCATTGAGTGAGCGGCTCAGCCGTGGCTCAGATCAAGGGGATCCTGCACCATGGCTGGGACCCTGCACAGCTAGAGCTGAGCTGAGTCGTCACTCAGAGTGTGAGCCCAAGAACTCGGTTTGAATCTGGGTTTCAGCCAAACCTAATTCAGACAAACACAAGCCGATTAATTGAATGTGCCTCCACATATTAACTTTATGGCAGGACCCCCGGGTGCCATAAGCCCCCAACTCTCGTATAAACATTATATTATAATGTAAACAAAAACTTTGCTCTTTTTCACCAATGGGTTTGAAGGATGGTGGCAAGTATTGTCTTATTAAAATATGCCTTCAAAACTGAAAACTACTTACCTGCAGTACCTCTATTTAAATACACTATCTAAAAAAGAATTTACACCCCTCTGTTAATCATCGTGTTTCTCAGTGTGGATTTGTGAACACACTTTGTAAACAGTACATTAAATAGTACGCGTTTTCAATGCGCTGTTCATATTGTAACAAGCGTTTATACCAATGTAATAAGTGAGCGCCATCTCCTGCATAATTGAGGCGTTTCACTTGATATACTGTCAGACAGTCCATGCCTTATTCGTGGTGGGGTTCTGTCTGGGGGGAAGGTTAATGGGCGGAGCTAGCATGGAAGCCTCTGGAACGTTCTCGAAGGTTCCTAGAGGGGCGTGGCCAGAGGCGGGGCTTAGCCTCGGAAAGAGGAATATAAGCGGAGAGTCGCGGAAGGTTCGGGGTTGGTGGTTGAAGATCTAAGAGGAGCTCCCCGTCAGCCACGTGGCGGCTCAACCTCCAGCCACTCAGCCGCTCCCCAGCGCGCCACCAGCCAGCGGTGCGGTGGAGATTGGGGTGAGCGCCACGTGGCGCGGGGCAGCGCAGTCACGCCAAGAAAGGAACAGCGGCATCTGCGTAACGAGAGGAGTCGTGGCTGTGAAGAACCTTTAATCTCTTCTCTCTCTTGTTTGTCCATCAAGTTGATGATGACCATGGCACGTTTGTCATTTTGTTGCGTTTTGATGAGTGCGCAGATGGCTGAACAGGCCAATCCGAGCCCGGAATTATCTGTGGCGCCCTGGACAGGTCAGGGAGGATGTAGAGCTCTGAGGTGCAGCCACAAGTCCCTCCTTGGCAGATTTGCGCTGCTGCCTCTTCAAGATGGCACAGGAGCTTCTCCTGCTCTCACAGAGGATTGCACCGTTCTGGACTTTTCTTCTCCAGGCAGGTCGGTCATGAGCTAGGGGTTCCCAGCTTTTCAGGTCGAATCCAAAGCTCTTCAAGGAAGCTTTAAGGGCGTCCTTGTAGCGCTTTTTGGGGCCACCTTGTGCTCACTTGCCATTCTTCAGCTCGCCAAAGTAGACTTGTTTTGGCAGTCTCGCGCAGGGCATTCTGGTCACGTGGCCAGTCCATCTAAGCTGTTCCTTCACAAGCAAGGTGTGGATCCTGGGGATATTGGCCTTTCTGAGGACTTCCGTATAAGGGATTCTGTCTTGCCACTTGATCCTCAGCAGTTTCTTCAGACAGCTCAAGTGGAGATGGTTCAATTTCTTGGCATGGCGCTGGAAGACTGTCCAGGCTTCGCACCCATACAGAAGAGTTGGTAAGACAACAGCCTGGTAGACCTTCAGTTGTGTCTCCTGCTTGATGCCAGTCCTGTCCCATACCGAGTCACGTAGACGTACAGAGGCTGCACTGGCCTTGACAATCCTGATGTTAACTTCATCATCTATGTGCACAGCGCGAGACAGAGTACTACCAAGGTAAGTAAACTTGTCAACGGCTGAAAGCTTTTGCTCATTCACAAAGTTGGTGGGCTCAGTGTAGGGTTTCCCAGGAGCAGGTTGGTACAGGACTTCAGTCTTCTTTCTGCTGATTGTCAGGCCGAAGTTGTTACAAGCTGAGGAGAAGTGGTCCATACTGTCCTGTAGATCTGTATCTTTATTTGAGCCAGCTGCCAGAGCACAGTCATCAGCAAACAAACGTTTAATGAATAAATAAAGCTCTGCCGTGTCGGAGCCACTTAATACACCAATGTTACTCTACAGAGCAGTGGGTCGCTGCTCAGCTTATCTGCATTGATACGAGCGGTATGTGGGGACTATGGCTTAACCGCCACAAAAAAAACCCTATCTGCACAGATGCATACGGACAAGAGAAGTATTATCAAACAGGAGGAATTAACGGTGCAACGCATGTCATCTGTTAAATATCTGCAGGTAATAGGATTGTCATCGATTGATCCCGGCTGCAGACATTGGTAGGTCACAAATAATAATGAAGATAAGAGAGCAGTTTCACTGTATTATGCAGAGCGTGATGACAAATAAAGGACTTAAGTCGCGTGGGCAGTTTGAGCAGCTTTGTAAAAGAATTATGATCCTGCCCATACCCGAGCATGGAGTGCATTCGCTTGTTCAGCTCTTCTGCGCATTCGTCCTCGTTGCTGCACTTGGACACGACATGACAACGGAATGATCAGAGCCACGTGGGTCGCGGCGTTTGTGTGCGCGGTGGGACGGAGTCGCCAAATTTGTTTTATTTAATTACGATTTAGACTTCCGTTTATTCGGGACCCCGGGGTCCCGCCATAAGGTGCATGTATATATAGATCGTAATCACCTACTCAGTCTCTCTACCTGTTGACTATCCAGGCCTCTACTTCCCAGCAGCAGCAGCTGTTTAAACAATCAACAATAACAACCAGTCATCTCGCTACAAACAAGCTCTACTGGATCACAATGGCCTGGAAAGCCACATGGGCGATGGACGATCAAACAAGTGTCATTTCTTTGGGGAGGGGAATGGGGGACAGAGTAGACATTGTAGCTCACGTGTCCTTCTAGCAATGCTGATGCTTTGGGACGAGGCACGCCACGTGTGTGTGGCCACGTCGAGTTCACACTGCTGGTCTCAGGCTGGACACCCGATGGCGTTGCGACAGCAAAGAGATACATCTTGACTCGAAGCTTTCAATACTGCAGGAATTCATCTTCTTTGGGTCTTTTGGTAAAGCCACGTAGATAGGAAAAATATTATTATTTTGATTCTTTTTTCTATATACGTTACAAAGAGATAACTCAGATCTTCGCGAATTGTTTTTATTTTGCCAATTTTAAACAAAACAATAAAATAAATCCCAGCAGCTGACTGACACAGGCCGTGAAATTATTATTGTATTATTGCTGTTATTGTAGTATTTTTATCATTGATGTATTTTGAATATTGTTTTATTATCGTGTTATTATTATTGTACACCCGTGTGTGTCCTTGCACGGACACAACAAAGATCCCGCGTATAGCCTTAACAGACTGTTGGGGCAAGTGCTGTCAGCGAGCAGCAAATGTGAAGGTGGGCGCACTGCACACGAGGGAGTGGGTGGCCAACCCAACACCACCCACGGCCTCCTGAGTCCGCTCGTGGCGATGTTTACACACCGCACCAGGTACTTCATTGAGGCTGAGTCGACCTAAGGGAGGCCCAGGCCCGGTTCAAATTGACGTCACTGGTGTTGGCCGTGAGCGGGAATCGAACTCGTGTCACTGGGTTTGTAGCGCAGCGTAGCGCTAACCACTACACTACCGCTCCCCACACAGACACGACAACAAAGGCGGAGAAAGCCCGTATAGCCTTAACGGACTGTCGGGGCAAGTGCTGTTAGCGAGCACCTACGAAAGCCATCACAGATACACACGCAGACACACGGACACACACAGACACACACACAGACACACGGACAGACACACACATACCCATACACGCAGACACACGGACACACACACATACCCATGCACGCAGACACACGGACAGACACACACACCCAAACACCCAGACACACGCAGACACACACATACCCAATCACGCAGACACACGGACACACACACATACCGAAACACGCAGACACACGGGCAGACACACACGCAGAAACACGGACAGACACATACCCATACACGCAGACACACAGACACACACACATATACCCAAACACGCAGACACACGGACACACTCACATACCCAAACACGCAGACGGGCACATGTTCGCGGCCACTGGCTCGAGACACAATGTTCCCTCATTAGAAATATGAAACTAAAATTGTCACTTAAAACAATGTTCCTGTCACTTGTCGCTCGAGGGAGCCGTGGGCGCACAAAATAAAATTCGTCCAAAGCGGCATCGAGGTGACGCGTCACCTCCAAGCTTCTGGTGGTGACGAATCTCGCGGCCACGCGGCTGCGTCCCAGTCGGGGGGACGCGCGCGGGGCCGACGCTGAGCGGCCCTTGGTCTGTCACGCGGGGGCGGCAGCGCCGCGTGGTCCGCGTCTCCACCCACCCACCCCTAGGTCGACTCGGCCTCAAATGGGGCGGCGTGTGTCGTGGACATCGCCAAGCACCACCCCCCTTCGTGGGCCGTGCAGGTTGTTCACAGGCGCTTTGCCAACAGCACTTGACCCAACGGTCTGTTAAGGCTACACGGGGGATCTTTGTATTTGTATGTATATTCTGGGCCTCCCCAAGGTCGACTCAGACTCAAATGGTACGGCGTGTGTCGTAAACATCGTCACTGGGGAGACAAAGGCGGCCGGGCGTGGTCCTGGGCACCCACCCCCTCGTGCGCCGTGCCGGCCCTCACAGGTGTTACTTGCCAACAGCACTTGCCCCAGCAGTCTGTTAAATGCTATCCGGGGAATATTTGTATTTGTGTGTATGTCTGTTGAACTTCTTTCGCGCCGTACGTAGCCAACCGTACTAATCGGAGGTGGAACTTAGTTTGTTGTCCTTCCCCCGCTCACCTCCCATTAGCACGGTTGGCTACGTACGGTGCGAAAGAAGTTCAACAGACATACATCTCGATGATGTGGGGCAGAGAACCGAGTGAGTTACGCCGTGCCGGCCTTCATGACCGCTAACTGCACTTGCCCCAATAACCTGCTGAAGGCTATTTGGGGGATCTTTGCCTTTGTTGTTGTTTTTTCCCCGTAGAAATCTGCAGGGGGCGACACTCAACCGAGGCTCCGTTACACAAAAAAATAAACCCCACTCCGCATTCGTCGATAAGGAGAAACACAATGATATCAGAATCATCAGAACAAGTTTGTTTGTACAGGAGGAATCCGATGAGCTGTGAAGCTCTTTTTCCACGAGGTGTCCAGCAGGGGCGGGTCAGAACGTAACAACAAAAAGAGTGCAACGTATATTAAAGGTAAACAAATCCCTTTTAAAATATATAAACGTATAAAACTAACCTAATTTTTTTTATCTTAAGAGGTAAAGCCCATTGAGGTATTCGATAATTTTCTCGAAGCAACGTCACCACAAATGATAGCTCAACGAAGTGGCTTATCACGTGGACATTTACAGCAGCCGAATAATGACACGTTTCAGTCAATGACCCCCCTTGATGGCAAGCGACGTTCCACAACGTGGGGTCCCTGGTCCGATTCCCCGAGTCGTGGTGTGGGCAGGAAGTGGAGATGGCGCAGAGTAGAACCAAGCCAGTGGGAGGAGGATCAGAGACGGTGGTTAGGAGATGTTAACTACCTCGCCTGGTACACAGGAGGTTGTGGGTTCGATCCCGACCCTGACGCCTGCTGCTGTATATTTGGAGTTTGCGTGTCTCTTTATCTCTCCACGCGTTGAAAGTATTTGCTATAAATGTCCACACAACGATGTGCCACTTTCGTTGAGCGATCATTTGTGTTAGCCAGGTCGCTTCTGAACAAGTCGCTTCTGAAAAAGAAGCGACTAGCCCAATGGGCTTTACCTGGTCAAATAAAAAAGAGTTTACTGTATAGTTTAACACATTATCGTCAGTGAGCGCGCCATTGAAGGCGTCAAGGATTGAAGGCAGATTACCGGGATTGCAAATGGAGTGTGAATGAATGTATTGCATGGGAAATGGTAGTGTGGTGGTTAGTGCACTGTGCTATGAACCCGGCGACCCGAGTTCAACACCAGTGACGATTATTTGAAGCTGTCCTCGGCTTCCCCTAGGTCGACTCAGCCTCAAATAAGTACCTGGTGCGGTGTGTAAACATCGCCACTAGGGAGACAAAGGCGGGCGGGCGTGGTGCTGGCCACCCACCCCCTCGTGTGCCGTTCCGGCCTTCATAGGTGCTGGCTAACAGCACTTTCCCCAACAGTCTGTTAAGGCTATACGGGTGATCTTTATCTTGTCTTTGTATGTATGTTGAATTTCTTTCGCACCATACTAACACACAAATTTATGTAGACGTGTAGGGTTTTGAATGTTTGTATGTATAGTATTCCATTGTTCTTCGTGAGGGAAGGGATACTATTTTAAAAAGTAAAATATAACGACACTTTATTTTTTCTCTTCCCAGGTGAGGCCCTCTGAGCTACGTAGCTCATTTCCAGTAGCGACCTGGCCACAAATGACAGCTCCACGAAGTGGCTCGTCATCACCACGTGGACATTCGTAGGAGCCAATCACTTCCGTAGGTGATCGTGAATAGAAGAGAGCATTTCGCGGATAATGATATATTGTTAACGCATTGCCTTAAGTAAACACGTAAATACGCTTTTAAATACATGCAATTATCATAACACCAAAAAATTGGCTATAATAACCGTAAAGTAAATACAAATTTAAGTATTTCGTAATAGTTTATAAATAATCCATAATATAGATTTTTTTTAAAGTTAGATCACGTAAATATGAATGTGTCGTTAAACCCGCCACCACCCGACACAGCCAACTAGTAAGGGTTGTCACGTAAACAGAACGTGCCAATTCGTTACTAGTACAGCACACCGGTGTGTTGGAGAGCAAATCTACAACATTTACAATCTGAATACGACGTTTCGTTAGTAATTACAAATACCATCATCAGGCAGACAGCCAGATTTTGACAAACCTTACTAATTGGCTGTGTCGGGTGGTGACGGGTTTAACGACACATTTATATTTACGCGATCTAACACAAACAACCTCTATTATGGATGCAATTAGTCGCGAAAGCCTACGTGTTAAACTGCGTTTATAAATGAACTTAAATTATGATGCAGTGACGATGATCTCATCACTTTCGCTCATCACATTGTATTTCATCGCTTTAGTTCATCACTCACACTCTCTCTCATCACTTTCTTTATCGCTCTCTCTCGACGCAGTAGTCGTGTAGACTTCCAGATGCGATTCGCGGATAACCAATATCACAGATAGCTAATATCGCTGATAACCAATATCGCGGATAATCAATATCGCAGATAGTCAATATCACAGATAGTCAATATCGCGGATAGTCAATATCACGGATAGCCAATATCGCGGATAGCAAGTTCGTGCACATTTTTATTTTATTTTAGCCGGTAAGGTCCACTGAGCTGTATCGCTCTCATTCAGAAGCGACCTGGCCACAAATGATACCTCAGCAAAGTGGCTTATCACGTGGACATTTATAGGAGCAAATACGCTAAAGGCGTGTTTCTAAAGGTGGAGGGGAAAGCCGCAGGACCCGGAGAAAAATCCACGCGAACATGGCAAGAGAAGGAACATTCACACTCCAAATATACAGCGGGAATCAAGGTCGGTACGGTACCCACTTCTTTCGCACCGTACGTAGCCAAGCGTGCTCATCTGAGTTGTTAGCGAGCACCTGTTAAGGCTCGCGCGGCACACAAGTGAGTGGTGTGGCCGGTACCGCACCGGACCGTCTTTGTATCTCTCGTGGTGACGTTCGCAAACATGGACAATTACACGTTTGAGGCTGAGTCGACCTAAAGCCGCAAAAGGCCCAGGTGAGACTGATGATCTCCATCGGTGGGAAGCGAACCCAGGTGTTTTGGATCACAGCCAACGTGAGTTCTTGCTGCTCAAATGGGCATTGGGGCATTGGTGCTCATATCAAGCTCACAGCCGAGCTGAGCCAGTGGCGGAAATTCCACATTATTATGGCGGGGGCGAGTTTATCCCTAGGACAACCACCCTCCACTTCCCTACGAAGTGGTACTTATTGTATCCACCCCGAAGAGATGATGGGATGAGTCAAGGTCGTAGCCATGGAGTCAACATTGGGGGGGACCAAATTTTCCAGGGGGTCTGGGGGTCCCCCCCCCCCCAGAAAAAAATATCTAAATTTGAAAACGAATTTCCTGCCGAAAATATAAAAAAAATCACTAACACATAGGATGGACTTTTTATTTATTTTTACAATAATGTCTAGTCGTGTATTGTATTACATTGCTCTGCTTTTTCTTTTTAACCTTTTCTTTTTTTGTATGTATGTTAATGGCAGAAATCTATTTTCTATCAATATATTGCTACCTTTACTACCCGGCTTCGCCCGGGACTTGGATTTACCACGCCCGGCCGCCTTTGTCTCCCCAGTGGCGATGTTCACTACTACACCAGTTACTCGTTTGAGGCTGAATTGACCTAGGGCAGGCCCAGGACAGGTTCAGATCATCGTCACCGATGCTGGTGGCCGTGAGCGGGAATCGAACTCGACTCGCGGGTTCGTATCACAGTGCGCTAACTGCTGCACCACCACTCCCCGACAGACTCACTCAGCACGCTTACGCCAGTTCGATTCCATTCCTCGATTAGGCAACTTTATCAATGAGCGTGTCTCCAATCAACAAACTCCGGCGACCCGAGTTCGATTACCCACTCACGGCCAACATGGGGGGGGGGAGGCGACTACCTCAATCTATCCCGGGCTTCCCCGATAGTCGACTCAGCACTCGCGGGAGATACAAAGGTGGCTGGGCGTGTGGTGATGGAGACCCCCCCCCCCACCCCCATCGTTAATAGGTGCTCGCTACAACAGCACTTGCCCTAACAAGTTGGTACGGCAACGCGGGCTATCTTTTGTTTGCGTGTGCGTGTGTATAAATAGGTGCGCGTGTGTGTGACGCTGAAGGGAACGCATGTTCAGCACGCACTGTTTACAAAACTCGCCACGTGATAGCCGAGGGTCAAAATTGGTTTCAAATAACCAAGTGTAACGAATGACTCGTGAAATACAATTAAGCCCGGAAAAAAAATGTGTGTATGCAGGGGAAGATGTGGGAAGGTGTGTTTGTTATGGGGAGCGGTAACATAGCGGTTAGTGCGCTCAGTTCGATTCCCGTTCACGGACAAAAATCTGTGATGATTATCTGAACCGGTTCAGCGCCTCCCCTAGGTTGACTGAGCCTCAAATGAGTACCCGTTGCGGTGTGTGAGCATCGCCACTGGGGAGACAAAGGCGGCCGGGCGTGGTGCTGGTCACCCACCCCATCGTGTGCTGTGCCGGCCTTCATAGGTGCACGCTAACAGCACTTGCCTCAACACTCTGTCACGGCTATACGGGGATCTTTGTCTTTGTCCTCTGAGTGTCTTTTCTTGCGTGTTTCCATGCGGAGCGTAGATAAGACAGTGCCGAGTTGTCGTGTGGACCCCTTTAAATGAGCATCTGCGCCAGTGGGAAACATTCCGTCTGAGCTGCTGCCCGCGATCCACCCGGGGTCTAACCAGACTGGAGTACAGTGTGAGGAGCTCACGGATTTAATGTAGATTTGAAAGATCTGGACACAGTTCCATCGCTGAGCTCCTCCGGCCAGCGATGCTGCGTTGGCTGGGTCACGTAGCCCGCAATGCCCATTCATGGCACGCCCAGCCACCGCATGCCCAAGTAGCTTCTGTTTGGCAGGAGAGATGGGGCTAAGCGGTCGTGGCACGGACTAGAGAACCACATGGCACCTGGGTCTGTCCCGTGACCTCCTGCCGTGGTGACGTCACTGCGACCTTGTGACGCGTGACGGCTGTTGCTCTTGCTATATGGGGTAGCGCTGGCACGTGCATTTAGAGAACACGCACGTGACAGGTTCGTGACGTCATAGTTAAGAGGCGTGAGTGGGGGGCGGAGCTGCTGGGCAGGGCGCGTGACGGCTGGTGCGTGACGTCATAGTTAAGAGGCGTGAGTGGGGGGCGGGGCGTCACGGCTGGAAGGGGACGGCGATGGCCGACGGTGGAGACTCAGCACGGAGCGGCATCCACGGAACGGAACGCGTCCCAGACAGGGGACGTGCAGCCGAGGGGAGATGGAGCGATGGAATTGGCTCGCGAGCACGTGGCTGGGTTGATTGTTAGATGGCAGCAGCTTGGGCAAGCCTTCATCCAGCAGTGGATTGACTTTGCCTGCCGATGATGATGATGATGAAAGGGAAAATGTAACTCCTGATATCCACTAAAAGTGAAGGAGTCTCCCTTGCTCGAATGGCTTTCGTAATCACTCCCATTTGGCGGTCGTGAGCCAGTTGTGGAAATTCCACGTTCCCATGGCAAGGACCAGACATCTCAGGACGGTCTCGTGCATGTGCGGCACACAAATCGTTGCGAACGAAGTCGCACTGAGCCAGACCTACTAACCTTGCTCAAATATTCGACGCTCGCAACTCCGAATTCAATTCCCGTCAAGTAGCCTCCTAGAAGCGTTGCGCTCACACGCGCGCGCGTGCGTGAGAGAGAGAGAGAGGTTCTGAGTGTGAGACATCGTGTGGGTCGTGTATGCGGTGTGGGGAGTGGTTGTGAATGTGGTGTGGGGAGTTGTCGTGTAGGCGGTCAGCGCACTGCGCTGTGAACCAAGTTCGTCTTCCCGCTCACGGTTAACACCGAGCGACGATGAAATGTGAACCGGTGCTGGGTCTCCCCTAGGTCGACTCAGCCTCAAATGAGTACCTGGTGCGGTGTGTAGATATCGGCGCGGGGAGAGACAGTGGTGGCTGGGCGTTTTCTTGGCCGCACCACTCGTGTGAAATGCCGGCCTTCGTGAGTGCTCGCTAACAGCACTTGCCCCTACATTCTATTGAGGCTATACGGGTGACCTTTGTATGATTTTGTACCGGTGGAGGCGCGCGCGCGCCTCCGCGTGCCCGTTCATTGCCAAAGTAATAACCGCCGTGGTATTGATTTCCATTTATTTTCTTGGCCGTGGCTTTTTGCTTTTTGCTTTGAGGGTCACACACACCACAGACACACACGACACACATACCACATACACATACATCACATACACACAGACACACACAAACACACACACCACAAACACATACACCATATACACACACCACAAACACACACACCGCATACACACACACATACACACACACATCACACACACACATACACCATACACATACCGCATACACACATAATACACACACACCACAAACACACACACCACATACACACACACCACACACACAGAGACACACACACCACACACACACCACACACACACATACACCATACACACATACCGCATACACACACCATACACATACACACACACATACACACACCACACACACACCACACACATACACCATACACACACACCGCATACACACACACCATACACACACATACATACACACCATACACACACATACATACACACACCACACACATACACCACACACACACATACACCACACACACAACACACACACACCACACACACACATCCACCACACACACACACACAGACACACACAACACACACACACCACATACACACAGACACACACAACACACACTCCACATACACACAGACACACACGACACACACACCACAGACACAAACACATACATCACACATACACGCGCGCGCGCAAAAAAAAAATGAAGACCCAAACAATGATGGCTGTTCAGCCAAGAGAATGTCCTTGCCTTGAGAGCTCGTGAACCTTTGCACTTTTAAGCATAGTCACTCGCCGAATAATGGCACATACATCACGTATTTTCAATTATCTGAAGGCCTGCGAGTCAATACGAAAAAACGCCTCAGTATCTATCCGTGCCCAGACGAGCGAGTGTGGTGCCGATGCGTGCGAGGAGGGAGAGATGCTCATCTCCCTTCCGTGGCCCTGAGCCAATGAGTAGTGGCAATTCCATAGTTCTATGACGGGGGGGAGGAGGAGGGGGGGGGATACATCACCAGAGGTCGACGATCAACACTTGCAGCCCTGAAATTGCTCGCTCACGCCACCGCTCTCCAAAGGCTCTCTCTCTCTCCATCGGAGGAGGAGAGGGTTGTATTTTGGTCTACTCTTCCACGCTAGTCAGACGTCTCGGAACTTGTGGGAGCACCCACAGCTTACCCCACTGCACGCCACCTACCGATCGCATTGCCGTGGGCTGCGTCAAGGAGCATGAACCATCATCTCGATCGCGGGAGAAGTCCCCAACATCACACGTCTCGCCAACTGCGGCCATCCTCCCAGCAGCCACCGCGCGGCGTTTTCAGGCGCGCTTCTGCGGCCGTCTGGAACGCTCTTCCTTCCGATGCTGCGAAGCCACTGGGAGCAATGCACTTTGACATAAAGAGTGAAAACTCATTTCTTTAGAACTGCTTTGTTGTGTTTAGTGTTGTTCTCACCCCCCACCGCCGGGCCTCCGATGAGCACGGTTGGATACGTACGGTGCGAAAGAAGTTGAACGTACAGCACAGACTTTGCTGGTGGGGGGGGGGATTCAAAAGGCGGAGGAGGGACTTCAGAATCGGAATCTGTATTGATGCTGGAGGAATCCGATGAGATATGAAGCTCTTTTACACAGACGTCCGGTCGGGGCCGGTCAGAACGCAGCAACAACAAACTACAAAACAAACACGCGGCACGAGTGCCTGTCACGTGGCCTGTCACCATCGCTAGAACTCCCCGTGCCGCCACGGAGACTTCTAACCGCGACCTCCGGATCGCCAGTCCAGGACCCTCACTGTCTGCATCGCGGCAGCATGCCACAGACTTCCCGTTCCACTTCGCGCGTCGATTATTTATTTCCTTATCTTCGCCGCGGTAAAATGAGAACCCCTTCGCAAGGATTGGCAAAACATCACACACGTGGCAGGACTCCTCCTTGTCAAAGAGTCTCGAAACTCTAAACTCAACTAAACGATATTCTTTATTCTTTCAGTAAAGTCACGTAGAAGGGAAATAATATTAATAATAAAACAATAAAATTCTCACGACGTTTCGATTGCAACACAAGCAATCATCATCAGGTGTGAAAACCACAGCAATAATTTTTTTGAAAAAAGTGGCGGTTTTTATTATTTCCCTTCTACGTGACTTTATCGAAAGAACCAAAAATATGAATCCGTGCAGTCACGAAAGCTTTAAATCAAAATTTAAACTAAACGATGTTTACTTCACCAGGTGAGGCCCCACTCAGCTGCTACGTAGCTGTCTTACAGAAGCGAGCTGGCCACGAATGGCAGCTCAACGAAGTGGCTTATCATCATCATCATCACGTGGACATTTATAGCAGCAGCCAAACACACGCGCGATGTTGATTCTAAATGTGGAGGGAAAAACCGGAGGACCCTGGTGTAAGAGATTTGCTGGTGTTAATTTCCCAGCGTATTTTTTAAACCAAAATATACCCCAAGAGACCACGTTGAGTCTCATTTGCAAGAGTGACCTGGGTCCCCAATAGGGAAAGTAAAAACGTCAACTTAAGTGCTGTACAACTATTAAGCAAATACGAATCAGATCAAAATAAGCAAATAGCAGAGCAGAGACGACCACATCGACATAAAATTGGGCACGGTGCACAAACATCAACCGGTATTGCATAACATAAACTTGCAAAAAAAAAGAAAGAGAACACACAAACTCCAAATATGCAACAGGCGTCAGGGTCGTGCTCGAACCCATGCGCTCCTGCCGACCGGGCGAGGTAGTTAACATCTCGCTACGGGCAGCACCACCTCGGCACGTGAACGATTGGCGTCACATCTCCGCCGCTCCACGGCCTCTGCTCATGGACGTGACTCGCCCACCACGCTCAGTGGTTGCCTTTGTCTCCCGCGGGTGTGGAGAAGGGGTTCAAAGAAGAAGTCAAACGCGCCGCTTCGAATGAGCCACGCGGTGCGCGTAACTCCATTGGGAGTCCCCGAGCCGGTGATGGGAATTGCGCTCAATGCGCAGACAAAGTGCTTGCCACAAATGAACCACCACAACACATCGCCGATTTCGTCACGGGGCGTAAACCATCATCATCACGTGGAGCATAAACCCTCAGTATCACCACCATCACGCGAACTCCGCTCATCCTCGCAGCAGCAGCAGGAGAGGCTTTTGGCTGCTGGCAATCGAACAAAGGCGGCGGTCACCGCGTCGCGCGGCACTTTCAGGTGCGCTCCTGCAGCCGTCTGGAACGCTCTTCCTTCCCATGTTAGCAAGCCACTGGAGCTGTGCACTCTTAAATAATGTGAATTCAAAACTCATTTCGTGAAAACAGCGTTTCTGTTTGTTTAGTTCGCCGTCTTTCCCTCGCGCCTCCGATTAGCACAGTTGGCTTCGTACGGTGCGAAAGAAGTTCAACACACATATATTTATGGTCCATAGTTTGGGTTGCATTGTCACACTTGCACCACTGTGGCTGGTGTCTTTAATTTTCCTATTTATGAAGGAGATAGATGGCTGCTTGCGATGATCATGCTGCTGATGCTGATGCTGCTGCTGCTGATGGTGCTGCTGCTGCAACTGCTGCTGCTGCTGATGCTGCTGATGCAGCTGCTGCTGCTGATGCTGCTGATGCTGCTGCAGCTGCTGCTGATACTGATGCTGCTGCGGCTGCAGACCGAATCGACCCCTGGCCACGATTTGAACCCCGCGGACCTTCCGAGTCGCGAGACCGATCGCTCTGATCACCGATGTCCCGGGCACACCGGGAGACAATCTCGGGAACAAATGTCCCGTTGCATTCGCAAAATAAATAAAGTAAAAAAAACAACAACGCATCAAGCAAACATAGAATCCCTCCAGTCCATCCCGTCCCACCCGGGCGGACAGAGGCCAAGCAAATGAATCCGCTCGCTTTAAGCCGCGCTGTCGCAGCGCGTGACGAATAACAACAATGACGTTAATAATAAAATAAAGTGCGTTCGCCAATCTTCAGCGGTTGACGTTTGTCCGCGGCACCGTGATCATGTTGATGCATTTCATATCGCAGACCCACAGTAATATCCACCCCCCACACCCCTCCGCCTCCCGCGTTAAAATGCGCAGCTCTTTGTCTGAAGCGACCTGGCCATCACAAACGATAGCTCAGCGGCTTCTCGCGAGTGAACGTATAGCAGCCAAATACTCCACACGCGTGAAGTTGAGTTTAAGATGCAGAGGAATACACCAGGTGGCCCAGAGGAAAATCGACGCGACCACGGGGGGAGAGAGAGAAAAAGAGAGACACGCAAACTACAAATATACTGCAGCAGGCGTCAGGGTCGGGATCGGACTCGCGATCTCAGGGGGGGGGGGGGGGGGGGCAACACCCCCCGCGTCCATAAAAACAAAAACCCCGAACCGACCTCCGTCGGCACCACCCTGGGTTCGAGGTCGAGTTTTTTTATGGTCTCAGCCACCCCACGGCCTCACTCGGGGGTCTTTCTCTCTCTCGTGGGGGTCTGGGTGGAGATCAGGGTCACAGCTCCCCGTTGCCCCAATGACTGCATGAAGATGAAGACCCCCCCCCACCACCACCACCGTGTAGCTTTAATAGACTGTTGGGGCAAGTGCTGTGAGCGAGAGGCAACCTGTGAAGGCCGTCACGGCGCACGAGTGCGCGGTGGGGGTGCGGCCATCAGCACGCCGGCCGCTGGGACGTCACCACGAGAAACGACAACACGACGATCGGAGTGCAACGTGTCGGGAACGTAAGCAAATGACGAGATATATTTATACAAATACAACTCAACTGGTACCTCTATTGCCAGGTAAGGCCTACTGAGCTACGAGTTTCTTTTTCAAAAGCGACTTGGCCACGAATGACAGCTCAACGAAGTGGCTCATCGTCATCACGGGAATGATGATGATGATGAGAACGTGATGACGATGATGAGTAGGTGGTGATGATGATGAGAGGGAGATGGTGATGAGCGTGAAGATGGTGATGAGAAGGTGGTGATGGAAAGAGGTGATAATGATGATGATAAGGTGATGATGATGAGAGGGTGATGATGAGTAGGTGGTGATGTTGATGATGATGATGATGAGAAGACGATGATGAAGGAAGGGTGATGATGATGATGATGAGAGGGTGATGACGATGAGAGGTGATGATGATGATGATGAGAAGGTGATGATGATGATGAACACAAAGAGGGACAGAGCACTGTGCAGTGCTGCGGAACGAGATAATTGTCAGCAATGAAAGCGCCAAGATCACGCACGCGACACACGAGGGGAACACGCGCGGCGCTCCTGCGTCTCATCTGCAACACTCACGTCAATAGGTCAACATAAAACAACAACAACAATGACTCCACAATGAGAGCTTCTTTTTGCTTCTTCTGCTTGAAATAATAATAAAAAAAATCTCTCTAGAACGATGACATATTGAAACAATTATTATTTATCTCTCTAGAACGATGACATAATAAAAAAATTTTTTATCTCTCTAGAACGATGACATAATAAAACATTTATTATTTATCTCTCTAGAACGATGAAATAATAAAACAATTATTATTTATCTCTCTACGACGATGACATAATAAAACAATTATTTTTTATCTCTCTAGAACGATGACAATGAAACAATTATTATTTATC
>CM025673.2:1108193-1118194 GCA_014621495.2 Entosphenus tridentatus | reverse complement strand
GTCACGAGGCCACTGGTGTGGAGTCAAGGATGGGATGCGTAGATAATCGGAGAAAGGAGAAGGAAGAAAGAAGGGAGACCGGGACGACGGTCCCTGAGACGAGCAAAGAGGAGGAGGAAGAGGAGGGCATGGCTCGAAATGGGCAGCAGAGAGAGAGGGGGAAGAGCGCTGGGCAGGAAATGGAGGAGAGGTGAGAAGGAACGACCAGGCCCAGATGCCGATGATGATGCGAGGGTGATGATGAGAGGGTGATGATGAGAGGGGAAGGAAGAGAGGGAGAATGAGAGAAGGAAGGATCTAGCAGTGAGTGAGCTCCACAGAGGGAGAGCAGCGTCTGTTACCACAGGGGGCGGGAAAGTGTGAAGAGACGCACGCTCGGGATTACCTTGAGAGACAGAAAGGAGCACGTGGATTAAAGAACACACACGTGGCAGGCACGTGACTTCATAGTTATGAGAAGTGAGTGGTGGGGGGAGCTGGGCAGGGCGTGTCACAGCAGGTGAGTGACGTCATAGTTAAGAGGAGTGAGGGGAGGGGCTTTCATAACGCGAATTTGATGTAACGCAATGAATGTGTAACGATTGTCCCACACAATCCCTGTGACTATAATAATCAAGAAGGGCGGAGCAAACACTCCTCGCTTGGGGGGAGCAAGAGGATTGGCTGGAAATTCAAAAGTGAAAAGAGCTGGAGGGTTGTGTTTGTGTCAGGCGGGACAGTTGGCCAGCAGAGTGTAAGAGAGGTGGCGATTGGTGAAGGCGGAGTACGACGAGGGGCGGAGCCAGGAAGAGGTTAAAGCGGGAGTGGGAGGCGGAGTTTGGGACGTTACAGGAGGTGTGGACCCGTGCCGTGAAATAAAGACCTTACATTGTGTATAAAGAATGTACGTAGTAGGGAACACATTTTTTTTTACGCAGAAGCGAATTGGATAGAACACAATCGAGTGAACATAACTACGCTGCGTGAGTAGGAATAAGAGGTCGTACGGATGCCTCGGCATAGCATCGCACAGGGCATTGGGATGCTGCTGGATGCTTCTAGATGCGACCCACGTGCCTTAGTCTTTGTTTAGCCTGCATATGCATCTCACGTGCTATTTTGTATTTTTTTTCATAACGCGATGTTCTTCAGGAACACAACAGCCGCGTTATAGAAGAACAGACTGTACATACATCCATATCCTCAGGAACAATGGAACGCCACGTGGTCTCAGCTGACTGAGGGCATTGATGATGGCGAATGGCAGAGTTTCATCCAAAGAGGGAGCTAAAACTCGAAAACAACCTCGACTGTGAGTGGAGCATTCCACTTGCAGCCGCCCTGTGCTGTTCTTCAACACTGCCAGGTTACAGCGACTTCGGAATGTTCCATTTCGTGGAGGGGGGGCAGGGTGCCTTGCATAATTTATTACTCTACCCCACTCACAGTTGGAAGGACGTGAGTTCAAATCCTGGGTCGGGCGGTTTATCTTACCGTCACCATTATGAACAAATTCATCATCGTCATATCTCGATGGTTGCCAAATTGAGTACCCATGTAAGACATGTCAGCAGTGGTAGATATTATAACCGACATAATATGCCAATCAGGTATATTAATCAAGCAACAATGCAGCTCCATAGATGGAATGGACTCTGCCATAGGCATTGTCGAATTACCATTATCTCAGGGCCAACAGAGATCACCATCCCCACCATCCCACACACTGGTTCACGCAGTGAAGACAACGATTAATTCTAGACTCGAAGTTTGTCTGACTTTACAATTGACTTCGTATTGCAACTCAAGTTTGCGTAAAAAAGAAAAACGTGGTGAACCCCACTGGCGTTGGTTAAACAAAGGCCATCGCCCATTCACTCACTGCAGTATCGAACTGACACAATCACATTTGGAAGCCACTTTCAAAGTAGGTATCAATCACGGGCCTGCGGCTGAGAGCCGGCATTTGAAGCCAGGCCATCAGCGGTTGCTGGCTCAGTGGTCCTAGCACGGCCAAACATGAGCGCCAAGAACTACACATTGCCAAGCCGTGAATATCAAAATAAATAAATACTAATCACAGTAACCGTTATGTTGCGTTTTAATTGGAGAATCTTTTGGGTAAATTTATATATATATAAAGACTTGGCATTAAACGAACGGGCTTGAATACAGCTGGCATCGATTAATGATTTGTTTCTGGGCCAAGGATCAAACATAGGTGGCGATTGTAGCGGAATCACATGAATATGTGGTGCCACGGCCGCGGAGTAACTCCGCAAATGCTGCAATCCCCTCCCGGCCCCCGCGCTAAGCACACACTCGCACGCAGCGCACCCACACAGTGTTCTGACGGGGGGGGGGGGGGGGGGGGGGGGGCCGGCGCCTGGCACATCGGGTTTTAATCCGAAGAGTCCCTAGAGGGAGACTCCCACGGTTTCCCGGTGCCAGGAGATTGGCCGACCCTCACAGGACAGGTCACATTGCGGTGCCCCTAAATTGGCTTCAGATTGTCGGGGCGCAGAAGGAAAAGCTTCACTGGGCCAACCGCAATAAGTTACTCACGACACTGGGAGAGGCAGAGGGTGGAATATTAGGCCAGAAGGGCAGACCAGTGGGTTAGAATTAATGAGCACGGGAGAACAATGGGTGAGCAGAGCAGCAGCACACTCTGTGGCACTCCATGTAGATGGCGCAGGCAAGCGCACGATTGGCTGCGTGGTACAATGCCACCCTGGGCGTTTGAGGTTAGGGGATTAGGCCAGAGTAGAGATGGTGGAGGGGGACGAGGGCGGTAATCGCATGTAAGCGCACGATTGGCTGCATGGCGCGACATCCCCCTGGGCCTTTGAAGTTTAGAGAATAAAGTTGGGAGCCCCGGGAAGATTAGGGCAGTTGTCTTCAACCTCCGGGCCATCAAGACCCACTCCCTGCCGTCCTGCCTCCTCGAGCCGCTCGCAGCCTCCGTGTGATGCCAGCGAGTGCTGCTACGAGGCAGTGATAGGTGAGGTTTTCGCTCGTCCTTCTGCCTCCGACTCTCACAATGTTCGTGCGACGCCACGAGTACAGCTACGAGGTACGTGGTAGAACGCTTGAGTGAATGGGTACGTAGGCAGAGTCAGGCTAAGCCCTTCTTGCGAAATATTCCCCCTCCAGGTAGAGTGTATTTGCGCCGTTAATAAACTTTAGTGCAGAGGATCAGTGAAGTGTGATTTCTGTGTGTGTGAGTAGAACCTTGGCGTGGTGTCTGCGATTTGTGTGTGGTGCGGCTTCGTGGGGAGATGGTGTGCACGAGAGAGCGAGCACAGGGCTGCAGCATCGGTGTGGTGGCGGTAATTTCAGTGTGCGTATGAGGCGCGCGTGTGTATTAAAACATACACGGCCGTTGACGCTCGTGTGTGCTTACGCGCGATGTGTGAAAAGAAAACGCACGCCTGCGTGAGTAATTAGGGCGGGGTGCGATAAACCCGTGCTCACGCACGTTTACAAAGGGTGTTTACACAGCGACGATAGCATTAACGGAACGGCGGGCATTCAATTTCGTGCAGTTCTTCAACGCAAGTGTTGGTGTGGAGTGGATTAGAGCTTAACCACCCAGGGTGTGCGCGCATATTAATACCGCCGTTTTCTTTAGCGCTAACCTTTGCGCGGAATAAGCGCCTGTAGGGGCGCACGTGATTACGCGCGTGATTACACGCGTGTGTGCGAAACACGCGCCTGCAGGGGCGCGCGTGCACGCGTTCGCTTTTGTGGTAGTGTA
Source organism: Entosphenus tridentatus (assembly GCA_014621495.2). Classification (NCBI taxonomy): domain Eukaryota; kingdom Metazoa; phylum Chordata; class Hyperoartia; order Petromyzontiformes; family Petromyzontidae; genus Entosphenus; species Entosphenus tridentatus. The sequence continues at coordinate 1,114,455 of CM025673.2, read as the reverse complement.
CGTGGGCGTGTGCGGGATAACCCCGGGTGGTGGTGAGCCAGCCAATCAGCGATGTCCCTCATAGAGGGCGCTGGCGTGGGGGGGCCGACGGGGAGGAGGAGGGGGAAGTGGAGGGGGTGGGCGTCGCGCCCCGCCCACACACACACATACCACACCACATACACCACACACACACAACACCACACACACCACACACACACAACACCACACACGCAACACACACGCAACACACAACACCACACACACACAACACACAACACCACACACACAACACCACACACACAACACACACCACACACACACAACACACACACACACCACACACACCACACACATACAACACCACACACGCAACATACAACACCACACACACAACACACACCACACACACACAACACACACACACAACACCACACACACACAACACACACACAACACCACACAACACACACAACACCACACAACACACACAACACCACACACACAACACACACCACACACACAACACCACACAACACCACACACACAACACACACCAAACACACACACAACACACACACACCACATACACAGACAACAACAGCAGCCACCACATTCACTACTCAGTGACGGTGACGTCACCAGAGATTGTGCCAGGCTAGGTGCAATAGGAGGCCACATTAAACGTCGTAGGCTCGCCGACAGGAGGTCAAACACACACACACCGTAGCCATGGAGTCAATATTGGGGGGAGCAAATCTTCCAGCGTGTCTGGGGGTCCCAACCCAGAAGAATATCTAATTTTTTAAACGAATTTCCTGCATAAAATATTAAAAAATTCACTAACACGTGGGATAGACTTTTTATTTATTTTTTACAATAATGTCGAATAGTGTATTGTATTGCTCTGTTTGACCTTTTTTACCATTTCTTGTTTCATTGTATGTAAAGGCAGAGATTAGGGATTAATAAAATACAACCATAACCACAATCATATAAACATAAATCTATGCATTTTTTTATATGAAGACTAGCTTTAACTACCCGGCTTCGCCCGGGACTTGGATTCATCATGCCCGGTCGCCTTTGTCTCCCCAGTGGCGATTACTCGTTTGAGGCTGAGTTGACCTAGGGGAGGCCCATGAGCGGTTGAGATAATCGTCACCGGTGTTGGCCGTGAGCGGGAATCGAACCCGCGTGGCCGGGTCCGTAGCGCAGCGTAGCGCTAACCGCTGCACCACCGCTCCTCGACAAGACGAACACACAGCGAGTCACGGACATCATCCCCGCACGCCTTCGCTTCGCCATTAGTGCGCAGTAATTAGCGCGCAGGTCAGGCGGCGTGACACCGCCGCCTTTCAGCGCTCGAGCTCGAGCAGGAGAGATAGAGTGGGCGATAGAGCGACGGAGCGAGGGGGGCTGGGATGGGAGGATGGTGTTTACTTGGTGAATGGCGACAGCTGACATACGGGAGGAGGATTGCCAAGTCCCCGTAGCTCTACCACCACCATCATCATCATTATCGCTCTGCAACACAACACCCATTGTAATTGTCCCCGCCCCTGGCAGGGCACGTCGGCTCCTGGTGGCGATGTTCTCGCTCAGATGTCGCTCTCGCAACCCGGCACGACCACGGCGCGTGCTCACAGCGCCGCTGGCCCCACGGTGGCTTGGAGATGTTGACTCCCTCGCCTGGTCTACAGGAGGTCGCGGGTTCTATCCCGACCCGGACGCCTGCAGCTGTATATTTGGTGATTGCGTGTCTCTCTCTCTCGCCGTGGTCGCGTGGATTTTTCTTCCGGGTCCTCCGGTTTCTCCATTCACATTCAGAATCAACGTCACCACGCGTTTGGAGTGTTTGTCTGCTGCTATAAATGTCCACGTGATGATGATGATGAGCCGCTTCGTTGAGCTGCCATTTGTAATGGCCGGGTCGCTTCTAAAAAGAGCTACCTAGTAGCAGCTCCGTGGGCCTCACGTGGTACAACAATACACATCGTAGTAGCAGTAGAGTAGGAGGGTTGGATACCGCGCTGGTGATGGCAGTCGCCGCAAGTACGGACGTCGCATATCGAAACGTCGCATATACGCCCCTGTCTAATCAACCGCACACACACACACGGAGGTTGTTTATCATATTTTTAAAATCACGGTTGGTGAGATCAGCCCCCACCTCCCCCCCCCCAGATGCCCAGCAACAAACAGCACTGCTGAAGGTGGCACAGACAAGAGTGTGTGCCTCGACTTGATCCAGGTGATTATCGTACGGGCTTGGGGGAAGAAACGACCATGGGAAAGATTATCACAGTGGAGCAGTGAGTAGCTGAGTGAGTGAGTGAATGAGTGGGTTAGTGAGTGAGTGAATGAGTGGGTGAGTGAGTAGATGAGTGAGTGAATGGGTGGGTTAGTGAGTGAGTGAATGAGTGGGTGAGTGAGTGGCTGAGTGAGTGAATGAGTGGGTGAGTGAGTGGGTGAGTGAGTGAATGAGTGGGTGAGTGAGTGAATGAGTGGGTGAGTGGGTGAGTGAGTGAGTGAATGGGTGGGTTAGTGAGTGAGTGATTGAGTGGGTGAGTGATTGAGTGAGTGAATGGGTGGGTGAGTGGGCGATTGAATGGGTGGGTGGTTAAGTGAGTAGGTGAGTGAGTGAGCAAGTAGGTTCGCGAGTATGTGATTCAAGGCCGTAATTCTAATACATTTTGTGGGGGACACATCCCCCCCCCCCCCCAATATTCAAATATGCTCAAAATTAACCCCCCCCTCCCCCAATCTATTGCTATAAAATAGATTTCTGTTTATATGATTGTGGATATGGTTGTACTGTATTAATCCCTAATATCTGCCATTACATACAATTAAACAAGAAAAGGTAAAAAAGAAAAAACAGAGCAATGTAATGCAATACACTATTAGACATTATTGTAAAAAAAAATCCATCCTATGTGTTAGTGAATTTTTTTATATTTTAGGCAGGAAATTATTTTCAAATTTAGATTTTTTTCTGGGGGGGGGGGGGGACCCCCAGACCCTCTGGAAGATTTGGTCCCCCCCAATGTTGACTCCATGGCTACGGTCTTGATATAATTGAGCAAGTGAGTGGGTGAGTGAATGAGTGGATGAGCAAGTGAGTAGGTGAGTGAGTGAGTGAATGAGTGAGTGTGTGAATGTATTGTTGTGACCTGCAGGATGGTGCTTGCACACCACGTGATGGATGAGAGGACACAATCGGTGTAGGGTAGGACCTCGGCCTCAATACGCGTGGAGGAATCAATGAGCGGCGTTCACGGGAACAGTAACCACGCCAGTATTGGCGATTATCTGAACTGGTCCCTGACCTACCTTACGTCTACTCAGCTTCAAATGAGCACCTGGTGCGGAGTGTAAACATCGGCACTGGGGAGACAAAGGCGGCCGTGTTGTGGGTCTGGTAACACCGCTCCTTTTGTGTGGTGCCGTGCCGGCCTTCACAGGAGCACGCTCACAGCACTCACCGCAGCAGTCTGGCAGCTTCCTCGGCTGGGAACTCTTTGTCTGCGTCAAAACGTGCGTTTTGCACTGCAGCCAAAATGTCGCAGATTAACTCGTATCATGTTAATAATTTACAGAGGATAGCAAGGGTGCCAACTGTTAGATCTGTAGGGGACATGATATTTTATATATATATCAAACGCATGTCATCTAATACACCATTATTAAACAGCTCAATGTTTGATACTGAACACTGTACATCTCTTCTTCCTTAACTCTATGCGCCAATTAAATAATTAATTGCGGACATTTTACAAAAAGGGAATGAAAAATGTACTCCAACGATGCAAAGGGCGATCATTTAATTCGCTTGCCGCTGTTCGGCAAGACGAATAGGACAGCAAAACGACGCGAGATCTCTCTGGGTGTGTGTCTTTCGCTACTGAAACCCTCTCGTCGTGAGCACAGCAGCGGATCGAGACGCGGGCACGCAGCTCCTGGGCCACAGCGCTGCCATTCGCAAGAATAGAATAGTTCATGGGCAATGTTAGTCCATGGGCAATGTTAGTCTATGGGCAATGTTAGTCTGTGGGCAATGTTAGTCTATGGGTAATGTTAGTCTATGGGCAAAGTTAGTCTATGGACAATGTTAGTCTATGGGCAAAGTTAGTCTATGGGCAAAGTTAGTCTATGGACAATGTTAGTCCATGGGCAATGTTAGTCTATCGGAAATTTTAGGCTATGGGCAATGTTAGTCTATGGGCAATGTTAGTCTATGTTAGTCTATGGACTATGTGATTCTATGGGCTATGTTAGTCAATGGGCAATGTTAGTCTATGGGCAATGTTAGTCTATGGGCAATGTTAGTCTATGTTAGTCTATGGGCTATGTTAGTCGATGGGCTAAGTTTGTCAATGGGCGAGCCTATGTGCCATGTAGTGAACTGCAGTTTGTGTTCCTTCAATGGATGAGTAGAGACGACACGAACTCTCTCTGCTGAAGCCATCTCGTCGTGGTATCGAGCGCCTGCTACTGCCATCATCATCACCACGCAGGAGTAGCAAATGACCATCATCCTCACTGTGCACGTTACATACACGAGGGGTACAGTGATGATGGTGGTGGTGAAGTTGGCAAAGGCGCAGCCCCGCAATTGCCTGCTCGCGCTTCTGCTAGCAGAAAGCGCCTCCACTTTGAGAGCCTCTCCTCTCGAGCAGCGCTCTTCACTGCACGGCACACAGGGCACTCCCGGTCCCTGGTGGCCTTCAGTGCGGTCCGCCGGCAATTCACAACTCGTGACAAACACTCCCCACGGTCATCATAATGGTGCTGCTGTCAAACCCCAACCGGTTCCAAATGTGTGGCAGCCCTCACTCGCACGGATGATGTCTTATCGGCGAAAGTGGCCGCCCTCCCCCCTCTGAAAGTGAGTGAGGAACACTTTAGTCTGGAGCAGTGGCTCTGAACCTTGACTGCAGCCTGAACCGCGTTGGTTCTCAGGAAGGGCATCTGGCAGCCCACGTGAAGAGGCACTGGGTGTAGAGGGAGCGAGGCCCACTCTTCAAAGGGAGTCGAGCAGACGTCTTGGGGGCCGCCCATAAATGACGTCACGCACCTAGGGGGGGAGGGGGGTCAGACATTTGTGACGATGTGTGACGAGGGGGGGAGGGGGGTTGAGAAATGTGACGTCACATCAAAATGCGCAACTTTAAATATAAACAACACGTTCTACTTAATTAAATGGAATTGTTATAACAACACAAATTTAGATACATTTCATTATTAACTTTTTGTTTATTTAAATTTATTAAGTTCACCTTTTAGTATAAATTATATTATAATGTTAAATTTAAGAACCGGAAGTCAAACTACGTCACACTTTCATAAAGAATAATACTTCGTCAGGAGGCGGAAGTGCAAATACAATGTTAATGCAGTCGTTATATTTCAAACGTTTGATAGTTTCGAATAATTATTCCTGTCATATCAATCGACATAATTTAAAATCACACACATTTGTTTATTACATGTAATTTTTATATCATTATCACATGTCTATACTATTATTATGTTACGATAACATTTATGATAATATAGAGGGAAAAGCTTTTGGGTACAAAGATATCAAACAGCGATTTTTGAGCATGGAGGGATAACTTATCATGGAGTAGCTACTAAATCGACGTCATTCGGCAAGCGTACAATAGCCAACGCGTCCTCCAGGATTAATTATTCCTCCATGAAATTTTAGTTCTTTGTACCCAGAAAATAGCTCCATGCTTCTTATCGCCATTGTCCTACTATGCACCATGAGTGACTGAATTTACTGTAACCATTTAGGATCTTTAATTTAACTACGCAGTTCCCTTATGGAAATGAAAAAAATAACCGCTCACGATTCAGTATATCGTGTGCACGATTTAGTATTTTATGCGTAAAAAGATCAATTGTTTTTTTTATTCCATGAAGGATCATTTTGCTTCTCCATGGGAGAATGGAGAAGCATACATTTTGGAAATGTTTTGAATCTTCGTTATTAAACATTTTGATTCTAATGATTCTACCAGGGCTTTTCATTCTGTGGAATGAATATATGATTGTTATAATTGTACTCTCCATTTTGCTTCGTTCTACTACAAAGTTTCAAGTATTTTCTATAGTTATAATTACTTTTAATATTTTATCATTAGAGAATTTCAATATAATATTATGAACATCTGCAGTTTTAGTTAGACGTTCAGTATTTCCAAGTGATTTTTATGCTAAAGTTAAACTTTCCAACGCCTCCTTTTTAATAAATGTTTTCTCCTACAACATC
>CM025673.2:1097176-1108093 GCA_014621495.2 Entosphenus tridentatus | reverse complement strand
CTTTGTGACGTCATATTTGAGGGGGGGTCTGACTTTTTGTGACGCCGCGTGACGAGGGGGGGAGGGGTCAAAAATCGGCCAAAATCGTGTGACGTCATTTATGGACGGCCCTTGAGAGAGAGGTGGGAGTAGCGGTCAGACTTGCGATCCAGAGTACTCCGGTTCGATCCCATCTCCCGGCGGGCGCAGTTGATAGAATGGGGCAAGATTCTCAAATCCCAACCTTCAGAACCCCTCCTCCACCACCAACTCTGGCCACCACGACCCGAGGGGCTTCAGAACAAAGCGAAGAAGCAATTGGCCCCTCGTCGTCGCACGACCACGATCTACGAGGGGGGGGGGGGGGTGGAGGGTCTCACCACGCAGATTTGGGCGGACACGTGAACGTGGCCTAAGCGCAAAAAACTCGTGATGGAAGAGAAAAAAAATCGTTAATAATTAAAGAAAATTTGAACAGGCTTTAACCCTTTCTGACAATCAAACAGGAGGTGTTAAGATGGTCAGACGCCAAATAGACACTCATTGCAAGGCGTCAGGTCTGCATTAGACACACGTACTTGTGGCCAAACATGCAAACAAAACATGCTGTGATAGTGTACGCAACATTGATTCACCTACACCAGAGCCAGCCTTCTTTGTGGACTTGTCTCACCGGCGCTAGACCAGAGAACAACGCCAAAAGGTGAACAATAGCATCTTGACATCATCTTGACATCATCTTAACATCATCTTAACACCTGTTTTCATTAGACCTCCTTTGCCAGTACCAAATTATAATAATAGGGTTTTCCGCTTTTTTCTGGCAACAAAACTGAAACCTTTTTACGAGGATTCAAGATGCATTTTGACTGCAAGTATTGTGGTTAATGCAAACATGAATCCTTGTAGAAAGGTTTCAGTTTTGTTGCCAGAAAAAAGGGAAAACCCCTATCATTACCTCCCGTTTTATTTCCTGTAAGGATGAAGCCGATTCTTCTTTTTTTCAAAAAAATTTTGATACTGGCAAAAAAATGTCCAATGATGAAATAAAATAAATCGTGAAACCTGCGTGGTAAGTCCATCCACTGCTTGTCAACTCAACACGCGCTCCCCCGTCACGCACCGACCGCTACGTATGAGCATCTCCCGCCAGAGGTGATTTCGAATGAGCAACAACAACAAGAACAACAACAAGAATAACAACACGACTATTAATATTAATATCGCGGCACGAATTAGAGAGAGAGAGAAAGAAAGAAACAAATGTGCTCTCCCCGCAGCATCGATTGCTGCGTGCCGGTGGGAATGTGAACACTCATTAGCTCTGCACGACGATAGCCGCGATCTGTTTACCCCCCCGCCCCCACCCATGGGTCTCACGCCGGGTCGCGGTGGCGAAATGTTCCCTCCCTCGCCCGGTACGCAGCAGGCCGTGGGTTCGATCCTTACCCCGGCGCCTGCTGCTGTATATTCGGAGTTTGAATGCCTCTCGCTGTCTCTCTCCCCGCGGTCGCGTGGATTTTTCTCCGGGTCCTCCAGGGGGGTTTCCCTCCACATGTGAGAGCGCGCGTTTAGACGACTTGGATTGAGCTATATCATGTGCGGCTGGGGTTGTTTCTGAACAAATGAAAGAGCTACATCGCTGAGTGGGCGTTACCTGGTAAAATCAAAGCTAGTTTCGCCAGTGCTATCAATTTGCGATCTGGTAAGCAAATGTGCAGGAAGCGCTTCTCTCTCCGCTCAGCGATGGCGAGCGACAGCTTCGCTCGGCCTGGCTCTGGGTTGCCACTGGGTTGCCACTGGGTTGGTGGTGGCGGTGGTGCTGGTGGCTGAGTGCCCGCGTGTGGCAGATCCAATTCCTGTGGGCGTGTCGTGTTGTGGCTGCACGGTGGCTAGGAGATATTAACTACCTCGCGTGGTATATAGGAGGTCGTGGGATCGATCCCGACCCTGACGCCTGCTGTATATTTGGAGTCTGCGTGTCTCCCTCTCGAGTCCTTCGTTTTTCTCTTCACATTTAGAATCAACATCACGCGTTTAGAGTATTTGGGGGCTCTTCAGTTACAAACGTGATAGGCCACTTCGTTGCATCATCATTTGTGATTGCCTGGTCGCGTCTGAAAAAGAGCTGCATAGCTCATTGGGGCCTTACCTGGCAACGAAAAAAGTAAAGTTTATAGTTACCACGCGAGAGACATCGCACTGTGGTTGCACGAAAAAGTTAAAGCCACGCGGACCTCGCCTCTGCATTCCTGGCACCACATCCACCACCACCACCGCCCCTCCTCCTTCTTCCCACTCCCCCACCACTCAGCTCCCACAGTCACACAAAAGGGAAATCCTTGAACTTTTGATTCATAAACTCACGGCCAGCAAACAACCAACCGCAGCACTGCCCCACCGCAATTGTCGCCAACTCTTGCGGAGATTAAAAACATATATGTAAATATACAAATATTTACATGTGTAGTGACATAGAATTGGTCACTTAGCAGCATAGCGCTGGCTGCTGGCAGGAAAGGGGATCTGCAGCTACAGCAGCCCTCACTGACAGCAGGCCACGTGATGGACCAGAGCGAGGGATGTTCCGTGCAGCAGCAGCAGCGTCGAGGCCGCCGCGTCGCCTCCTCCTCCTCCTCCCGTTCCTCACCTCTTCTGACCCCGTGCCTCAGTCTCTCCGCTTCTTCACCATCCTCTGGGCGCCACGGTGACCAGGAGATGGTAACTACCTCGCCTGGTATACAGGAGGTTGTGGGTTTGCTCCCGACCCTGACGCCTGCTGCTGTATATTTGGAGTTTGAGTGTCTCTCTCAACGTGGTCGCGATGATTTTTCTCCGTGTCCTCTGGTTTTCACCTCCACATTTAGAATAAACGTCCGTTTAAAGTAAGTGGCTGCCATACAGGTGCACACGAAAAGGCCACTTTGTTGAGCTATCATTTGTGGCCAGGTCGCTTCTTAAAATACAATAGCTAGAGAGCTCGGTGAGCCGTACCTGGTTAAATTAAAACAGTCGTTTAAAGAGTAAATGAGTTTTCCTCTGATCTCCCACTCTCTCCCTCTCTCCCTATTGCCGCCCTCCCTTCCCACCCCCTTCCTTTCTCTTTTCCCGTCCGTTCTCTCCTTTGCTTTTTCCCTTCTCATCATCGTCGTTATGATGGTGATGGTGGTGGTGGCGGTGGTGGTGGTGATGGTGATGGGGGTGGTGACGGTGACGGTGGTGGTAGTGGCGATGGTGGTGATGGTGGTGGCGGTGACGGTGGTGGTGATGGTGGTGGTGACGGTGGTGGTAATGGTGGTGATGGTGGTGGCGGTGATGGTGGTGGTGATGGTGGTGATGGTGGTAGTGATGGTGGTGGTGATGGTGGTGATGTAGCCACGGCCGACCAAGTGTGCTGGTCCTCCCAAAATGGAACTTCGCGATTGGTGTTCTGGACTTGGGGGGTCAGCCAGGTGTCTACAGTGCACTCCCCCCCCCCACCTCCGTGATGATTAAACAGGACAACCTGTACACCGGTAACCATTTCCAGAACGGGTAACCAATTCAACGTCCGCGCGTCGCGTTGGCCCCGTGGATCGCAAGGCGCCCGGTGCCACTGCCCGTTGCTCCACCGCCGCCGGGCACGGCAGCCGGCTGCGATTCTCATGTGAAAGGGCCGAGGCACGTGACCCCCTCGGCTGCTCGAGACGCACGCGCGAGTGCCCAGCCGGGCAAGCGGCGGCTCTGTCAATGCCGATGTGGCCGCCGTCGTGATGGTCGTGGTCACGCCGCACGCGCATCTTGCTGTTGCTGTACAAACCTCAACCCCGTGCCACCGTCTCTCGGGCAACTGAGTGTCCCCGGCTCATTGTCGAGGCCGACACTGCCACAGCCACGACAGCTAATGACGGCCCTAGGGAAACCTGGCAGCCGCAGCAGCCGCCTCCTCCTCCCCCTCCATCTCCTCCTTCACCGCCCCCTCCCCCTCCCCCCCCTGCTCCCCCGCCTCCCCCTGCTCCTCCCCCATCCTCATCCCCCTCTTCCTCATGCTCCCCTTCCCCCCTTCTCTACCTCCTACACCACCTCCTCCTTCACGACCTCCCCCACGACCTCCTCCTCCACTACCTCCTCCACCACCTCTTTCCTCCTTTACCTCTTCCTCCACTACCTCCTCCACCTCCTCCATCACCTCTTCCTCCACCTCCTCCTTCACGACCTCCTCCACCTCTTCCTCCACCTCCTCCTCCACTACCTCATCAACCGCCTCCTCCACCTCGTCCTGTCCGTGCCACAATAAACTAAACAAAATAAAAAAACCGAATCTAAATTAAATAACTAAATTAACAAAACAACGAATTTGTTTTGTTATTGTACCAGGCAAGGACCAATGAGTTGCTATGTAGCCCTTATTCAGAAGCGGCCTGGCCACAAATCACAGCTCAACCAAGTAGTTTATCACGTGGACATTTATAGCAGCCACATATTCTAAATGCGTGATGTTGATTTTAAATCTGGAGGGGAAAAACCGGACGACCCGGAGAAAAATCCAATCGACCACGGGGAAAGAGGCTCGCAAACTCCAAATAGGCAACAGGCGTCAGGGTCGGGATCGAACCCACGATCCTCCTGTGTACCAGGCGAGGTAGTTAACATCTCGCCTGTCCGGCACACAGAGAGCTGTCGCCGCAACACACTCAGCCGTTTTAGTGACGAGCCTTTGACTAAATACGCGGAAACAATATAAGACAGTACCGCATTGTATGCAGCAGCAACACCAGTACGGTAGTCATCATCATCATTATCATCATCCCTCCAGGGTTAATATTATGAGCAGCATTCTGTGGTCGGTCAGCGGCGAGTGTCTTCTCGCGAGCCTTACTCCTGCCATGGTAATGTGGAATGCGTTCCTCGCTGTCTCAGGGGTTGTCAACAGATGTCGCTAGAGCTGGCACAAAACTCAGCGCGTCCGTCAATAACTCGGTGGGGCCTTGACAAGGGGAAGCGTGTTATATCATAACAGAGCACGCGCAGCTCGCCACCATTGATCGGCTCGGTGCCGAGTGTGTAGAAGGGCGATTATAACTGCGCTATGAGAATCAGATGATTTAAATTGTTAAATTGCATTAACCTACCCCAATAATAAAATCATAGACGTTGAGCATTTAAAAAAATAGCCGAATATATTTCGCTATGTTACTATTTTAATTGAAAATATTTAATTGGGAAAGGAGCCGGCCAATCGTCATCGCGCTGGGTTGCTGCTCCACGCGGAGGCGTCGTGTTGAGCCCGCTCGCCTTCGTCTCCCGCTCGCCACGACGAACACGAGGACTGCTTTTGGCGCACCGTGCACCACCACGCCGCCAAGAGTTGACGACCGGTGGTTGCGACTCGCGGGAAAATAAAAATAAAATATTATTGGTGAAAGATTTTCTGAGTTATCCATTTTATTTGCCGCGTACCACCGGTGTGCCGCCGATAAGTTTTTTTGCTGAAACTGAACAAGCGCTGCGCACGTCTTGCGGTGACCCTTTTGCCAACCTTTCAGGATGTGAGTTTGGTTATTGGATCGTGCCCGGACAACTTGCGTGTTTGTTTGAACGGCTGCCGGGATGAGATAAGCGAGCCCCGCCGGAGGTTCGCTCGGGTTCATTTGAAACGTTGCGGTATCACCCCCCTCCCTGCTCCCACGGCCTCCTACCTCCCCCTTCTCGTCTCCAGCAAACAATCGGAGCGACGAATACAATTGCAGCAGTTTCTTACCTGGTTAAACGTATGTGTTTAGATCGCTCATTCGTTTGTTTTAACTAACCTCGCCTGGTATACAGGAGGTCGTGGGTTTGATGTCGACCCTGACTTCTATTGTATATTTGGAGTTTGCGTGTCTCTCTCTCTTCCCGTGGTCGCGTGGATTTGTCTCCTGGTCCTCCGGTTTCCCCCGTCCACATTTAGAGTCAACGTCGCGCGTTTCGAGTGTTTGCCTGCTGCTGTCAATGTCCACGTCACGATGAGCCACTTCGTTGAGCTCTCGCTTGTGGCCAGGTCGCTTCTGAAGAACAAGAGCTGTGAATCTGAGTGCGCCTTGCCTGCTAAAATAAACAACAAATAGTTCAGTTTTAATTCGGGACCGGGATCGAATCCGCCCGTGGCTCAGCTGGGTTCTCAACAAACGCATCGGCGAGTCGATGATCTTCACCCGGTTACCAGTAAGACCGGGAGCAAGAGCAGAGCCTCACCATTCTGGCGAATTGCCCGATGATGCTGGATGCAATTACCAGCGAAACGTCGTACTCAACAATTGTAAATGTTGTGGTTTCACTCTTCAACACACCGGTGGGCTAAAGTAGTGAACTATTTGTCTTTTGTCAACGTGACACTCGGGTGGTGGAGGGTTACGACACATTTATAAATAACGCGATCTAACCCAAAAACTTTATTATCAATAATATTGGTCGCGAAAGCCTGCTACGTGTTAAACTGCGTGAGCGAGTTATGCCCTTTGCTAAACCGAGCGGGAGAATCATTGCCCACAGGAGAGGATTCTGGAAGAGGTTTTCTGCGCGTTTGTTTTAGTTGAAGGCGCAGCACTGCAAGTGCTCTGCTCACGACCACTGCTGGCCGGAAAGGCCTCCACGAAGGAAGCTCTAGAGACGGTATTCGGCCTACTCCTCCACGCTTGGCCGCACCGTCTTGGAAGAAGATGGGGTGGTGGGGGGGGGGAGTACCCACACTTTACCCCACCACGTAGAACACTGCCTATGGACGAGCAGAGACGCATCCACTTCGTGCCACTGCGCTGACGGAGATGCGGAGGTTGGAGGAGGTGGAGGTGGTGGTGGTGGTGGTGATGGTGGTGTTGGTGGTAGAGATTAAACACAAAATATCGCTCCTGGCAGATCGAACTAAAACGGCGCCCTCTGCTCTGCGAGTCCAGTGTATCTGTATACACGCCGTGCTGTGGCATGGGCCTCCCCTAGGTCGACTCAGCCTCAAATTAACACCTGGGTCTGGTGTGGAATATCCATCCCCACTGGGGAGACAAAGGCGGCCGGGCGTGGTGCTAGCCACCCACTCCCCTCGTGTTGTTGCGGCCTTCATAGTTGCTTGCTAAGAGCGCTTGCCCCAACAGTCTGTTACAGGCTATGCAGGGGACCTTTGCCTTTGTAAATATAAATATAAAACAATTTAAATGCGAAAAGCAATTTGAGCGCGGGGCATCGCTCATCCTGTTGGCGGCTCTGAGCCAACGGGTGGAAAATTCCACCTCCGTATGGCACGAGCCCCTTGCGCACGCAGAGCGCCTGAAGCGCGTGGCACGTGAGGGAGGCAGAGCCGGGGGGAGGGGGGGCAGTTGAGTGTCTCCGTATCGCGCGGCCCCGCTCAGTCCGCCCGTGAAGCGAGCAGACAGAACGCGCCACCCCCCAGTCGCCACGATAGCACAAAGACAAAGGTGCCCCGTGTAGCCTTTATAACAGAACTGTGTGGAGGCAAGTGCTGTGAGCGAGCGCCTACGGGGGGCGCCGGGCTAACACGGTGAGGGTACGGGAGTGGCCCGGCATCACAAGCCCGGCCGCCTTTGTCTCCCCAATTGCCGATGTTTATACAAACGCACTGCACCCGTTGTTCAGTTGACTTCAGAGTCGACCTCGGGTGGGCTCACATCCGGTTGAGACATTTCGCCACTGATGGTTGGCCGTGAGCAGGAATTGAACTGGGGCGAGTCGGGTGCGTGGCTGGGCGCGATAAGCGGCTTGCCCCCGTCAACAAGCCAACGTCGGCATGGCCACTGGGACGCTACCGCTCGCTCGCTCTAATGCGACAACGATCCCCCGTATAGACGTCAACAGGCTGATGGGCCAAGTGCTGCTAAGGGGTTGCACCTTTGAAGGGCAGCACGGGGTGGGATTGCCAGCACCACGCTCGGCCGCCTTTGTCTCACCAGTGACGATGTTTACGCATCGCTGAGTCGACCTAGGGGAGGCCCAGTATCGGTTCAGATAATCGTCACCGGTGTTGGCCATGAGCGCAGCCCGTAACCGCTACACACACACCAACACCAATACCAACACAGCCGCCATTCGCCACTAAGTGACGGTGACGTCACCACGGCGACTGTGCCAGGCCAGGTGCACTTTGAGGCCACGTGAAGTGTCGAAGGCACGCTGACAGGAGGTCACGGGACAGACCCAGGTGCCATGGGTTGGCTGAGATGACCGGCAGACGCACCAGCTGTACCCCCCACTGTGCCAACTTGCTGCATTCTAGCCGCCCGGCGCTCCGCTCGTTATTGTGAGCGTCGCTCCTCCGCCCTCCGTTGTTGTTGGAGGGCGACTGCCTCCAACTGCCCAGTAGCAGCGTCCTTCACGAGCCTCCTCCACTGAGGCCGATCTTGACACCGCTGATACCAGTCATCGGCAAGTCCACTCAGCTCCACGTCCTCCTGTACCCCATCACTCCATCTCTTCTCTAGCCCGTGTCTTGACCGTTTAGCCTCCAATATGCGGCTAAACAGAAGCTGATTGGGCATGCGGTGGCTGGGCATGCGGGCTACATGACCCAGACACACACAGACGCATACAGACACACATCGTGAGTGGCAGCTTGAGACGGCATGTCCCAGTCGTGTTCTTGGTGTCAAGTTGTCACGAGCTAACGACGCTGCCATTTCTACCTCTCGCAGTCAGAAGAAGCGCAGTTTCATCGCAGTGTCAACAAACGGTTACGGAAAATGACTTCATAGAACTACTGCTGAAGTTGCCTTACACAAACCGTATTGCGATTTATTACGTAACGCAGTTACTTTTGCCCCGATGTTGTATTTTGCCAGGTAAGGCCCACTGAGCTATGCAGCTATTTTTCAGACGCGACCTTGTCACAAATGATAGCTCCACATAACAGCCAAAGACTCTGAATGCCTGCTGATTATAAATGTGGAGGGAAAACCCTGAGGAAGCGGAGACAAATCCACGCGGCCACGGGGGGAAGAGAGAGAGAGACACGCAAACTCCCAATATGCATCAGGCGTCAGGGTCGCGATCGAACCCACGACCTCCTGTAGACCAGGCGAGGTAGTTCACATCTCGCCACCGCGGAGCCCATTTGCTTCGTCACTGTAACTTCTTCATTTATTTTCTTTATTACACGTATAAACGACTTGGAGCATTGTGAGTAAACTGCGCATGGAGCATTATGGTTAAACTTAAGCATCATGGGGAAATGCAAATATGTTCACCTATGATACTCCAAGACAAGGGCACTGCTTTTCAGTGCCCCGTCGTTATCCGGAGTGCTCTCGCCAATAACATCCGGTGACCAAGAAGCGTGAATTTAACAATCCTGCCGCTGCCCACGAGACCATATAAACTTTAAACCGGTCCAGAGTTTGACTGTTCTAACTAACAAGCTTCAGCGTACGTGCGTACCTACGCTGAACTTATTTCGCACAGCACCGAGTCAACCGTGCCCATCGGCGGTGCGGGGAGAGGACTACACACTAAATACGAAAAGCAGTTAAAAAGAATTGAGGTTTCACTCGAGATTGAAAATTGCATAGTTCCAATGGCGTCCGAATAATAATCATCCAGACCACGGTGTGACTAAACCATTCGATTCCCGTGAAGGGTAGAGTTCATTTTGAAGGGTCAGAGTTCAACTTGAAGGGTCAGAGTTCAACTTGAAGGGTCAGAGTTCAACTTGAAGGGTCAGAGTTCAGCTTGCAATTGCTTCGCCTCCTGACGTGAAATTAAAGAAGGCATCTTGATCCACGCCCACGGCTCGCATCCCGTGCGCGCCCTGCGCGGAGAGTTCGTCAGACGTCGACCGAGCAAATCGCGTGCTCACGCCTGCAGCGTGCGGACAAGTGACCATCACCGGCTGGATATCTGCGAGAGAGGAAAGAGCTTCATAGCTCATCGGATTCATCCTGCAATATAAATAACTATTCGGATTCTGACCTGGCTACGCTTTGAGGGAACCCGGCTTAACCCCTTCACTCCCCCCTCTTTATCTCTCTATTAAACCAGAAAACGCATCGCTTACTTGAACCTGTGCTCCCGTTTTCTTCCGCACTGTTATATTTTTTGTGTTTGTTATTCGCGTGGGCTTCGTTAACGACCGTGAAACACCTCCCTGTACACAGAGACATGTAGGAGTCGGGCATGTCGGCAAACAGACAGGGAGACACAGAGAGACTGAGACACACACACGGTGCCCCTTCGAACAGAACTAAAAGCCATCGGATCTCATTGAAGGGCAATTTCCCAATAACGCAAGCACACCCTATATAGTTGATATTGAGCCGTGTTTATGATGAACGTTCTGATATGGTTTCGATCTGCTGGTTGGATACTTCTGTGTGCTCGATGTATTATGTACTGCTGCTGTGTTACCAAGAGAACAGCTGAAATTAAAACCATTACTAGGTAAGGCTCCACTGAGCTGTGTTGCTCTTCTTCAAGAGCGACCTGGCTATCACAAATGGTAGCTCAACACAGTGGTTTATCATAATCATCATCATCATCACGTGGACGTTTATAGCAGCCATATACTGCAGAAACGCGTGATGTTGATTATAAAAGTCGAGGGGGGAAAACCGGAGGATCCGGAAACAAATCTACACGACCACGGGGAGAGAGAAAGAGAGAGACACGCAAACTACAAATATGCAGCAGCAGCAGCAGGCGTCAGGGTCGGGATCGAACCCACGACCTACTCCATACCTCGCGAGGTAGTTAACATCTCCTAGCCACCATGATCACCGCATTCTGTGTAGTGTAAGATTACCGTATTATGTGTAGTGTAAGATTACCGTATTCTGTGAAGTGTAAGATTACCGTATTCTGTGTAGTGTAAGATTACCGTATTCTGTGTAGTGTAATATTACCGTATTCTGTGTAGTGTAAGATTACCGTATTATGTGTAGTGTAAGATTACCGTATTCTGTGTAGTGTAAGATTACCGTA
>CM025673.2:1037656-1059983 GCA_014621495.2 Entosphenus tridentatus | reverse complement strand
ACACAGTCTACACAAGACAGTCTACACAGTCTACACAACACAGTCTACACAATACACACAACACAGTCTACACAATGCACACAACACAGTCTACACAACACAGTCTACACAACATACACAACACAGTGTACACAAGACAGTCTACACAGTCTACACAACACAGTCTACACAATACACATACCACAGTCTACACAACATACACAACACAGTCTACACAACATACACAACACAGTCTACACAGTCTACACAACATACACATCACAGTCTACACAGTCTACACAACATACACAACACAGTCTACACAGTCTACACAACATACACGACACAGTCTACACAGTCTACACAACACAGTCTACACAACACAGTCTACACAAGACAGTCTACTCAGTCTACATAACACAGTCTACACAACACAGTCTACACAACACAGCCTACACAGTCTACACAACACAGTCTACACAACACAGTCTACACAACATACACAACATACACAACACAGTCTACACAGTCTACACAACACAGTCTACACAAGACAGTCTACACAACACAGTCTACACAACACAGT
Organism: Entosphenus tridentatus; assembly: GCA_014621495.2. Taxonomy (NCBI): domain Eukaryota; kingdom Metazoa; phylum Chordata; class Hyperoartia; order Petromyzontiformes; family Petromyzontidae; genus Entosphenus; species Entosphenus tridentatus. Next base: position 1,059,418 of record CM025673.2, on the reverse strand, counting down.
ATACACAGTCTACACAAGACAGTCTACACAACACAGCCTACACAATGCATACAACACAGTCTACATAACTCAGTATATACAAACCAGACGTACATGACAGGCTATACAATACAGTATATACATGACAGTCTATCCAATACAGTACATATGTAATGACAGGCTGCCACCTGTCGGCCAGGAGGAGTAATCACGGGTTTGGGCGCGTTACACAATAACCAACCAGAAGGGGTGCGTGTCTGGGTTAAAGGCAGGGTCAGTGGGGAAGCTCCGGGAACCGGCTCGAAGGTTCTAGAAGGGGGAGTGGCCGGAGGCGGGGCCTGGCCACGCCGGGAAGTGTATAGGAGGGACTTAACCGAAGGTTCGGGGCTGTCGCGGGGTCCCGGGTCCTGGCTGCGTTGCAGCTCGCCGTCATCTCTCTTAGTCGTCCTGCCGCATTGCCTATCCTCTGCACGGCATCCCATCGTCGTCATCGCTACATTAGTCTGTCAGCTGTGTAGTTAGGTGCCGACGATGGGACTGCATAGAAATGTCGGCTGTGTGTAGCTAATTAGATACATTTCTATGTATCGCCCAGTTTTTGTGCCCGAGTGTGATAAACAAATAAGAAGCCCTCTACACGTTGTGTTTCGGCAGTCGCTCACAACACATTACAGTCTATACAATACAGTACATACATTAGTCAATATAATACAATATACAGTAAAACCTTGGTTTGCGAGTAACTTGGTCTGCAAGTGTTTTGCAAGACGAGCAAATTTTTTAAATAAATATTAATTTGATAACCGAGCGAGGTCTTGCAATACGAGTAGTATGTATACGCTTTGTCTGCTGAGTGTCACGTGATCACAACTGATATACGAGTGCTTTGACATACGAGTGCTTTGGATTACAAACACTTTTCCGGAACGAATTATGCTCGCAATCCAATGTTTTACTGTATACAATAGAGTCTATACAGTACAGTACGTGCATTACAGTTTATACAATAAAATAGAGTATATACAATACAGCCTATATAATACGGTACGTATATTACACTACACACGATACAGTGTCTGCAATACAGTATGTACAATACAGTCCACGATACAGTACATACATTACAATATAGTGTATACAATACAGTCTATATAATACAATACTGTATATACAATAGAGTGTCTACAATACCCCGATATACGTCTCCCCCCCCCCCCCCTGTCTTTCACGTCGCTTCGCTGTGAACACCGCCACCCGATTAGCGTCGCCTCAACCCCCACGCTCACGTCCCTCACGGCGTCCTCCTCCACCTCCTCCACCACCAACTTGCTAACGACTACGACCCGGTAAATCGATACGATATTACGGTGTTTCGATATTCCTCGCCGCATCTTTCAGGAACGCATCTACTTCGTATATCGAGGCATTGCTATATAAACAATATATACAGTTCAGTGTATGCAGTGTGTGCCTTGCTATCTATCCATCGTGCCGTAACGTAGCTAATTCCAGTCTTGTGAGGGAGAGATTATATTGAACAAAGTGTCTTGTTTGGATTTGAATACCAACTAGGTGAATCGCGCGTCCCCCCACCCCACCTTGTGCAACACGTTACCTTAATTTGAAATTAACGAAATTTGAAATTGTTCGCGTGCTGTGCTGAGCTTTCGCCAGGTGGAGACGACGAATCTGTCCCCACTGGACACCTGTGATGAAGAGCTTCATAGCTCATCGGATTCTTCCTGCAGCCTAAATAAACATTGTGATTCTGTACTCTGGAAGCGTCTACTCTCCCGCGTGCAATGCAAATGTTGTTTTCTTCACGTACAAAAATAAAAATCCCTTTTTTGCTTAAAATATATTTCTTTCCTCCGTACTTCTAATCTCTTAACGCCTGCGTGGGATTTCGCCATCCGACTGTTTGGAGCGGCTCCTATTAAAGGGCGCCGCAGTGGCGAGGAGATGTTAACTACCTCGCCTGGTATACAGGAGGTCGTGGGTTCCATTCCGACCCTGACGCCTGGTGCTGCTGTATATTTGGAGTTTGCGGTGTCTCTCTCGTCCCGTGGCCACGTGGCTTTTTCTCCGGGTCCTCCGGGTTTTTCCCTCCGCATTTAAAATCGACACGCGTTAAGAGTACCGGTTGGATACGTACGGTGTGAAAGAAGTCTGTTCTATAAGGGACTGTCCATAAATGACGTCACGCACCTAGGGGGGGTCAGACATTTGTGACGATGTGTGGCGAGGGGGGGGTTTGACAAAAATCGCCTAAAATCGCGTGACGTCATTTATGGACGGCCCCTAACGCTGAGTGTTCTTTTCATAACGCGAATTCAATATAGCGTGATTCATGTATTAGGGAGCACATTTCTATGACGCGGATGCGAATCGGATACGACACGATCGATTGAACAGAACTACGCCGCACGAGCAGGAGAAAGTGGTCGTGCAGGCGAAGCATCACGCGAAACGGGATGCTGCTGGATGCTTCTGGATGCTGCCCACGCGCCTCAGTCTTTGTTCAGCCTGCTGTGTAAGCACCTCACGTGGTCCGTGCTTTAACTTCTATATTATTCTTTTTATACCGCGATTTTTTCATAACGTGCTGTTCTTCAGGAACACAACTACTTCTGCGTTATAGGAGAACAGGCTGAAAAGCCACTTCGTTGAGTTCTCATTTGTGGCCAGGTCACTTCTTAAAAAGAGCTGTATAGAAGCTCAGTGGGCATTACCTGGTGATAAAAAATATATCTTAAATATGCTTAGTTTATTTGAGCGGCCACTGTTGATGAATTGGATCCACAGCGCAATTTTGCCCAGGGCCACTCTTCGACTTTGACGTGCGGCCTTCTGCTGACCGTGGGAGTTCCAGAACTCGGGACGGACACGACTCCCATTGCAGCCAGCACCAGCAGCGGCATGAGAGTTGATGCGATGATGAAAGTCAAGGGCATTATTAAAAGCTGGTTAATCTGTTACAACACACGTACGTACCCACCCCCCCATTTAGCCATACAGTATACCGGTGCAAGTGCCGTTTGAGAGCACCTATTAATGTGCTGTTAGAGAGCTCCTATTAATGCTCGCAGCACATGAGTGGCGTGGTTGTATCCTGAACCACGCCCCAGCCGTCTTTGTCTCCCCAGTGTTGATCTTAACAGACCGCACCTGGTTCTCATTTAAGACTGCGTTGACCGAGTGGAGGCGGCTTAGGTAACACTTGCCACTGATTTAATCTGTGGCCAGGAATGAAATGCAGGTCACTGGGTTCGGAGCGCAGTGTTCTAACCACTCTGCCACCGCATCCCACAAAATACAAAGACAAAGATCCTCCGTATCGCCTTTAACAGACTGTTGGGGCAAGTGCTGTTAGCGAGCACCTATGAAGGCCAGCGCGACCGCCTTTGTCTCCCCAGTGGCGATGCTTACACATCTCACCAGGTACTCATTTGAGGTTTAGTCGATCTTGGGGAGGCCCAGGACCGGTTCAGACAATCGGTGCTGGTGCTGTCAGTGAGCAGCCACCCACACGCACGCACTGTGCGCAAGCACCACACAGAGTATCATTTCCGCTGCTTGAAGCAATAAACACGACATGTGCTCCGAATGTACCGATCACTGATGTCATGTTGCCCACATGGGGCGTCTGAGGTTCACCGGATCACTTTGAGGGACCGGCCAGGGAAGTGGCAGCCAGGCCCTGGCATCGCACGGGAGGCTTTCTGACTGCACGCCGCATTCGTTCTCCTCGTGTTCCAACCCTCATCTCCCAGCGTCTCCCTCCCTCCCTCACTGTCATTCAGCCGCTGAGAACGTGGGTAACGTGCGCACATTGAACATATGGGTCTCTGCGTGAGTATGGGTCTCTCTGTGAGTCTGTGTTTACGTGTGAGTCTATGGGTCTCTGTGTGAGTCTGTGTTTATGTGTGAGTATATGTGTTTCTGTGTGAGGCTATGAGTCTCTGTGTGAGTCTATGGGTGTCTGTGTGAGTCTGTGTTTACGTGTGAGTCTGTGTTTATGTGTGAGTCTATAGGTCTCTGTGTGAGTTTATGGGTCTCTGTGTAAGTCTATGGGTCTCTGTGTGAGTCTATGGGTGTCTGTGTGAGTTTGTGTTTACGTGTGAGTCTGTGTTTATGTGTGAGTCTATAGGTCTCTGTGTGAGTTTATGGGTCTCTGTGTAAGTCGATGGATGTCTCTGTGTAAGGTCAACACGTTTGCCCTTTGACCCCGCTCCCCTCTGCTGTACAGTTGAACGAGCCATGCCACTGCAATGCAGCACAGTATGGAGGTAACAGGGTCCTTAGACACCACAACGTCGCATATCCGACCCGCTAAGGACGGAGGCATCGGCGGATGTGTGAACACGTGTTGACAATGACGGTAATTCCCAACCACCCTTCACATGAAGTGCTTACTGGGCAAACAAAATTGCAAACTGCTTTTAAAATAACATATTCAGTAACGAGCAAAACTGTGGACACGTTTCAACACCTTGCGTCTCATCAGAAGTGGGGCTCGCTCGCAGCAATGCTGAGGAAGTACCCGATGTTTAATACGCAAGGACCCCGCTTTTCCCGTGAGATATCTGGCCCGATCAGCACGGTTGGCTACGCACGGTGCATACATACCCGTACTTAGGACGACAATCTGCATCACACGCACATTACACGGCCGTTAATCGTCGCTGTTAAAAATGTCAGAAGAAAATAAATGCCACTTCCGCTCCACACGTGTCTCCACATTATTACTGCTAATTGCAACTCCGATTAGCACGGTTGGCTACGTACCGTGCGAAAGAAGTTCAACATGCATACGTACACACGTCGACAAAACGGGTTATTAAAGTAAGAAGCCGGGTGAGAGTTGAGTTGCCACCAGTCCAAGTTTGACCCCAGGACAGGGATGGATGGGTCAACACTTGGCCTAGACTGCCCAGAGGGGCAGCAAGTCTATGGAGCAAATGCCCCTGTTGAACGGTCCATTCCGAGGGCCGGTGGGTGGGCCGGTCTGTGTGGGCAAATTGCAAATGTGATCTGAGTAAAAAAAATATATATCAATATAATACGTAGGCTTTCGCGATCACAAATCTAGCTGTCTCTTAATGATGCTGGTTGTAATTACCGGCGAAACGTCGTACTCGAATGATAAATGTTGAGGGTTTACTCTTCAACACACCGATGTGCTGTTTCTAGTACTAGTAACGGATTGCACGTTTTGTTTACGTGACAAACCTTACGAATTGGCTGCGCCGGGTGCTGGCGGGTTTAACGGCACATTTACATTTCTGAGATCTGTTTATTAAAGACGTATTAAATATTTGGTTAAATTTAAATATTTTACTACCTCTAATGTGTACGCTTGCTTTCCGCTCTCTCAGTTGGCATTGAGTCCCCGTATATTCGGGATCCCCCAAAAATGATTCCTCATCGGCTCTCCCATTTGTCTGTGTTTTTTTTCTGGAGCCAGCCCCGAATGGGGCCCAATGAGGATCGCACGGCAATTCGGGTGACCGCTGCGTTGACAAAACGTCTGGGTCCGATTTCTTAATCCCAGTCCGTCACCGGTTTCAGCACAGACATCCGCTCCGATACTCTGCTACCGGTCTCGCTGGTGTCGATCTCTCCCGCCAAGTGAGTTGCACCAAAGCGGTGAGCAGGGGGGGGGGACAGGGGGAAACGTGTCCGGGTTTGTTCCGCGGTGGAGACGGTGGCGGGGGTGTGGAGGGACTCCCGGAGGCGAGGGAGGCTACTCGATGATGAAACCATTTGCGCGGACGCTGTGGGAACGCGCGCAGACACAGTGGCTGTGTTTGCATTCACAGAAGGGCAAGCCGTAGGTAATTGTGAAAGGAGGATTCAACCGAAGAGAACAAACTGTTCTCGAGCCCTTATCGTGTCCACATACACGTCGACTATGACTCACGCGACAAAGACAAAGATCCCACGTGTGGCCTTAACAGTATTTAAGCGATCTAACAAAAAAACAACAGCGATATTATGCCTTAACAGACTGTTGGGGCAAGTGCTTTTTGTGAGCACCGATGAAGGCCGGCACTGTGGCGCACGAGGGGGTGGGGTAGGCCAGCACCACCCCCGACCGCCTTTGTCTCCCCCAATGGCAATTTACACGCCACTCCAGGTACTCATTTGAGGCCGAGTCGACCTCTGGGGAGGCCCAGGTCCGGTTCAGATAATCGCCACCAGTGTTGAAAGTGAGCAGGAATCGAACTCGGGGTGCTGGGTTTGTAGCGTGGCGCGCTAACCACGGACACTACCGCCCCCCTATCCACATGACACGAACAACAACAACAACAACCGCCATTCGCCACTAAGTGGCGGTGACGTCACCACGACGCTTGTGCCAGGCTATGTGCACCTTGAGGCCACGTGAAGTGTCGAACGCCCGCTGGCAGGAGGTCACGGGGCAGACTCAGATGCCACGGGTCGACTGACTGAGATGACTGGTTGATGCACCACCTGTGCCCGCTATTGTGCCAACCTGCTGTGATTTATCCACCCGGCGCTCCGCTCGTTGTTGTGAGCGTCGCTCCTCCAGCCTCCGTTGTTATTGGAGGGCAACTGCCTTCAACTGCTCAGTAGCGTCCGTGAGTGAGCAGCAATTACCAGATCATCGGCATACATACTATGGTTGAGCAATAGGGAGCTATCCCTTGACCGCACCCGGGCAACGATCAGCCTCCCATTGTATCTGTACCAGATGGAAATTCCTCTGGTACAGCTATTAAAGGCTTCACGAACTACGTGGTTGAAATATATGTTAAATAATGTGGGAGCCAGATGGCATCCCTGTCGCACCCCAAGGTGGACAGAGAATGGCTCTAACTCCCAGCCATGCAGTATTACCCGGGCCCGCTCACCATCATGAAGGTCCTTAATGATCGTGAGCAGAGGGTCAGAGACTCCGAAGGCACGAAGAACAACCCAGAGCCCAGGCCTACTGATGGTATCATAGGCCTTGACCAGGTCAATAAAGCAGAGATGTAGGTCTTTTTGGAATTCCCTACACCTCTGCTGTAGCAGACGGACAGAAAATATGGCATCTGTGCAGGACCGCCCTTTCCTGAAACCGCATTGGGGCTCCACAAGCCTCTCCTTAGCCTAGCAAGGCGATGTTGAATAATTCTTGCCAGGACCTTTCCCGGCAGACTGAAGAGTGAGATGCCCCTGTAGTTGCTACAGTCTGTGCGGTCCCCTTTCTTAAAGAGGGGGACCACCAGGGTATCCTTCCAATCCTGCGGAACCCGTCAAGTGGTCCAGACTGTTGTTATGATGTCATGTAGGGCAGTCTGTGCACAAACGCCACCCTATCTCAACATTTCGTTTGGGAGATCATCTCTCCCCAGTGCCTTTCCTGGTCTCAGACTCTGGATCGCCTTCAGTCCTTCCTCAAAAGATGGCACCTCAGCCAGCCACTCACAGGGGGTGACTTCTTCCTCCAATATTTGAGGCACCGCAGCCTCAGCAGGGTCATCCTCACTTTGTCCCACGTTGTTATTCAGGCTGAGGCAAGTCCCCTTCCTCAGGGCCTCACAGAAATGCTCAGAAAATCTGCAAACCTGTTCCTGGGGGTCGGAGATTGGATCACCGTTCTTTTTCCTAATGATGGTAATATGTGTGGTGCTGCAGGTTACTTTTTGATGGAATTAAAGTGCGATTTATGATCACCAGCCATTGAGGCAGACTCCATTTCCTCAGCAACCCGCGACCACCACCCATCCTTGCAGCGCCTCACGGCTCTCCGAACCTCCAAGCGAAGGCTGTGGTAAGCCTCCTCATTCTCCCACGTGGGATGCTGTAGCCGATGAGAGTGGGCCCGTTGCTTTTTATCAGCCAGCTTGAAACCTCCTCTGTCAGTCAGGGTCTGTGGGGAGGTCTGGACCGTGTACCCAAAGCAGCCATGGCAGCTGCATGAACCACAATCCTAAACCTCGCCCATTTTCTCTCGACATCAGGATTGGAGGACGATGCCAACTCCAGCCGCAAGCGATGATTAAATTCTCGCTTGCAACTTTCTTCAGCTAGCTGAGACCATGCCACTACGGGTTTGAATGGGGTTCTGGGTGTACACCCACCACTAGAGTGGAAGAATGGCAGGCACATCTTACAGATCACAAGTCGATGGTCAGTGGGAAGATCAGCCCCACGGTAGGTCCTGGTGTCAAGGACATGGGCCCGCATCCGCTGACACGAACGCACACAGACACATACACACATCGCAATGACAAGTCTGATCGTATCTGTTCTGTCCACATTTCACCATGCCCCACGATGCCCCATGGCAGCACGAAGTGAGTGCGGCATTTCTTCTTGCGTTGATTGTTTATGAAGTGCTCTCGCCAACAATGGCGGCTAAGAGATGTTGACTTCCTCGCCTGGCATGCAGGAGGTCGTGGGTTCGAACCCGACCCTGACGCCTGTGGTATTTGCGGAGTCTGCATCTCCCTCCCTCTCTACGTGGTCGCGTGGATTTTTCTCCGGGGCGTCCGGTTTTTTTCCTCCACATTTAGAATCAACATCACGCGTTCAGAGAATGTGGCTGCTATAAATGTCCACGTGATGATAAGCCGCTTTGTTGAGCTGCCATTTGTGATAGCCAGGTCGCTTCTGAAAAAGAGCTATGCATTGGTTAGTTTATTGTCCTTCCCCCGAACCTCCGATTATCACGATTGGCTATTTAAAGGGTAAAAACCTACTACTAAGTTTAGTTTTAGATTATATACAAATCTTAAAAAGGCAATATACATACGTACAGTGGATAGTGTCTGGTTAAAAAAAAAGTTTAGTTTTTACTTCATGTACAAAACCACATATGGTTGGAAGTGTACATGGCAGTGCGTGAATGAGCGGTCACGCCAGACGTGCACTTCACAAAATGTTGCCGTACGCACCATGAATTGAATACAGTGGGGATGTGTGCATCCCAATACTACGATGTTTCTCTGTTTGTTGGGTCATCCTGTGGGTTATATATATAGTGTAAACACATGTTTTTTTTAGTAAATAACCCTCCACCACCCGACTGATCCAAGTCAAAGTTTTCACGTCATGGGCAAATGTACCACTTGCTCCGGATTTTTTGGCCAAACCGGAGGAGTAGGAGGAGGCATGTTTGAAAAAGCTGTTTTCCATGACCGACGTTTCCCTGGAGATTACACCCAGCTTCATCAGGGTTAGGATTATGGGTTCGTGATTAGGGATTATGCTTAGGGGTTAGGTGTAGGGGTTAGGGGTTATGGTTAGGGGTTAGAGTTAGTGATTAGGCTCAGGGGTTAGAGTTGGGGGTTAGAGTTAGGAATTATGGGTTAGGAGTTGGGAGTTAGGGATCGAGGGTTAGGTTAGCAGTTAGGGGTTAAGTTTAGGGGTTAGGGTTTATGGTTAGGGTTTTGGGGTTAGGGATTAGGAGTTAGGCTTAGGGGTGAGGGTTAAGCATTAGGGTTTAGGGATAAGAGTTCAGGGTTAGGGTTAAAGGTTAGAGTTTAGAGGTTAGAGTTCAAGGTTAGAGTTAGGGTGAGATTAAGAGCTCGACTCTCACCACTTGAACGAGCTTCCTGATCCCGGCTGTATGTATGCATATTGAACTTCTTTCACACCGTACATAGCCAACCGCGCTAATCGGGGTGTGGGGGGGAAGGACAACAAACTAAACACAAAAAGCAATTCGAAAAAAATATGTTATCGATCTAGATTTTAAACAAATTATCTTCTTGGGTAGCTGCCGCCACGTCACCAGGACAGCCGTGCAGGTGAACCGCTTCACCCGGATTGGCTTTGTCGGATGGTGGAGGACGACAGTTGAACGGAAATGCCATTCATAGCCACGAGATCGTCCTGACCCAGGGGCCAGCAGCACGCGGCTCTGCAGCCGCATGCAGCGGGCTATTTGGCTTCCCCTCTTGCGACTCTTTGGCTGCCATTTTTTTTGGAACAAGTCTTGAAACATAATTGAACGTAAAGATGACTGATTAAATATGGCAGGTAATGGGGTCGCCGTGGAATTTCTTCGGGAGGACAAAATGTACAGCAATCAAACTGTGTTGTTAAAGAATAACTAAGGGGGGGAAAACTTTAATATTAAGCGGTTTATTCCCGCACCTATTTTGTTTATTTAAGTGAGAGTGTGTTGAGGCCTGCTGTATTTTTCTTCACCTGAAGACGATTGCTTGTGTTGCGATCGAAACGTCGTGATTTTTTTTCTATCTGCGTGACTTTACCGAAAGACCCAAGAGTATGAATTCCTGCAGTCACGAAAGCTTTAAGTCGAGATTTATCCAACATAGTTACATAAACGCCCATGCCTCAGTGCCCAGCGAGTCGGATTTGCGACGTTTGACTGTGTATTCCTACACAGCAGGCGAAATGTTCATGTAGGAGCGTCGATATGAACACTGTTCATCGAGCAGCACATGTTCACTGCCATTCACTCACACAAAGACCCCCCGTATAGCCTTTAACACATCGCATCAGTTACTCAATCAATGCTGAGTCGATCTAGGACCAGTTCGGAGATTCTCCACTGTGATTTAGCCATAAGCGGGAATCGAACTTGGGTCAGCGGGTTGGTAGTGCAGTGCGCTAACCAATGCGCCACTGCTCCCCACACTCACTGCCTTTTGCCTCTAGCGCAGGGATTGTGATGCGTTCTGAGAAGTCCCGGTCTGGCCGTACTACCTTTGTATACGGGCACATCCTAGACATTTAAAACACAAAGATCCCCGAATAGCCTTAACATACTGTTTGGGCAAGTGCTGTTAGCAAACACCTATGAAGGCCAGCACACTAGGGGTGGGTGGCCAGCAACACGCCCAGCCGCCTTTGTCTCCCTAGTGCCAACATTTTTATACATCACACCAGGTACGCATTTGAGGCTGAGTCGACGTAGGAGAGGCCCACGACCGGTTCAGGTAGCCATCACTGGTGTTGGTGGCGGCGAGCGGGAACCGAACTCGGTTCGCCAGGCTTGGAGCGCGGTACGCTAACCGCGACACCACCGCTCCCCACGCGCACGGCACACACACAGAGTAAATCGTGTCGTGTTCATTAGTGAGTCAGCGGTGACCTTCAAAGGAAACCCGAAGAAGAAAATCGACCGTCGAGTTTCCGTGGTCAAATGATCACGATTCGAGGTTCGATTAGACACGGACGTGCGTTACTCAACCCCACGGCAATCGATTAATGAACTGTACGGAGCCGGTGCTGGATGAGTTGTAACGCTTACCGCTGGTGTGATTTGTTTTTTTAGGATAAACAAAAACAAGATAGATATATATTAAAGTATATTCACGTACAAACAAAAGAGCAACTACAACTAAAACCCCGCGTACCTCTATATAATTATTTATCGTGCGTGAAAAGTGGAACGGCTTAAGAGAAATATCCGCTGTGATGTTTGGAAAACGTCCACAGACTCTACCAACGTCTTGCTAAAGAACACGGCTGCCGCACGTGGTGTGTTCCCTGCACCACACACACGGGGACATTCAGTACCCAATTATTTTAAGTGCTTCTCTCTCTTTCTCTCTCCCCCTGAGTGACGGTCAAGGGATTTAGGCAGCCCGCACCGAACCTGACACAGATGTTACCGCTAAGCGCTGTGGGTCTAATAGCTTTATGGGGGAGAAAAAACGCACAAATGCGACTCCACAAATAACTCCCAGCAGATTAATCGTGAACTTCTGCATAAAAAAATGATGTTAATCGTATTTTTTGCTTCATTTTACGAAGCAATCTCTCTCCACTGCTATAACCGTGTCAATGAAACAGAACCTGTGGCGGACCAGGCAGAGTGACGAGGCTAAAACCTAAACTATAAAAAAAGAACGCAAACAAATGCACATTTCCAGGGCCCCAAGTGGATCAAGGGAACGCGGATTCGCGTCAATTGAGAGAGCGTCAAGCAGCTGGAATTGAGAAACCCCGACTCACGCGAACTGATTAAACATACGAGCGTTATATAACTCGCCCAGCCAATTATGGGGCGTACAATGTCTCTATCAACCTCCTTGTCATTCTTCTCTCGATCTCACTACAGCTCCACGTCTCTGGTCTACATCTCTCCTGTCATCTCAGTCAGATGTTAGAACATAGAGCAAAAGGGCGGCCCCAAAATAATTGCCGCTTAGTGCCCCCCGAATTAAAACTAAACTATTAAACGTGTTTTTATTTTAATTTTACTAGGTAAGGCCCACAGAGCTGCGATGTAGCTATCTCTCAGAAGCGACCTGGCCACAAATGATAGCTCAACGACGTGGCTTATCAAGTGGAAATGTAAAGCAGCAGTCAAAGACTCTAAACGCGTGATGTTGATGCCAAATGTGGAGGGAAAAACCGGAGGACCCGGAGAAAAATCCACGCGACCGAGGAGAAGAGAGAGAGAAACACACCAACTCTAAATATACAGCAGCAAGCGTCAGGGGTCTGGATCGAACCAACGCCCTCCTGTGTTCCATCCGAGGGAGTTAACATCTCCTAGCCAACTGCGCCCTTGGGCCGTCATCACCCCTGGGTTTGGCTCTTTGATGTCCCGTGGGCCGAGACCTTTAGAGGCAGCAGCGAGTCTTGTGCGTTGCGGCCGTTTGGCGTCTCGGAGCCTTTGATCCTCGGCTCCGCAAAACCGTGATACATAAACTCGAGGGGTCTTTGAAATTAAATAAAATATTCCCCTTTAATCGCTCTCCGTTATTTCACTGAAGGTATTCATGCATAGACCACCCCGCACTCCGCGGTTTCTACTCCTCTGAATTTCATCATCATGGTGTGGCCTGTTAAACAAATGCCACCGGCTCGTCCCGTGTACTATCACCGTCGGCCCAGGCCGTTGAAAGCCTCGACCGAGGTGGCGAGATGTGAACTGCCTCGCCTGTTATAGAGGAGGTCGTGGGTTCGATCTCGACACTAACGCCTGCTGTATATTTGGAGTTCGTGGTAGCGTGGATTTGTCTCTGGATCCCACGGTTTTTCCCTCCACATTTAGAATCGACATTCTTTTAGAGTTTTGAGCTGCGATGCCTATCCACATGATAAGCCACTTCGTTGATGCTATCATGTGTGGCCAGGTCGCTTCTGAAAAAGGTCCATGTGGCTTAGTGGGCCTTACCTGGTAAAAACAATAGTTTAGTTTTAGTTTAGCCCGTGCCATCTCAACCTTGGCGGGATTGCAGTTCAAAGCGTACAATGACAATTAAACACATCATAATCTATCATCTCTCTCCATTCACACCCATCCACCAACCTACACATCTACACCACGTATCGAGAAACCCACCCAACTACGTACCCACCGACCCATCCACCAACCTACCTATCGATATCCTCACTCATCTAACTACCTACCTACCTACCCTAGATTTGAAGCTTTCGTGACTGCAATGATTCATACTCTTTGTTTTTTTCGGTAACGTCACGTCGGTAAAAAATAAAAGAAAATAAATTAAAAACAACTAAATTAAATCACGACGTTTCGGGCGCAACACAAGCGTCCGTCATCAGGTGGGAAAGCGTTCGAAACGTCGTGATTTAATTTAGTTGTTTTCATTTATTTTATTTTTTACCCAAGTGACTTTACCGAAAAAACCAAAGAGGACCTACCTACCCACCCACCGCACCAAGCATTCGTTTAGCCCACTCTCCTCTCCGTAGATGGCTGTGCACATATCGGGCTGTGCGTGTATCTGGCTGTGCGCGTATCTGGCTGTGCGTGTATCTGGCTGTGTGCGTATCTGGCTGTGCGTGTATCTGCTCGTGCAGGGCGCGCGGAGCTGTTTCGACCCATCGCGTCGCGCGAAGCCACGGGAGAGGGCACGCTGATTGATTCCTTCCCGTCGTGACCCGCTTTGAAGTCACTTACCGTGCCCCTTCAAATTACACCCTTCAGCTGTTGGCCTGCGCACGCGTGGGCGTGCGTTTTTGTGATTGTGTTTGAGGTTCGGTGGTAATGTGTGTCAGGCCTCCTCCTCCTCCTCGTGACATCCTGTGCTGTGCTAGGACGCGCCAGTGACACTTAGCAATTACGATCGTCGTTGAACATTCCTTCGATGTGTGCCCGTTAAGTGTGCGTGTGTGCATCACAACCACAGACAAAGTGCCCCCGTGTAGCCTCCGCAGCGGGAAGTTGAGGCTGTTAGCGAGCACCTATTTGCCATGTGCACACTGATACGTGATCATGTGCACAGACTTGCATGCGCCTATGCGTACAGCGAGACACAAATCCGCCGTATAGCCACCAATTAAGTCCGGCACAGCACACGAGGTAGGAGCCATCCCCAACCGCCTTTGTTTCCCCCAGTGTTGACATTTACACACCGCACGAGGTGTGCAAATGTTGACCTTTTTGAATGCCCAGGACCGGTTCATATATCCGGCGATGATGTTGGTCGAGAGCGGGAAGCAAATTCCGGTCGTCGCCAATTTCGTAGTGCAAGTTGTGCTAACCACTATGCCACCGCTCCCCACCAGCACCAAAAACAAAGATCCCCATATAGCTTTAACAGACCGTTGGGGAAAATGCTCTCAGCAAACACCTATAACGGTTGGCACGGACGCGAGGGGGTGGGTGGCAGGCACCACGCCCGGCTGCCTTTGTCTTCCCAGTAGCGATGTTTACACATCGAATCAGGTACTCATTTGAGGCTGAGTAGACCTAGGGGAGGCCCAGGACCGATTCAGATAATCGTCACTGGTGTTGTGCCGTGAGCGGGAATTGAACTCAGGTGGCTGGGTTCGTAGCGCAGCGAACTAACCACCACCACCATCATCAGCAGCTGACATGGTTAATCCACTGCTGGATTAAACAAATCCCTTCCCAAACCGCCACTATCCGTCACGATCCCGCGATGCAACAGTTCCCCCAGCTTTTTGCCAGTACTGTAGATATAAAACTGCTCAACCCGAGCTATAAGTGATGAAATGTATTGTCTTTGTATAGTGAGTTCAACTGAGTCGCAGACGTACTCTTGGAGACAACACATTTATTAACACTAACACACTCGGTAACTGCCCCTTAACAGAATAACAACCTATGGTGGTGACCACCAGGCTAACTACACTAGTTACAACGCGACTGTTACTATGGACCGGACCACAGCTCAGGTCCAGGTCCACGTGTTGGAGACTCGGTAGAGCGTCGGATGTAGACGAAGGCTTCTTCAGGATGAACAACAACCCTTGTCCCTCTGGGGGACCCGGCTTATATCTTCTGCGGCGTGGCTAGCTCCGCCCCTGGCCACGCCCACCTTCCAGAACCCTCCAGCAAGATTTCGACCACGACCACGTGACCACCCCTAGCCCCCACTTGTGGCCCCTGTGTAGACTTAACCGGTCACGTGTCCTCTCGGGTCAACCAGAGTGCCACGGCCTTTAGTAACCCCATTCCCATGGCCGGCACCCACACACCCTGTCCTGTAGGGGCTGGCACTGCATGCCAAGCGTGGTGCCATCCAGCGCTATCAATCAGTGCTCACCAGGCCCCTCTAGGGCCGGTACTGCACCCACACCACGTGGTGTCCGCGATGTCGCTACACCGCACGCCGTGCCGCTCTGGGGCCGGCATTACCCAGTGACATCCCGCGATGTCACTGCATTCGTATTGTTCACCTTTTGGCGTTCTCTGGTCTAACACTGGTAGTGGGACAAGGCCATGCAGAAGGCTGTCTCTGCTATAGGCCAATCAGTTTCAAAGACAATGCATATATTATGAGAGCATGTTTGGTTGCATGTTCACCACAAGTACGTGTGGTTAACGTCGACTTGATGCCTTGCAAAAGGTTTCTATTTGGTCTTTGAACATGGTTAATTGACAGAAAGGGCTAAACCTATCTTTTGAAGTTATGATGCAGATTTCTGTGGATAATAAACCATCGCGGGAACTCCGCTCATCCTCGCAGAAGCTTTTGGCCGGCCATCGAACAAAGACGGCCACTTCATCATTTTTGATACTGGCAAGAACGGTCCCATAGATATCCAAATATACAGCAGGCGTAAGTGTCGGGATCGAACCCACCACCTCCTCCATGCCAGGCAAGGTATTGAACATCTCCTAGCACTCCACCATCAGACGGAGCCAATGAAACCAAGTTGTCACGTGTACAGACGTGCCAGATGGTTTCGGTTTGTTTCCACTAAACCGGAGAAATGTCGTAAAACGTAGCTTTTTTTCCTCTCCTAAAAAAACAAAAAGATAACCCCCAAAGCAATCAGGGCCCATTGTTCCAATGGCGAGACGAGGTTATATTGGCTCTGTGTCGCTGCTGGAGGGTTAACGTAATAAATAAAATGGCATCATCATACCTACACTACGATCCAACTCATGATTTATCAATCACCAATCGTGATATGGGTCCTGAAAGCCTATACGTATACAATTTAACGCGTAGTAGGCTTTCGCGACCAATGTTATCCATAATAGAGTTTTTTTTAATTATAAGATCGCATTCTATAAATGTGTCGTTAAACCCGCCACCACCCGACACAGCCAATCAGTGAGATTTGCCACGTAAACAAAACGTGACAATTCGTTTCTAGTACTAGAAACAGCACACCGGTGTGTTGAAGAGTAAACCCACAACAACCTCATCAGGAATTAGCACGTTTGGCTCACGTGACAAACCTTACTAATTGGCTATGTCGGGTGGTGGCGGCTTTAACGACACTTTTATAGTTACGCGGTTTAACCCAAACAACGTCTGTTATGGAACATATTCAGTTGATTGTCCCCCTCTTCATGTGTCTTCCCTCCTTCTGCTGCCTTTACATTACCAGTCTTGTCCATCTGTTATTATCCATTACCAGCGGTGTGTAACCCTCCTCAAGTCCAATTCAGTGAGCTTAAGATAGGTTTTTTTCTCCCCAAGTATATGTGTGTGTGTGTGGGGGTTGGAACCCTAGCTGGTGCATTTGGCAGTCGTCTCAGTCGACCCATGGCACCTGCTGGGTCTGTTCCGTCACGTCCCGCCAGCGGGTCCTTCGACGCTTCACGTGCACCTAGCCTGGCACGAGCGCCGTTGTGACGCCAGCGTCGCCGCTTAGTGGCGAACGATTTGTTGATGTTACGTTGCTCAACCACTGCAGTGCTCGGTGTACATTTGTCTTACAGATTGCGGGGGGCAAGGGCTGTTAGCGAGCACCTATTACGCTCGACACGGCAGAGGTCTGCTGTGATCACCTCCACCCACCCGCGCGCAAATCAGCCAGCTTTGTCTCCCCACAATGCTGACTTGCGTGCAGTGCGCCAGCTACACTCATTACAGGCTTAGTGGAGCACCGGGGAGCCCAGAGGACGGGTTGACACACAGATGCTCGATGTGGTGGCAAATCAAACTCCAGGGTCACTGGGTTCATAGCCCAGTTGCTAACCACTCCGCTGATACTCCCCACGCGCATGATGTACACACACACAGACACATGTGTAAGGGTGTGTGTGTGTCGATGTGTGTGTGTGCCTGTGTGTGTGTCTGTATGTGTGTGTCTGTGTGTGTGGGGAGCGGTAGTGTAGCGCTTAGCGCTACGCTGCGCTACGAACCTAGCGGCCCGGGTTCGATTCCCGCTCATGGCCAACACCAGTGACGATTATCTTAACCGGTCCTGGGCCTCCCCTAGATCGACTCAGCCTCAAATGAGTGCCTGATGCGGCGTGTAAACATCGCCACTAGGGAGACAAAGACGGCCAGGCGTGGTTGCTAGTCACTCACCCCCTCGTGTGCCACAGTGCCGGCCTTCATAGGCGTTCACTAGCAGCACTTGCCCCTACAGTCTGTGCAGGCTATACGGGGGGGGAGGGATCTTTGTTTGTATTTAGTCTGTTACACAGCGACGCGTTGGTTAGCGCAGCGGTCCACGTGGCCAGGGATTCTCGTACGGGCAGGGTCTGGGGTCTCGCCGACGCTCTTTCGGGGTGGTCGCTGCACCACTGCGGGTGGTGGTGGTGGTGGGGGCGGTGAGGATGTTCGACGTTCGCGGCACGACCCTGCGCAACGTGCGCAATGCGCATCCTTCTTCTGCGTCGCCCGGGGGAGGTGCGGGGGGAGGTGGGGGGGGGAGGTGGGGGGGCGGTGCCCCGGGACTCGCGATAGTCGACGGCCGTCGGTTCGACTCCGGCTCCCGAAAAGAATCCAGCCTCTTCCGATCCAACACAAAACATCCGAACTGTTTACATCTGCACCTCGTGCGACGTATTAACCGAATTTCATCATGAGAACGCAAGCTTAGTGGGACCGAACAGGATATTATCGAAATTACAGATGTCACAACGTCAGACGGTATAGCAAAGACAAAGATCCCCCACGTGGCCGACGCAGGCTGTTATGGCAAGTGCTGTTAGCGAGTAGCACCTGCGAAGGCCCCACATGCGTACACGCGTACGCACACACGAATAGACGGACACAGATGTCCCCGTATAGGCGTGCTGCCTGTACACGGTAAGTGCTGTCAGCAAACACAAAGATCAGCACGTGAGCATGAGGAGGTGCGAGCGGTGGTGTAGCGGTTAGCGCGCTGCGAACCTGGCGAAACGGGATCGAGTCACTCTCACGGCCCACACCAATGACGATTATATGAACCAGTCTTGGGCCTCCGATAGGTCGACTCAGCCTCAAATGGGTACCTGGTGCGATGTGTAAACATCGCTACTGGGGAGACAAAGGCGACCGGACGTGGTGTTGGCCACCCACCCCCTCGTGTGCCGCAGTGCCGGCCTTCATAGGTGCTCGCTAACAGCACTTGCCCCAACAGTCTGTTAAGGCTACACGGGGGATCTTTGTCTTTGGTGTAGCTGGAACCACACCCTGACCGTCTTTGTCTCCCCACACCACACCTGGGAACTCATTTAAGGATGAATCGATCTCGGGGCCGGGAGGTCGACTCATGTCTGGGTCAGATTTTCATCACCCATCTTGGCCGTGAGCGGGTCATCGGAACTCAGATCGCCTACTGCAAAGACAAAGACAAGACCCCCCCCCCCTTTGCGTTCGTAGTGCAGCGCGCTTACCGCTACACCACCACTCTCCCTGCACAAAGACCCCCCATATAGCCTTAACAGACTGTTGCGGCAAGTGCTGTCAGCGAGCACCTATGAAGGCCGGCGGGTGGCTGGCCAGCACCACTCCCGACCGCCTTTGTCTCCCTAGTTGCGATGTTTACACACCGCACTAGGTACTCATTTGTGTGTGCGCGTGAACATAAAGCGCAAGTATCAGCGGAGTGGTTAGCAACTGGGCTATGAACCCAGCGACCTGGGGTCTGATTTGCCACCACATCGAGGATCTGTGTGTCAACCCGTCCTCTGGCTCCCCCGGTGTCCCACTAAGCCTGTAATGAGTGTAGCTGGCGCACTGCACGCAAGTCAGCATTGTGGGGAAATAAAAAGGTGGCTGATTGCGCGCGGGTGGGTGGGGTGATCACAGCAGACTTGTGACCGGATGCTACGATGACGAGATGTTAACTACCTCTCGCGGTATGGAGGAGGTCGTGGGTTCGATCCCGACCCTGACGCCTCTTGTATATTTGGAGTTTGCATGTTCTCCCCGTGGCCGCATGAAATTTTGACTGTAGGGGCAAGGGCTGTTAGCGAGCACCTATTAAACTAAACTGTATTCTTAGGTTTTTTCGGTAAAGTCACGTAGGTAAAAAAATAAAATTAATAAAAGTAAAATAAAATAAAAATCACGACGTTTCGGAGGCAACACAAGCTTCCGTCTTCAGGTGGAACCGTCACAGCACGATAGCTGTATCAAGTGAGAGAAATTCCAAGAACACAGTATTTGTATATATACTGGTTGAGTGTTTTGTTTAACAAGGTAAACCCCACTGAGCATTTAACTTGTTTTTCAGAGGCGACTTGGCCACAAATGCTAGCTCAACAAAGTGGCTTATCGTGTGAAAATGTACATAAACAAAATAATCAAAGTGCATGTTTCTAAATGTGGAAGGGAATAACCGGAGAACCTGGAGAGAAAAAAATCCACGCGAGCACGGAAATACAGAGACACGCAAACTGCCAATATGCAGCAGGCATCAGGGTCGGAATCGAATCTCCGACCTCCGCACCCCTAGCGAGGAAGATGACATTACGGGACCGTAGAGCAAACATTCGATGAATTATGAAAAGGGCACCAACATATCAGCAAGAGGTATCCTCGTGCCTTACCGACGACAGCCAAGCATTCAACTGTGGAGCTCATGGAGCGATGTGGAACGCATCGGAGTGGATGGGAATTCCTAGCCCAGCTGGTGCCATTGACTTCGGAAACCGCGCACGCGAATCGGAATGTTTATCCTGGACAAATCCGATGAGCTACGAAGCTCGATTCTTTTTTGTTTTGTCCACAGATGTCCAGAATTGCGAGAGCGCGAAACCCAGGATGGAGAGACGGAGTGCTTCGATATCGGGAAGGGCGTAAGACAAAGATGCGTTCCAGTGTAGCCCCCTTCGTTTCTGTTTAAATAGCGACACGATCACGAGAGAGGTGGGCTTGGATACAAGAGCGGTAGGGGGTGAAGGTGGCAGGGAGGACGCCGACTGATCGGCGTTGCGCAGACGACGTCACCCTCGTGGCGGGCAAGAAAGAGAGGAGGCGGAGCTTGGCGGTGTCTGTACGAGAGACCAGCTGGTGACGAGGTGGCTGGATGAGTTGGATTGGAGGAGGTGGCTGGACGAGGTGGTGACGAGGTGGTGACATGTCATCTGAGATCAAACGATGGCGGTCAGTGCAATCGCACTGTGCGTCTAAAGCCCTCCCTGTTGTCAATCCACTGCTGGATGAAAGCCACCCCACGCATTGCCTTGTCAGTCATGGCAATATATGGATGAGTGAACTTCTCTCGCACCATACGTAGCCACCCGTGCTAATCGGAGGTGCGGAGGACGGACAGTAGTTTGACCATACTTCACCGTGCCGGTCTGCGGGTGGTGTGGGTGGGGTGGTAAGGGGGGGTGGTGGGGTGGAGGTGGGAGGGGGTGAGAGAGGGAGTGAGGGGAGGGTGAGGGGTGGGGTGGGAGTGGGGGGGTGGTGAGGGGGGGTGAGGAGGGGTGGAGGTGAGGGTGGTGGGGCCGGGGGGTGAAATTAACTAAAGTCATCACATCCATAGCGCGGGGCGCTAACCACCGTGCCACCACTCCCCCCTCATCCCCCGATGCACATCATTATACTATAGTAATGTAGCACTCAGAGACACTGTGTTGTTCAAGTATGTAGATATATTTTAATTGTCTATTACGGTTCGCCCGACTCGATGCCATGTTAACGGGTAGACGCCAGTTGAATATGTACAGTGGGTAACTTCATGTAACTGCGACATGACGTTCACCTATACAGCTGGCTGACTATATAGGAGCCGATGGAGTAGCAGCTACGGCGACGATATTTATCATCTCCCCATGGTCTTCCAAGACGATAAGGCGACCCGCTCCCAGACGGTGAGGACGATCCACTCGGAGGTCACGACAGGAACGACAGTCCAACTTCGAATCCCCACAGCAGCCCTGAGCCCCGCTCCGTGCTGCCTTTTATCTCCCCAACGGCTCAGCCACGCCCCTCGACTCAGCCACGCCCCTCGACTCAGCCACGCCCCTCGACTCAGCCACGCCCCTTATCGCGAACTCTCTCTCGCCTCATTTGACCCTGCCTGTCCCTGCAGCTTCAATTATTATTTACGACCACTAGAAGATACGAGATTATTTGAATTCTGAGACGTTTTGGTTATATGCTGTGGGATTTAAAGGCTTCATCTTCTTGGTTCTTTCGGTAAAGTCACGTAGAAGGGAAATAAAAAAAA
>CM025673.2:1008513-1022304 GCA_014621495.2 Entosphenus tridentatus | reverse complement strand
GTGTGCAGGGTGCAGCAGGAGGAGGTAGTGATGGGTGGGACACGTGGGTGCACCCAGAGGTCGGCGACCAGGAGGAGACGACCAGACAGACGCCGGTGGTGACTGTGGAGTTGAGGTGTCAACTTGGGACAAAGAGGACGAGCTGGAGCCAGATGGCGGTGGTGATGCGACTGTGCGTGATGCAACCTGGAGGGCCGTCACGTATCAAACTTGCAAGAAGCTACGGGACCTGGCAGAAGGAAGGAAGCGACGGCTGGCAAGGCGCTACGATAAAGACGAAGATCCGCCGTACAGCCTTAACATACTTTTGCGGCAAGTGGTGTTAGCGAGCACCTGTGAAGGCCGGAACAGCACACGAGGGGTTGGGTGACCAACACCACGCCGGGCAGCCTTTGTCTCCCCAGTGACGATGTTTTACGCACCGGCCCAAATACTCATTTGAGGCTGAGCAGACCTAGGGGAGGCCCAGCACTGGCTCATATAATCGTCACTGATCATGAGACCTCCTTTGCCATATTAAATTATGAAAAGAGGGTTTTCCCCCTTTCTGGCAATAAAACAGTTGTTAAGATGTTCTCTCAATGCCCTAACAGTGGCATTGTCTTCGTGCTGTTCGCCCTGTAGCGTCCTCTGGTCTCACACTGTTAGTGAGACGAGGCTCTAAAGAAAGCTGTCTCTGGTGTGGACCAATCAGTTCCAAAGACAATGCACCATATACTGTCAGAGCATGTGTTTTTTGTCTGCATGTTCACCACAAGTATACGTTGTTAATGCAGACACGATTCCTTGCAAAGGTTTCACTTTGGTGTTTTTAACATCTTAACACAGCTGTTTTATTGCCAGAAAGGGGAAATCCCCTCTGATCATAATCGTCACTGATGTTGGGTCGCTGGGTTCGTGGCGCAGCGCGCTAACCGCGACACTTCCGCAAGGCGCTAGAGAACACAACAGACAAAGATCCCCCGTATAGCATTAATAGAATGTTGCGGCAAGTGCTGTTAGCGACCACTCATGAAGGAGGGAACGGGACACGAGGGGGTGGGTGGCCAGCTCCACGCCCGGCCGCCTTTGTCTCCCCAGTGGCGATATTTTTACACAACGCACCTGGTACTCATTTGAAGCTGAGTCGACATAGGAGAGGCCCAGGACTGGTTCAGATAATCGTCACTGGTGGTGGCCCTGAGCGGCAATCCAACTCGGGTCACTGGGTTCATAGCGCCGCGCGCTGACCACTACACAGATACACACAGACACACACACAGACACACACACAGACACACACACAGACACATACATACACAGATACACATAGACAGACACACACAGACACACACACAGACACACACACAGACACACATACATACACACACACACTCACACACACACTCACAAAGATACACACAAAGATACACACACAGATACACACAGACACACACACAGACACACACACAGACATACACAGATACACACACATACACACATACACACACATACACATACACACACATACACACACAACAACAACCGCCATTCGCCACGAAGTGGCGGTGACGTCACCACGACGCATGTGCCAGGCCATGTGCACCTTGATGCCACATGAAGTATCGAATGCCCGCTGGCAGGAGGTCACGGGGCAGACCCAGGTGCCACGGGTCGACTGACTGAGATGACCGAGATAACTGGCTGATGCACCACCTGTGCCCCCTACTGTGTCAACTTGCTGTGCTTTAGCCACCCGGCGCTCCGCTCGTTGTTGTGAGCGTCGCTCCTCCGCCCTCCGTTGTTGCTGGAGGGCGACTGCCTCCAACTGCCCAGTAGCGTCCTTCACGAGCCTCCTCCACAGAGGTCGATCTTGACACCGCTGGTACCAGTCATCGGCAAGTCCACTCAGCTCCACGTCCTCCTGTACCACATCACTCCATCTCTTCTCTAGCCCATGCCACTCACCCACTCACCCACTCACCCCATGTCTTCTCGAGCCCGTGCCGCGCACGTTTAGCCCCCTAAGCATGCGGCGCCTGGGCATGTGGGCTACATCACCCAGCACACAGACACAGACACAGACAGACACACACACAGACACACACATACTCAAAGACATACACACAGACACACACAGAGACACACGCAGACACATACACACAGACACACACAAAGACACACACGCAGGGACCGCCCGCGACGAACCCGCCGATAGAAAAAACCGCGCTCGTGTTCAACATGTCGCGATTTAGAGGGACCCGCAATCGCTCCGGAGCGCAAAAGAATCCCCCCCCCACTCCGCCCCCTAAGCCCACCCCAACCCCCGCCCCACCACCCCCATCCATCCGCGATGCGCCAAAACCCAAAACCTACGCGGGCACCGCAGCTCCGCCACCCACCCCTCGCCCCCCGTCACCGGATCGCGCCGCCGCCGTTTTTTTTCGCGTGCCGCTCCTCGACGAGGAGGAATGACGATTGGCAATCCGAGAAGGAAACGCCGTGTTCCGGCGTGGGATGTTCTCGTACATTCCGCCTCTCGCCTTCTGCAACAGAGCCCTTCCCAACATAGGGCCCCACGCCGCAACTTGACGCTTGATGCGCCGTCAACTTCTCGAGAGTGGTGGGGGGGCAGCTCGCGGGGGAAAGCCCAGGGATGAGACACAGATCTCGTGCCGCTGCCGCTGCTGCAGCTGAGACGATCGCTGTTCCACTCGCTGCCAGCCTCTGGGGGCTGTTGCAATGTCGGCAGTGCTGTCGGATTCTTATTATTCTTGCCTCTGTTATTTCCAAAAATTGGCTCCCCCCCCCCCCCCCCC
Source organism: Entosphenus tridentatus (assembly GCA_014621495.2). Taxonomy (NCBI): domain Eukaryota; kingdom Metazoa; phylum Chordata; class Hyperoartia; order Petromyzontiformes; family Petromyzontidae; genus Entosphenus; species Entosphenus tridentatus. The sequence continues at coordinate 1,019,506 of CM025673.2, read as the reverse complement.
CCCCCCCCAAGTGAATTTTATGACGTCGCGGGTCGCCGTCAGGGGTTTCTGAGTGTGTTGATGGAAATTCCACGTTTCTATGGCGGGGAGCGTAGGGGAGGATGTCAGTGTTGTTCGGAGACAACTACCGCCGTTTCAAATGGCCCATCACCAAGTCGACTGCCGTGCGGTGCAACTTGGACTTGCAAGATACCAGTGGCCGCTATTTGTGATGAACAAATGAAGGGAGCATTAACAAGGAACCTCACGTGGGGCTCTGAACTATATATTTTACCAGGTGAGGCCCACTGAGCTCTTGATTTCGTTTTCAACGAAGTGGCTTATCGCGCGGAAATTTACGGCAGCAAAATCAACTCGTGACGCATGTTTCTTAATGGGGAGGGAAACCCCAGAAGACCCTGAGAAAAATCCACGCGACCACGGGGGAGAGAGAGAGACGCAAACTGCGAATATACAACAGGCGTCGGATCATGATCGAGCCCACGACCAATGGGAAACCAGGCGAGGTTGTTAACATCTCGCCACGGTAACACACTTCGTGCAACAGCTGCTGCTACCGATGCTGCCAGTTCTGACAAATCACTGGCCCAATCGCTGACAGCAAAGAGCTGCAATCGAGTCGACGCCTTGTTGATGTAATTCTGTAATAATCAATTATCGGCCTCTCTCCGCGCGCCGAACGAGCCTTCGATCACTCGGCTTCACAATTGGCCGTCCTCCGAGCTCGTCATGGAAATACCCCCATTGCCATGGCGGTTGTCGTGTTGTGTTCCTTGTTAATGACCTTCATGTGGAGCCATCGGTTTGGCCGCCAAAACGGCGCCCGCTGTGCATCATTATCATCTCAAACTCTAAGGCTCATTACACCACCATCACCAGCATCATCATTAGCAGCAGCATAATCAGCAGCAGCATCGCTGCATTGCACGGCGATTTGCGATGCGCACTTCTGCCGTTGTCTGGAATACTCGAACTTCCTGTCCCCCGCGCCTCTGATTAGCACGGTTCGCTACGTACGGTGCGACAGAACGTCAACATGCAGATGTAGCACTTTGTAAACACCGTACAAAGATCCTACATATATCCATGACAGCTGTTTTTTGGGTTAGATCGCGTAAATATATAAATGTGTCGTGAAAACCCGCCACCACCCGACACAGCCAACTAGTAAGGTTTGTCACGTAAACAAAACGTGGCCAATTCGTCACGAGTACAGCACTACACCCGTGTGTTGGAGAGCCAAGCCATGACATTTACAATCTTAATACGACGTTTCGCCAGTAATTACAACTAGCTTCATCAGGCGACAGCCAGATTCGTGGAGAAGTCCACCTGTTTCTTTCCTTATATCGAGGCGTGGATGTGGTGACCACACTTCTGCGCTCTTGGGCCACGTGGGGGGGGGGGGCGGAGATTACTGAGTCAACGTACATTATGCATGTGCCATCTCACCCAAAAAAACCTCTATTGTGGATGATATTGGTCGCGAAAGCCTACGTGTTAAATTCCACATAGAGCCTTTAACAAAAAGGCAAGTGCTGTTAGCGAGCACCTATTTGAAGTCTGGTAAGGCACACGAGGGGGTGGGTAGGTGGCCAATATCACGCGCTTGTTGACACGTCGCCCCATGTACTCGTCTGAGGCTGGGAAGACCGAGGCGTTCGGGCGCTGTGCTACGAATTCGATTCCCTCTCATGGCCAAAAATCAGTCGCCAATATCTGAGCTGGAAATGGGCCTCCACTAGGTCGATTCAGCCTCAAATGAGTACCTGGTGCGATGTGTGAATATCGCCACTGGGGAGACAAAGGCGGCTGTGCGTGGTGTTGGCCAGGCACCACCTCACTTGCCGTGCTACCCTTCATAGGTGCACTTGCTCCAATAGTCTGTGGGAGATTACACGTGGATCTTTGTCTTTATTGTGGTAAGTTAGCGCGCTACCCTCATGAGTTGGATGCCCGCTCACGGCCAACAATCTGTAGCGAAAATCTTAAGCGGTCACGGTCCACTCAGCCTCAAATGAGTACCTGTGTGTAACCATCAGTACCGGGAAGACAAAGGCGGCCGGGCATGATTCTGACACACCCCTCGTGTAGCATTATCCATCGGAGCTCACTAAAAAAACAGCGCTTGCTCGAACAGTCTGTGTGAGCTCGCCAGCAGATCTGTGTCTGATATTATTCATCAGAATATCTCTGCAGGAGCGTGTGTGGATCTGTGTAGTTACTTATTCATCTGCAAGTTTACTTATTCATTTGACCATTGCTCACTTATGCATGTGAACGCAGTCCTCCAAGACGGTTGAAGCGCGGATGCGTGGACTCACGAGACCACGTGCATGCGTACACAGACAATGGCAAAGATCCCCCGTGTAGCCTTTCAATGACTGTTGGCGCAAGTGCTGCTTGCGATCACCTATAGCGACCGACACGGGGAGCGAAGGGAATGGATGTCACAGCACCACGCCCGGCAGCCTTTGTCTCCAGAGTGACGATGTTTACTACACACCGCACCGGGTACTCATTTGAGGCTGAGTCGACCTATTGGAGGCCCAGAAACGGTTCCGATAATCGTCACTGGTGTTGTCCGTGAGCGGTAATCGAACTCGGGTGCCCAGGTTGGTGGTGCAGTGTGCTCAGCGCTGACACTATCGCTCCCCACACAGGCACACACACGAACACGCACGCACACGCGGCAGCACGCGGGCGCATACAGAGACATCCATCGCAGTATCAATGTCCTCGCAGCCACGACGACACTTTGATATCTGAGACATGGTGCCACGCATCGGAGATCCACGTCATAAATAATCCACTAGAAAGTCTGCATTCTCACAGCCACAGGACATCAGGGCCAGAATGTCCGGCGCTTGTTGGTGTCTGATGGACAGCACGTCGTCACAGTGCGGGGCTCTTGTCGTGGCTGTCTCTTTGCAAGTGCGTGTGTGAGTGCGCACGTTGAACAATGTGTGCACGTGGAGGTGGACGTGTGCCTGACGCCCGCGTCTGCAGTGTCGGCCTTCATAGGTGCTCGCTAACAGCACTTGCCCCTACAGTCTGTTAAGGTCTTTGTGCAGGGAGAGTGGTGGTGTAGCGGTAAGCGCGCTGCACTACGAACCCGGTCACCCGAGTTTAATTCCTGCTCACGGCCACCAACACCAGTAACGATTATTTGCACCAGTCCCGGGCTTCCCCTATGTCGACTCAGCCTCAAATTAGTACCAGGTGCGGTGTGTAAACATCGCCGGTGGGGAGACAAAGGTGGCCGGGCGTGGTGTTGACCAACCACGCCCTCGTGTACCGTTCGGACCTTCATAGGTGCTCGTTAACAGCACTTGCCCCAACAGTCTGCTCAGGCTATCTAGGGGATCTTTGTCTTTGCAAGGGTAGCGGCAGTGTAGTGGGTAGCCTGCTGCACTACGAACCCGGTGGCCCGAGTTTGATTCCTGCTAACGCCCAACATCAGTGATGATTATCTGCACCAGCCCTGGGCCTCCCCTAGATCGACTCAGCCTCCAATGAGTACCTGGTGTGGTGTTTAAAAACATCGCCACCAAGGATACAAAGGCGGCTGTGGGTGGTTCTGGCCACCCACCCCGTCATGTCCTATTCCAACCATAACAGGCGCTCGCTAACGACACTTGTCCCAGCAGTGGTTCAAGGCTACGCAGAGAGTCTTTGTCTTTATTTGTATATATGCGCATTTATGAAAATAAATGCGGTTCAGAAGCATGTTCATTTACAATATAATTGGGATAAACTAGAATATCTAAAAAACACGATGTTTTTATTTGACCAGGTGAGCCCCACTGCGCTGCTACGTAGCTCTCTTTCAGGAGCGACCTGGCATCGCAAATGAAAGCTCGACGAAGTGCCTCATCGTCATCATCATCATCACATGGACATTTATAGCAGCAAATATTCACAGTGCTTATTTCTAAAATCTGAAAGGAGTTTACTGGAGGTCCCGGATAAAAACCCACGCTATCACGGCGAGAGCACGCAAACTCCAAATATAGAGACAGGCGTCAGGCTGGGGAGCGAACCCACGACCTCCTGTATACCAGGCGAGGGAGCTAACATCTCGGGAGAGTGCGACAAGGGTGGAGAGAGAGACAGAGAGAGAGAGACAGAGAGAGAGGAGCACGTGCATTAGAGGACGCACACACAGGTTTGAGAAGTCATAATATCGATCGTCATCCAGCAGTAGATAGACTTTGGTGATCACGGTTAAATCATGGATAGACGCACGCTCGGGATTACCTTGAGTAAGAGGAGCACGTGGATTGGAGAACACACACGTGGCAGGTGCGTGACGTCATAGTTAAGAGGCGTGAGTGGGGGGCGGGGCTGCTGGGCAGGGCGCGTGACGGCTGGTGCGTGACGTCATAGTTAAGAGGCGTGAGTGGGGGGCGGGGCGTCACTGCCGGAAGGGGACGGCGATGGCCGACGGTGGAGACTCAGCACGGAGCGGCAGCCACGGAACGGAACGCGTCCCAGACAACAGGGGACGTCCAGCCGAGGGGAGATGGAGCGATGGAATCGACTAAGAACTGAAAAGTGCACAAATAATCACGTAAAATAGATATCATATTAGACTTGTGTATTGCAATGAGAGCAAAATAACGGAACAGATGGATGCTATGTGTAATTTAAATATTAGGACATGAGATGAAAGGACGAGCCCATCACAGGCACAGGTGGGGGCCAGGTAAGGGGAGGGGGCCAGGTAAGGGGAGAGGGCCAGGTACAGAATGGGGCCAGGTACAGCATGGCGCCAGGTACAGGTGGGAGCCAGGTACAGGTGCGCTATCGTAGGCGTCAGTCGGTGCCAAAGTAATTAGTGCAGATTATTGCTGTAGACACACGCATGCACGCGGAGATAAAGGTACATTCCTAACCTACATACAGCCTCTTGGCAGCGCGTGCTGTCGTGGTGACAGCACGCGCTGGGGTATTACTTTCGCTGAGGCGTTATCTCATTTCATTATACATCCACTGCTCGATGGTCTCCCTCCCCAAGCAAACAATCCAGCACCTGATTGCATCGCTCCAACTCCCCCCGTGGTGGAGTATCTTCTCATATTAATTCTTAGAATTAGAGGGTAACAATATAAGACAAAGATTCCCCGTATTAGCATGAGCAGACTTTTTGGGCAGGTGCTGTTAGCGAGCCATAACACGCACCAACACCATCATCATTACGACGATCAATGGGCAGAGAGCCCCCTGAGCTATCCACTGCACACTTCGTTATCAATCTCTCCATGTCGTCGTCAAGCCCCTTATCTGTTAGAGTCTTCCTCTCTTTACGGTTACTTCCATGTTTCCATAACACACACACACCAACACTAAATCGTACACACACACAACGACAAATGCACGCACAAAACACACGTATAACCCCCGTATGGTCTTAACAGACTGGTGGAGAAAGGCTGTTAGCGAGCACCTATGGAACGGCACACGAGGGGTGGGTGGCCAGCACTACGCCCGGCCGCCTTTGTCTCGCTAGGGGCGATGTTTACACACCGCAACATGTACTTATTTAAGGCTGAGTCGCTACACCACCGCTCCCACCAAATACACAAACACAAATACATATGCACACACGCAAATAAATACACAAACATAAAGATCCCCCATATAGCCTGAACACATACACACACAAATAAATACACACACATACACACACATACCAAATACCCGCCATTCGCGACTAAGTGACGATGACGCCACCACGACGCCTGTGCCAGGCCAGGTGCACTTTGAGGCCACGCGAAGTGTCGAAGGCTCTCGCTCACCACACAAATACACACGCACACGCAGACACGCACACGCAGACACGCACACGCAGACACGCACACACAGACACACAGACACGCACACGCCGACACGCACACGCCGACACGCACACGGGTACAGGAACTTCTGGCCCTTGACTCGAGACGCATGTGGAGGTCGATGGGAATTCCGTAGCACGGAGCAGGTAAACAACTTGGGCTCGGTGCCCTCCAGCCCCTAACCTGACCACCTCTTCACCTTCACCCACCCCTCCTTCTGCGCTTTGCATATGTTGTATTTGTCCAGCTGCTTCCATTGTCAGCTGTCGAAGCGGCAGGGGTGGCAGAGTGGTAACACTCGCGCCGCCTGGGTTCGACTCCTGACTCCGGGCTCCTTCCTGTGTGCAGTTTGTGTGTTGTCCCGCTGGTGTGTGCGAGTGAGCGTGAGCGTGTGCGTGAGGGGGAGCGGTAGGGTAGTGGTTAGCGCGCTGTGCTACGAACCCGGCTACCACAGTTCGATTTCCGCTCACGGCCAATATCAGTGACTATTATCTGAACCCATCCTGGACCTTCCGTAGGTCGGCTCAGCCTCAAATGAGTATGTGGTGCGGTGTGTAAATATCGCGACTAGGGATACAAAGGCGGCCGGGTGTAGTGTTGGCCACCCACACACTTGTGTCCCGTGCTGGTGTTCATAGGCGCTCGCTAACAGCACTTGCCCCAACAGTTTGTTTAAGTTGCACGGAGGATCTTTGTCTCTTTTTAGAGTGAACGCGGGTAGTGCGTGTGTGTCCCCTCTGGTCTGCAGAGTGAGTGTGAGTGCGTGTGTGGGACGCGGCACGGGCTGGAGAAGAGATGGACGTGGTACAGGAGGACGTGGAGCTGAGTAGACTTGCTGATGACCGGTAGCAGCCATGTCAAGATCGGCCTCTGTGGAGGAGGCTCGTGAAGGACGCTGATATGGAGTTAGAGACAATGGCCCTCCAGCAACAACGGAGCGCAGAGGAGCGATGCTCACAACAATGAACGGAGCGCCGGGCGGTTAAAACGCAGAGTTGTCACAGTGAGGAGCGCTGGTGGTGCATCATCTGCCAGTCATCTTCGCCTGTCAACCCATTGCACCTGCTGGGTCTGTCCCGTGACCTCCTGCCCGCGGCCCTTCGACGCTTCACGTGGCCTCAGAGTGCACCTAGCATGGCACAAGCGCTGTGGTGACGTCACCGCCACTTAGTGAATAGCGGTTGTTGTAGTTGTGACTTGTGAGTGTGTGGAATATGTACCGTCTCCCCCTTTCTGCAGTATGAGACTGTATGCGGAGTTGGTATCTGCTCCACCTGTTCTGCATGGCTCTCCTACAACACGTTACCCGGTTTTCCTCCCATGTGAGTACCTGTATGTTGAACTTCTTTCGCACCGTACGTAGCGGGGGGGCGGGGTTAGACAACAAACTAAACGCAAAACAATTTTAAAGGAATGAGTTTTCAATGTAGATGATTTAAAAGTACATCATAGCTCCCAGTGGCTTCCTTATATCGGAGGGGAGACTGTCCCAGACGGCCGCAGAACCGCCTCTGAAAGCGCCGCGCGATGCGGTGACATGCGCAGTGTGACCGGCTATCGGCCAAACAAATATCCCACCGGTGACAATTCAGCCTGAAGGTCACTCAAATGGGATCACGCGCATCTCGTACGGGACCCTGCCATCGAACCTCCCCCGTTTCAACCTTCCACGCCGCCAGTGGTCGACCATCAACCGAATCAGGACCGGGCCACGTGGCCGACGCGGCCACCTGACGATGCCACGAATGGCGCCATCAAAGATTCGGCGGCCGGCGAATGGCGCGGCCACGAATCCCAAACCATCGACCCACATCGCCAACACTCCGCGGCCGCTGCCACCGCCGCTGCCGCCGCCGCTGGTATATTCACTCCTTTAAAGGAGCAATCGGACGAAATCCATTCTGCGTCTGAACAAACAATGGAGTGGATGGCAACATTGAAAATTAAATCCTTAATCTGCTGCTTATTATTAATCAACACGAAAGAATAAGAAGAAGCAGAGGCGGCAGCAGCAGCGGGCAATCATCGCCAGGCCCTACTGCTAACAGCGTGGCGAGGAACCCTCATGCAAAGAAAGGGAATGAAATGGCCATGAGACTCGGTGCAGCGTTCCTGGGTGAGCAGGCGGAATCAGTCGTCAGAATAGCAATCAGCTGCTCGCTTCAGCTGCAGACGAAGCAGGCAAACCTCCTCGGCCCGCCTGATGAGGTTTGCTGAACAAAGTTCAGCCAGGGGACACGGCCGAGCGGCTGGAGGCTGGTACGGGGGTGGGACAATGACACTGATTTAGGGCCCCGTGTCCTTGTCTCCTCGTGTTACACAGACCTTGTGCCCCCTCCCCACACCCACACCTCCCCCTTATCGCGCCCTTATCAGCCCCCACACTCGGGGAACAGATTTAGCAACTGCCACTGACTGAGAAGTCACACACACACGCTGTCGGTGGCAAACAGAGCAATAAATAATCATTAGCGTTGTTGAGTATGTATATATATAATGTATATATACATATAAACATTATATATATCTACATATACATTATATATAATGTATATATACATACCGCCGATTAGCACGGCTGGCTACGTACGGTGTGAAAAAAATTCAACATGCATACATATATAGTATAGATATACGAAGTATGTGACACAATAATTGCAATAAATAATATAAATGTTTTACAACCCATCCCGCGAACTGCCATTCCGCGGTGGCGAAATCTCAACTCGCGTGGCTGGTTATGGAGGAGATCGTGGGTTCGATCCTGAACCTGACGCCTCTACATGTTGAGTGTGCATGTCTCTCTCTCTTGCCGTGGTCGCATGGATTTTTCTCCTGGTCCTCGGGGTTGTCTCTCCACATATGTAACAAACAAACCTCTAGACTAGTGATTCTTAACCTGGGGTGCACACTGCAACCCCTTGGGGGAGCGAGATGCCCTTTTTGGGGGTGCGAGGCACGGCCAGATTATTTTTAGAAGCTAAATCATCGAAACGCAAATTAAGCACTGGCACGTCAGTTCTTTGTTTCATCAAACCTCTGTATTCGTTAACATGATACATGTTTTCGTACGATTGAGATCCAAAGGGTTTCAAGGTTGCAGTAGAGGTTAAAACCCAATGCTCGAAGGCATTTGGCTTCTGTTGTAAATTCCCACGCGATAAGCCACTCCATGGAGCTATCATGTGTGGCCAGGTGGCTTCTAAAGAGGAGCTGTATAGCTCAGTAGCCCTTACCTGGCAAAATAAAACACAGTTTACTTTCAGAATGGAAAACATTAAGCGGCATCGTTTCAGTACAATAAAAGCTCGCCATTTGATCAGTCGGTCACTGGCACATTAACTCGCTTGGTCCATTATTCACTTCTCTCTTTATTCAGTCTCTACCACTCATTAACTCTTTTCACTGTGCACTTACTCGCCGGCTCATTCACTCGTTTGATTATTCACTCACTCACTCACCCACTCATCTCACTCTGCACTCACCCACTCTTCTGATTTCCATTCACTCGCCAATCTGAGTAGTCACTCACCCACCCATGTCGCTATTCACCCAGTCACTTACTCATTGATTATGCACTCAGTCAAGACACGCACTCGTTTCATTTGATTGGATTAGCATTGGGTTAATGCCCAGGTGACCAATCGTTGTAAGTGTTAACGATAGGGTTAGTGTGGGGTGAGTGTTCAGGTTATGGTTTGTGTGGGGTTAGTGTGGGGTTAGTGTGGGGTTAGTATTGAGGTTGAGGTTAGTGTGGGGTGAGTGTTGGGTTAGTGTTCAGGTTATAGTTAGTGTTGGTTAGTGTTCAGGTTAGTGTGGGGTTAGTGTTCAGGTTGAGGTTAGTGTGGAGCTAGTGTTGAGGTTGGGGTTAGTGTGGGTTAGTGTTCAGGTTCAGGTTAGTGCGGGGTTAGTGTTCAGGTTGGGGTTAGTGTGGCGTGAGTGTTGGGTTAGTGTTCAGGTTATAGTTAGTGTGGGGTTAGTGTTCAGGTTAGTGTGGGGTTAGTGTTGAGGTTTGGGTTAGTGTGGGTTAGTGTTCAGGTTGAGGTTAGTGTTGGGTAAGTGTTTGGGCTAGTGTTCAGGTTCTAGTTAGTGTGGGGTTAGTGTGGGGTTAGAGTTCAGGTTGGGGTTAGCGTGGGGTTAGTGTGGGGTTAGTGTGGGGTTAGTGTTCAGGTTAGTGTTAGTGTGGGGTTAGTGTGGGGTTAGTGTTCAGGTTGATGTTGGGACCAATGTCGGGTTATCTTTCTGCAAGCGACATGGAGCTGACTTGCAAATTACCCCCCAAGGGCTCCGTTGCAAAAGGAACTCAAAGTCTCAATGGGCCGGGAGTCAGGGGCGGGTGCATGGGTGAGCGAGTGTTCTTGTGGGCGCTCACAACACACACACAAGACAAAGATCCCCCGTATAGCCCTAACAGACTGTTGGGGCCGGTGTTGTTAGCGAGCACCTATGAAGGCCAGCACGGCACACGACGAGGTGGGTGGCCAACACCACGCCCGGCGGCTTTAGTGTCAATGTCTACGCATAATACCTGGTACTCATTTGAGGCTGAGTCCACCTAGGGGGGGGGGGCAGGATTTGTTTAGATAATCGCGAAGGTGCGCCAACCGCTGCGCCACCGCTCCCCACTCCACCACGCACACGCACACACTCATAGACGCACAGCGGGCGGGGTCACTGACCGCGGACACACCGCCACATCCACAAGGGAAGGAAGCCACTCTCTCTCCCTCTCTCTCACAACACACGCTCGCTTCATGCGCACAAAGACAAAGGTTAAAGCTCCCCCCATATAGGCTTTCAACGACGGTTGGGGCAAGTGCTGTTTGGCGACCACCGATGAAGACGGTCACAGCAACACGAAGGGCAGGGTGGCTCAGCAACACCACCACTACCACCACCACTACCACCACTACCACCACCACTACCACCACTACCACCATTATAACCACCACTACCACCACCACTACCACCACTACCACCACCACTACCACCACCACCACTACCACCACTACCACCACCACCACTACCACCACTACCACCACCACTACCACCACTACCACCATTACCACCACCACTACCACCACCACTACCACCACTACCACCACTACTACTACCACCACTACCACCAACACTACCACCACCACCACTACCAC
>CM025673.2:991142-1008413 GCA_014621495.2 Entosphenus tridentatus | reverse complement strand
ACCACTACCACCACCACTACCACCACTACCACCACCACTACCACCACCACCACCACCACTACCACCACAACTACCACCACCACTACCACCACCACTACCTCTACCACCACTACCACCACCACTACCACCACCACTACCACCACCACCACTACCACCACCACCGCTACCACCACCATTACCACCACCACCACTACCACAACCACCACTACCACCACCACCACCACTACCACTACCACCACCACTACCACCACCACCACTACCACCACCACTATCACCACCACCACTACCACCACCACTACTACTACCACCACTATCATCACTACCACCACCACTACCACCACCACTACTACCACCATTACCACCACCACCACTACCACCACTACCACTACCAACACTACCACTACCACCACTACCACCACCACCACTACCACCACAACTACCACCACTACACCTTGCTGCTGTGCCCTCCCCCAGTGCTGATGTTTTACGCGCCGCTTCAAGTACCCATTTACGGCTGAGTCGACCTATGGGAGACCCTGGACCGGTACAGTCTACGATGCCACCGGTCCCCACCTCTGTCGTGCACGTGCTGACGATGCACAGCTGGTCACGTGCACCCAGCCATTAGCCAAGGGGAAACAAGCAAGGACTGCCGTGCGCAGCGTCCTGGCCACACCAACTCCCTCCACGTGCCGTGTCGACCTGAACAGGCGGTCGCCAACGAGCACTTGCCCCTCGAGTCTACTGAAGGCGGCAGGGGAGATGTGGGTCTCTGTGTTGCTTCTTTCTCGGGCCCAACTCAAATTTGTGGAGCCAGGAAACTCACCCGCCAGCCTCGTTCGACTCGGGCCGCCAGTCACGCCTGGCACCCTTGGACTGGAGCGAGATTTGTTGCTCTGAATGTTCCGCGCACCAGTTAGCGTTGCTAGGACTCGTGCACGTGCCCATGAAAAAGGGCCATTCCCCGAAACGTCGCACGTTATATATTTATTTTTGCCGGTGGTGTTATTGACGAAACGTGTTCAGATGTTTCTGTTGGGAACAGTTTGGTCCGAACTAACAATAGATATGTGTTAAACCTTGCCTGGGGCATCGGACTGTTTATACGGAAATATTAAAATAGAATACAAATTATATTGTCAAAACGTTAGTTTACTGAGCATACAAATATTGTTAAATACTGTATGTATTCTTGGGGGTACAGAATATTGAGGGAAATCACCATTCTCGTGGCCAGCAACCACGCCCGGCCGCCTTCGTCTCCCCAGTGCTGATGTTAAGACATCACACCAGGTTCAAGGCTGAGCCGACCAGAACTCGTCAACATCTTCGTCACCGATGTTGATCGGTAGCGGGCTAACCCCTACACCACCGCCCACACACACAAACAAATATCCACCGTATAGCCTCACCAAACTTTTGGTGCAAGTGCTGTTAGCGAGCACCTATGAAGGCAGGCACGGTACACGAGGGGGTCAATGGCCAGCACCACTCCCGGTCGCCTTTGTCTCCCTGGTGGCGATGTTTACTACACGACAAGTCCAATCATCTCCACATCCTCCTTGTACCGCATCAGCCCATCTCTTCTCGAGCCCGTGCCGTGCCCGTGATGTAGGTTTGCCGTTGAGCTCGGGGCGATCTCTCACGTAGTGGGCCCGTGCCCAACGTCTGTCAGTTCACCGGCGTGGCTTTAACAAGCAGGCCTGACGCTGCTGATGAGACGCTGCATTTTGACACCGGTCCAGAGTCTACTCGATATTGAGCGTGGTGTTTTAAAGCGGCGATGAACTAATGCTTGCCGATAAGATGCCCTCCTATGGGCTGTGCAATGTTCACGTGGACGGCTCAACATGGGAAGGCACCATTCATTTCCTACGCGCGCTCGCGCATCACGTGACGCAATCGGTCTAAAGTGCGTGGCCCGTGGCGATGATCATTGGGAAACATTCGTCGCAGCCTTTGATTGGAACTTTGATCAATGTGGCCGCTTTTCTCCAAAGTTAGAGTCAGGATTAGTCCTCATGGCAACACCACATCCAACTCAGGGTTTGTTCATTTTGGCACATCTTTACGAGAATTGTTACAGACGGACGTATGTAATAATAATGCATAAACTCGCCCAGTCTACGTTTAAAAGTGCATCAACTCCTTCCAACCCACACTTTGTCTCTATCCCTAACTCCCACCCACACCCTGGGTAAGTAGTCAGTGGAGCTGTTGTAGATGCATAACCTCTCCACTGATGTGAGCCGTGGCCAGGAATCGAAGGCAGCTTTTTTTTATGGGTTCACAGGTGCAGCTGTGTCAACCACTGCGCCACCGCTCTCCAACGTGTCTTATAATCGTGGAAAAGGAGAGGAAAGTGAGACGGGGTGGGAGTGAAAGTAAGAGCGTGAGGTTGAGTTTCAACCTGGCAGGCTTGTTACCTCGGGGAGAGGGTGAGAGTGCGAGAGTGAGTGTGAGAGAGAGAGGGCAGAGGAGAGAGATACGTTTAGAGATAGGGACAGAGTGAGAGGGAAGAGGTAAATTGAGAGAGAGAGGAACAGAGTGGCAGTGAGGGGGAGGGGAGAGTGAAATTGAGAGAGAGAGCGTGGGGGGCGGGAAGAGTTAATTTGAGGGAGAAAGACAACGTGAGAGTGAGGGGGAGGGGAAAGTGAAATTGAGAGAGAGAGAGACACGGAGTGAGAGATTCATTATTGGTGGTGAATTCCTCACGGCCGTTAACTCCCGGGGCAGGGCTGATGTGAGTGACGTCACGGCAGAACGTGCCGTCACGCACGTAAACACAAAGACAAAGGTCCCCCGTACAGCCCACGCATGCTGTTTGGGCAAGAGCTGTTAGCGAGTGCCTACGAATGCCGGCAGCGCTCAGAAGGGGAGTCACTAGCACCACGCCGGATCGCCTTTGTCTCCCCAGTGCTGATTTTTTTTTACACACCGCAACAGGTACTCACTTTGAGGCTGAGTCGACCTAGAGGAGGCCCAGCACCGGTTCAGGTATTCGCTCTCACTGTCATTGGTCGTGAGCGGGAATCGAATTATGTTCGAGCTACATGACCCAGCTCACGCAGCCTCGCCTGCCGGAGGAGCTAACGAATGGGACTGTGTCCAGATCTTCCAAGGACCTGTGCGCTCCTCACACAATCCAGTCTGGTTTAATCCCAGGATGGATAGAAGGCAGGCCAGCCTGAATGTTTTAAACCGGCGCGGATGTTCATTTCAAGGGCTCCACGTGTCGCAAGCATATAGCAGGGAGGGCATAATTGTGGCAGAGAAGACTCGGAGCTTTGTATGTAGCGATAGTCCAAGGTACCTTCCACATTGCGTTATGCAGCTGATTAAAACATAGTCCGCACAACTGATTTGGAGTGAAACCTCTGCTCCCATACCGGAACTGTTCATAAGCACACCGCCCAGGGAGGGAACTCCTCCGATATCTCCACAACTGCCCCATCACTCATGGGAGTGGAGTATTTTATGACTTAAAGGACCCGTGCAGGCGCTTTGTTTGTGAGCGGCTGATGGTGAGGCCCCGTCTCTTAGTGGCACGCCTCCAGTCTCAGCAGTAGCGTCTACAACTCCCTTCTCAGAATGGGCAGCAATCACCAGATTGTAATCTGATTATTATCAGCATGCATAACATGATTGACCAAGAGGGAGCCATCGCGTGACCGCACCCGGGAGTCAATCCGCCTCCAATTGTATCTGTACCAGATGGAAATTCCACCGTGGTACAGCCATGGGAAGCTTAGAGAACTACTTTACACGGTCAAAGAATGTGTTGAATAGCGCGGTGAGCAAGAGGACATCCCTGTCGCACTCCCAAGGTGAACAGAAAATGGCTCTGACTCCCAGCCATGCGGCTTAACCTGGGCCTATCCACGACCATTGTAGGCCCTTAATGACCCAGAGTCCTGGCCTATTCGGTGGGGGTGAAAGCCACAACCACCATTCCACGTCTCCCTTTGATGGAGGAGAAGAGAGCCCTCAATAGCCCTGAGACTTCCCTCCACAGAGTCTTTCCACCGCTACCCACGCCATCTCTCTCTCTCCAGCTTCCTGCCCCGAGTTGAGGAGTGACCGCCCCACGTGGTGACTGGAGCCAAGAAGCGGTCCACCGGACCTTCTGCATTCTACAGAGGTCCAGGTGGTATCGGTCCAGCTCCCGACAGATGCATGGCAGCCTTCTTCTCCACAGTGAGCATTTCAACATTCCTCATGGCCTACCACTGCGATTCCCTGCTGTTTTTGGACTAAAACTAAACTATTGTTTATTTCACCAAGGCCCACTGAGCTGTTTAGCCCTTTTTTCAGAAGTGACCTGGCCATAAATGACAGCTCAACGAACGTGGCTTATTATCACGTGGAAATGTTTAGCTGCCAAATACTGTAAACGCATGTTTCTGATCGTGGAGGGAAAACCCGGAGGACACGGAGAAAAATCCACGCGACCACGGGGAGAGAGAGAGAGACATGCAAGCTCCAAATATACAGGCGAAAGGGTCGTGATCAAACCCACGACCTCCTGCATATCAGGCGAAGTAGTTAACATCTCGCCTCTGAGTTTGGCCCTAAAAAGAAGCAACACAGAGACACACATCTCCTCTGCAGCCCTAAGTAGACTCTAGGGGCAAGTGCTCGTTAGTGACCATCTACTCAGGTCGACGCGGCACATGGACGGAGTGGTGTGGCCAGGACACTACGCACGGCAGTCCTTGTGTCTCTAATGTGTGTATGGATGTTGAATGTCTTTCGCACCGTGCGTATCCATCCGTGCTCATCGCCGGTGCCGGAGAAGGACGATCATCCAATTCCATACACAATGTTCCGAATCAGCGTTATCAATTAAATTAGTTATAGATTTAGATTTTTAAGTGCACGTGTTTACAGCCCCTGCACCAGGTACTCATTCGCCATTGATGTTGGCTGTGGAGGGGAATCGATTTCTGATCGCCGGGTTCGTAGTCTACTGCACTAACCACTATACCACCACTCCCCCCACACACACACGTATTGACACGTTTACGTACGTACACATACACATTGAGGTGCTTATACACACGCATGCGCAATCACACACACATGAACATTGACACACACCCGCAAAGACATACAAACACAACCAATCACACGCACAAAGTGACACACACGCTGACAAAAAAAGACAAATATCCCCCGTATAGCCTTTATCAGACCGGTGGGGCAAGTGCTGTTAGCGAGCACCTGACACATCCGGTAACGCACACACACAATGCTACGAAGGCACTCCGTATAGCCTCAACAGACTGCTGGGACAATTGCGAGCACCTATGAAGACCGGCACAGCACACGAGGGGGTGAGTGGTCAACACCACGCCTGGCTGCCTTTGTCTCCCCAGTGGCGATGTTTACACACCGTACTAGGTACTTATTTGAGGCCGAGTTGACCTAGGGGAGGCCCGTGACCGGGTAACATAATCGTCACTGGTGTTGGGCGTGAGCGGGAATTGAACTTGAGTCGCCGGGTTCATAGCGCAGCGTAGCGCTAACCGTTGCACCACCGCTCCCCACACACAATACTACACTCGTACACTGACACACACACGCTGATAGTGACACACACACACTGATACTGACACACACACACGCACAAGCATCACTCATACACTGACACACGACAATTAATGTCGTGTGTCAGTCATCTGCACGCAAGCCTGCTGATGATGATGATACTACTGCTGATGATGGTGATGATGATTCTAATCTGATGATAAAGTTATTGATGATGCTGCTGCTGATGATGATGCTGACGATGATGCTGTTGGTAATAATGCTGATGAATACGATCCTGCCGATGATGATGCTGCTGATGATGCTGCTGCTGATGATAATGCTGGTTTTGCTGCTGATGACGATAGTGATGCTGCGACTGATGGTGCGGCTGGTGATGCTCCTGCTGATGATTATGATGATGATGCTTCTGCTGGTGATGATGGTCTTGCTGATACTGCTGCTGATGCTGATGTTGCTCCTGCTGAGGCTGATGTTGATGCTGATGTTGCTTTCTGCTGATACTGCTGCTGATGCTGATGTTGGTCCTGATGATGATGATGATGTTGATGCTGATGTTGCTACTGCTGATACTGCTGCTGATGATGTTGCTGCTGATGATGATAATGCTGCTGATGATGATGTTGATCCTGATGATGGTGTTCCTGTTGATGATGCTGCTGATGATGATGATGATGTTGCTGATGATGATGCTAATGATAATGATGCTGATAATGATGCTGCTGCTGATGATGCTGATGATAATGCTCATGCTGATGATGATGCTGATGCTGATGATGCTGCTGATGATGCTGCATTTGATGATGCTGCTACTGATGATGCTGATGATGCTGATGATGATGCTGATGATGTTGCTGATGATGATGATGAGGATGATGCTGCTGCTGCTGCTGCTGATGATGATGATGTTGCTGCTGCTGATGATGATGTTGCTGCTGCTGATGATAATGTTGCTCCTGCTGCTGCTGATGATGATGATGTTGCTGCTGCTGCTGCTGCTGATGATGATGATGCTGCTGCTGATGATGATGGTCATGCTGCTGATGATGATGGTGATGATGATGTTGCTGCTGCTGATGATAATGTTGCTCCTGCTGATGATGATGGTGATGATGATGATGTTGCTGCTGCTGATGATGCTGCTGCTGATGGTGCTGATGATGATGCTGCTGCTGCTCATGCTGATGCTGATAATGATGTTGCTGCTGCTGATGATGATGCTGATGATGATGTTGCTGCTGCTGATGATGATGCTGCTGATGATGATGATGCTGCTGTTGCTGCTGATGATGATGCTGATGATGTTGCTGCTGCTGCTGATGATGATGATGCTGCTGATAATGATGTTGCTGCTGATGATGTTGATGATGATGATGATGCTGATGATGATGATGTTGCTGCTGATAATGTTGATGATGATGATGCTGCTGCTGATGATGTTGCTGCTGCTGCTGATGTTGCTGATGATGCTGCTGATGTTGCTGCTGATGATGCTGCTGATGATGATGCTGCTGATGATGATGCTGTTGATGATGATGATGTTACTGATGATGATGTTGCTGATGATGCTGCTGATGATGTTGCTGATGATGTTACTGATGATGATGTTGCTGATGATGTTGGCCACTGTGGCTCGGAACGGCGCGTCCCGCTCTCTGCACCGGTACTGGATGTTCGGGTAAGGGGGGAGGGATGAAGCAAGGAGGGGTGAAGGGGGGAGGGGTGAAGGGGGGAGGGGGCGAGGGGGAGGGGTGATGGTGCTGAACCGCAGCTAATTCCACAAGCACGGAATGTCCTGGACACTGCCACACAATCGGGGCTATTACATTAATCCCAGTGTGAGCCACCCCCTACCCACCCACCCGCCACCACCATCTCCGACTTCCTCCCCATGTCCAACCTCCCACCTCCCCTCCCCCAACACCACCACCTCCCACCACGAGCATCCCCCACCACCACCATCTTCCACCACTACCATCATCTCCAACCAGCATCCCCCCACCACCAACATCACCACCATCTCCCACCACCACCATCTCCCACCACCACCATCTCCCACCACCACCACCACCATCTCCCACCACCACCACCACCATCTCCAACCACCACCACCACCACCATCTCCAACCACCACCACCACCACCATCTCCCACCACCAACTCCCACCACCACCATCTCCAACCACCAACTCCCACCACCACCACCACCATCTGCAACCACCAACTCCCACCACCACCACCATCTCCAACCACCATCTCCATCCACCATCTCCCACCATCACCATCTCCAACCACAACCATCTCCCACCACCACCATCTCCCACCACCACCACCACCATCTCCAACCACCACCACCACCACCATCTCCCACCACCAACTCCCACCACCACCATCTCCAACCACCAACTCCCACCACCACCACCACCATCTGCAACCACCAACTCCCACCACCACCACCATCTCCAACCACCATCTCCATCCACCATCTCCCACCACCACCATCTCCAACCACAACCATCTCCCACCACCATCTACCACCACCACCATCTCCCACCACCACCATCTCCCACCACCACCATCTTCCACCCCCTATTTCCCACCTCTTCCCTTCCACCACCATCGTTGACCCACATAGCCCACCGTGCTCATCGGAGGTGCGAGGTAAAGACAATAAACTAACACACGCAAACATCTATTGGAAATAAATTGTTTTAATCTAGAATATTTAAAAGTGAATACATCCAGTGGCTTCCTAAGATCGGAAGGAAGAGCGTTCCAGACGGCCGCAGAAGCGCATCTGAAAGCGCGCGATGTGGTGACCACCGCCTTTGTTCGATGGACAGCAGCCAAAAGCCTCTGCTGCTGCGAGGATGAGAGCAGTTGGCGTGATGGATTATTCTCTTCAGACATCTGTACAATCATAGTAACTTCAAATAATTAGGCTTTGCCCTGTCTGGCAAATAAACAGGAGGTGTTAAGATGGTCAAACACCAAGTCTGCATTAACCACGCTTACATGTGCGGCAAAACATGCGAACAAACATGGCAATATACGCGTTGTCTTTGAAACTGATTGGACGACACCAGAGACAGCCTTCTTGATGGCTTCCCTTGTCTCTGCACCAGTGTGAGACTGGAGAACGTCAAAAGGCGAACAGTGCAAAGGCAATGGAAGTATCAGAGCATTGATGGCTCGGGTTGAGCAGTGAAATTTCTGGGACCTTTTTTTGCCAGAATCAAAAATGATGAAAGAATAAGAATAGGCTTCGCAGTTGCAAAGATAATTTATGTGTAATTAATTATCAGAGCACGTTTGTTTGTATCTTTTGCCACAAGTACGTGTGGTCAATGCAGAGACGCGATGCCTTGCAACAAAGGTGTGTCTGTTTGGAATGTTTTAACATCTTAGCACATCTCCCTGTGTTATTGCCAGAAAGGGGTTAAACTCGATCTTTCTTTTTTTTACTCTGGCAAAACAAAAATAGAGATTATTTCACTATCAACGAGACTCACCTGACGTGGCGGTCACCACGTGACACGGAAGATGATTGGTACCTAACGGGCCTGAGAGGGGATTGGTTCGAGCGGTGGTTCTGAACCTGGGGTGCACACACCCCCTGGAGGTGCGAGATGCGGGAAGATTTTTTCAGAAGGTAAATCATCGAACCACAAATTAAAGCACTGGCAACGTTAAGTACAACTTTGTTTCATCAAACCCCCGATGCAGTTATTAACATTATACATCTGTAACGAATGAAAACCAAAGGGGTGCAAAGGCTACAGTAAAGGTTAAGAACCACTGGGTTAGAGGCAGGGAAATTGAAGGTGTTTGGAGGTAAAACACATAGGAGGCTTTCGCGACCAATATCATCCATAATAGAGGTTGTTGGGTTAGATCGCGTAAATATATAAATGTGTCGTTTCGCCACCAACCCGCCACCACCCGACACAGCCAACTAGTAAGGGTTGTCACGTAAACAGAACGTGGCCAATTCGTCACTGGTACAGCACACCGGTGTGTTGGAGAGCCAAGCCACAACATTTACAATCTGAGTACGACGTTTCGCCAGTAATTACAACGAGCTTCATCAGGCGACAGCCATATTTGTGGAGAAGTCTATAAGGAACGAAACAGTAAAACTTTAATATGAGGGTGAGTTTAATGTGAGAGTGAGTTTAATGTGAGAGTGAGTTTAATGTCAGAGTGAGTTTAATGTGAGAGTGAGTTTAACGTGAGCTGTCATGATGTATTTTGAGGGGTGGGGGCATGTGTTATCTTTTCCCCTCACATAATAAATTGCGGGTGCATATAATGAATGCATGTTAAATCTTAATTGTAAACTACTAAAAATAAAGTAAAAAATGTGAGGGCATGAATAGGACTGGCTAACGTAGCGTCACTTAACTCGTGAACAGATTCGTGTGTGGAATTAGACGCAAACACCGTGTCCACGGCTGCGTGTGAACGGCTAATGTCAGCATATCCGATCGTCACGTACTCCATTTGTTCATGAGGTTGTATCTGTTGTCTGTTTAATACATTTATAGATCTTCGCATCTCCAACCTTTCCGCACACACACACAGTATATAACCGCTATTTGCGATCATCACCACGTGCCACGGGCAGAGAAATCCACGTTTTGTGTCAGCTGCGACATTTCGTCATTTGTTGTTTCCACTTCCCTCTCTGTCTGCTCGTGACAATGCCCTCAAGTCGTGGCCACGTCTTTCTGGCACCGATCTCGTGTGATGTCGTCGTCAAGTCACTCTCTGTTAGAAGTCTTCCTCTCTTTCCGGTGCCTTCGATTTTTCAAAACAACGACCACAACACACTTTTTAATTTTAGCTGTTGTTGTCCATCCTACCACACGTGTGTCCAAATAGTACCACTTGCCTACTCATCACTGCCTGCATCAGCATCATCATCAGGTTGTCTTCCTGCTATGTGCAATCTTTTTATTACTTCTTGTTTGCGATAGATGGTTCGGATGTGCTCCCTTTCCACATACAGTAAATGTTATATTGTCAATAGGTGTTCGCATATCCGACCATTCCACAAACTGTGTAGCTTATTTTCTCTAGGTTTGTGCACATCCGCCTATACATCAATCCACAGTCAATTGTTAAGCCAATTGAGCTGGACTCGTTTCGCGTCTTCATCGTGAAACCTCAGGAGTAACGGCGATGCCAACACCGAATGAATGAAACTCTGCCTCTCTCTCCCACATCCTCGCTTTCCATCGGCTTCAACGTCACACTCCACTGATGGTGAATTCACTCGGTTCACCGGTGGAATCTTCCCTCCCGGAGCTGTACATTGGTTTTAACGGAGTTCCAGATTGATAAAACAATCGTTTGGCTATAATTGAAGGCGAAATTTCAGCTTTTCAAGCCTCTAACTGAATGTCATTAAAGATTGCATCAGCCAGCCACGATCATCTACGCCAGTGATCCTTAACCTGGTTGGTGAACGCTGCACCCCCTGGGCGTGCGAGATGCCCTTTCTGGGGGTGCGGGACACGGGCAGATTATTTTCGAAGGTAAATCGTCGAAACACAAATTAAGCACCGGCACGTAAGTACAACTTACTTTGTTTTACCAAACCGGATGAAATGTTCGTAACATTCTACGTTTTTTTACGATTGAGAACCCAATGGGGTGCAAGGCTGCAGTAAAGGTTAAGAACCACTGGTCCACACGGACGCATCACATTAAGCACTCGCTGGTCACGTTAAGCTCTGAGTGAGTCCACATCAACAAACAATGTTCAATACGAATGTTCGTTCTGCCCCAAGCGAATTTTAAAGCGGTTACGGGCACATCAACTCGTCTCGTGTTTTATTCCACCGGAGTAAAGTGATGGAAATTCCACATTCCTATGGCAGGACGGATGCGGAGGGAACGTGGGATTTCCATTGGACGGTCGGACTGGATAATGAAAAGCAAAGTAGCGGAGAGTTACAAGGTTGGTTAAGTTTAACACGTAGGCTTTCGCGACCAATATTATCCATATTATCCATAATAGTTCAGCACACCGGTCTGCTGGAGAATAATTGTAAATGTTGTGGGTTTGCCCTCCAACACACCGGTGTGGTCAGCTCGTAACGAATTGGCCTGTTTTGTTTACGTGACAGATCTTACTAATTAGCTGTGTCGAGTGGTGGTGGGTTTAACAACACATTCATATTTACGCGATCTAACCCAAACAACCCTCAATTATCCTGTTTAAGTCATTGGGTCCTACCGCCTGCTGTGATGCGGGTGTTCAGAAACAGCTGGTCAGTAACAACACAACAACAACATCACCATCGTCAACAACAACAACGTGGATCAGGATCTGCAAAGTGCACACGTAAACATGAAGAGACGCACGCTCGGAATTACCTTGAGAAAGAGAGAGGAGGACCTGGATTAGAGAACGTGAACAATGATTGAGACGTCGTAATATCGCTCGTTAACCAGCAGTGGATAGGCCATGTTGATGATGGTAAAAGCATGGGGAGACGCACGCTCGGGATATCCTCCTTGAGAGAGTAGCACGTTCATCAGAGAATACACACGCGGGAGGTGAGGGGGGGTTGACTGCCCCTGCTTGGTCACCGCGGATGGGTGAGGGGGGTGGGGTGGGGGGGCTCATGCAAGAAGGACCGGTTTAGATATCAATCGCCACTGATGTTGTGTGGTCAACCGTCCATGGACGTGGTCGGAGTACCCAAACTTTGCCCCACCGCACCGCGACCTGTCCCCAGTTCTACTGCTGGATCTACAGAGGTGGCCGGGGGGGTGGTGGCGGTGGAGGAGGGTGGAGGGAGGGGGGTTACAGACGACTCTTGCTCCATCGCTTCGACTGCGCCGGCTCCCTTGGATATGGAATGGAAATGGCGGCCCCGTAGGTTACGTGTCGAGCAAAGTTGCGGCGAACCGCACAGAGACTGCGGCAGTCCAACGCGAAAGTGAGCGCCAACGCGTAGCGGTAGACTGAGCTGTGCACGTGAGCGGTAGTGCAGCGGTAGACTGAGCTGTGTACGTGAGTGGTGAGTGGTAGTGCAGCAGTAGACTGAGCTGTGCACGTGAGTTGTAGTGCAGCGGTAGACTGTGCTGTGCACATGAGTGGTAAGTGGTAGTGCAGCGGTAGACTGTGCTGTGCACGTGAGAGCTGAGTGGTAGTGCAGCGGTAGACTGAGCTGTGCACGTGAGCGGTAGTGCAGCTGTAAACTGTGCTGTGCACGTGAGTGGTGAGCGGTAGTGCAGCGGTAGACTGAGCTGTGCACATGAGCGGTAGTGCAGTGGTAGACTGTGCTGTGCACGTGAGTGGTGAGCGGTAGTGCAGCGGTAGACTGAGCTGTGCACATGAGAGGTGAGCGGTAGTGCAACAGATGGCCCGCTGCACTACGATCCCCGCCACCCAAGTTCGATTCCCGCTCACGGCCACCGACACCCGTGACGATTTGCTGAAACGGTCTTGCATCCGCTCCTAGGTCGACTCAGCCTCAAATGAGTACCTGGTGCGGTGTGTAAAGCATCGCCACGCGGGGGACAAAGGCGGCCGGGTATAGGTTCTGGCCACCCACCCCCTCGTGTTCCGTGCCGGTCTTCATAGATGCTACTCGCGAACAGCACTTTGCTCCAAAATATATTAAGGATGTTACGGGGGATCTTTGTCTGTGCTATACGTGCGAATATCGTATACTCGGGGGAAATAGCTGCTGAGCTTTTTTTCCTTTCGCACATTAGCCATCTCCATTGGTCTTTAATGATCGCTGTAATAATGAACACGAAGCCCTCTCTCTCTCTGCGGAGGAACAATCCCAGCAGCCGCGCCAGGCAGATTACCTTGTTGGTGAAACATAAAGACCCACTTTGAAATGGCCCAACTGGTCCTTTGTGAATAATAAAACATTATTTTAAAGGGAATGTTATACTTTGAAATGCCGCTGTACGGGCATGGCATGTTATACACGTTCACCCACATATACACGTTGCTTCACGAGTATTATTATTATCATCGTCATCATCGTCGTCACCATCATCATCATGGTCGTGAATATGGAGCACATCAAACAACATGATTTAAACACATGTTCTTGGTTATTTCGGTAAAGTCACGTAGAATGGAAATAATAAAATAATAAAAATAAAACATAATTAAATAATTCTCACGACGTTTCGGCCACAACGCAAGCAGCCGTCCTCAGGTGGAGAACAGGTCTGTCGAGAAGACAGAGTCTGAATGACACGCCTCAGGCTTGGAGCGACTATTTAAGCTGGGATGGAGGGGCGAAGAGCGCCTTGACAAAATAATTTGCATATCAAGAGGAATGTATCATATTCATAGGAAATGCAGATATGTGATTAGTACTACTTGTGAAATGCGTAGGAGGTTTGGCGAGGGGTTTAAAGTCATTATGCCCGTGCATTATGCAGGATTAGCAGCATCAAAGGGAGGGGGATAGGGGTAACATTAATAAAGGGAAGGAGTGTTAATAGTATGTAGCTGCAGTAACTAAACCACCACGTAAACAACTAAAGTATAAACTACATAGTATCATCAGTATACTAAATATACTTTTCAATAAGCTGAGTTACTAAAAGTAAGTAATACATACATTACAATTCTATGTCGCAAAAATATATAATATGCTTCCAGCTAAACTTTATTCTCTTACATCACACGAGTCTATACCGTACTATATACTGCCATAGACAAACCCAACATTAAATTACATACTGTACTGCTATACACCACCCTATACCTTATACATTGTAATATTACACTATTTATTATTCTACCCACCCTAATGTATATCACACTGCTGTATATTCACTATGCAATTATGATACTATATATTACTTTGTACATTGTATTAAGCATTACAATTTTATACTATTTATTATTATACAATCCGCTATACACTGTACCATTGACCGTCATGTGAAAGATACTAAGAGGAAGCAACGAAATATGTCAATGGGAGAGTAGTGGGAGGAGACTTGCAGCGGAGCAAAGAATCCATTCCCTGCGGAGAATACAATGCCAGTGAGTGGAACGCGGTCTGAAAGTCACCGTAAACGTGAACATAATCAGTTAAGATCCGAAATGGTTTATTACGTCCTTCCAATGATTGCTGAGCCAGAATCCATCTTCTCGGTTGAAATTGTCTCTGTGTTTGTATATGTGGATCGCCTCATGAACGAATCTCTCATGGTAGCCAGATGGCTTGCAGAGAACCTCTGTCTTGGAGAAGTCAATATCATGTGAGCCCACTGAATTGTAACAGTGATCTGCCACGGCTGAGGTGTTTGTCCTACCGTGTTTCAAGTCTGCTTTATGTTCACGGATGCGGTCCGAGACATGTCGTTTGGTTTCTCCAATGTAACTGCTACCACAGAGGCAACTTAGTTTGTAGACGCCAGGGTACATGTGCGATTGATTTGATAGTTGAGTGTTCGGGTGAGAGACGGAAACAAACACGCGAACAATACATCATCAATTGCTCGCCCGCGATGAGATTGTAAATGCATTTTAAAATGTGGTAGCTCATATGTTTTGAAGAGAAAGGTATAGAGCTCAGTGGCCGCCTGTTCCCACCAGCCAGCAGCCTGCAGCCTTCCAACGATGTGTCGGCCGCAGCATTTCCTTTGATACTGTTTGGTGCGGCCCGTGAGAGATGGGTGGACCGGGGACCGGTTCAGACATCACCCCCCACAGGTGTTGGCTGCGACCCAGGACTTGAACTCGGGTTGCCGGTTCACGGCGCCAGTGCAAGCAAGATGGCCGCCTGAGGCGCACGCTCCCGGCGCACGCTCCCAGCAGCGGCTGGTGGGGCAGTTTGTGAGGGGGCCAGGGGGCCGACGGAGGGAGCCGATGCAGCCGAGGGGGGCCGACGGAGCCGGGGGGGGAGGCCGACGGAGCGGAGGAGGGGGTGACGGAGCCGGGGGGGGGAAGCGACGGAGCCGGGGGGGGGCCACCGGGCCCCGGGGGGGGGCCCCGTGATTAAAAAAAAGAAGATGGCCGCCTGAGGCGCGCGCTCCCAGTGGCTGGCGGGGCCGCTTGTGGTGGGCAAGAGGCACGCGCAGAAGGAGCCAACATGGAACTCACTCACACATCAAACACTGACTTTCTCACACATTATACACTGACTCACACATCATACACTCACTCACACTACCACTGACTCACTCACACATCATACACTGGGAATGTCATGCTGCCAGCTATGGCTGCAAGTTAGGTCGTACGTGCTATGTATATCGTTTATTGTTAAATTTAGAATCACAGTTCCTATGATTACTGTTGTTACATTGTTTTTATAGCTTTATTTTGGTGATTCGAAAACATATGGTTAATCTAAATTGTCTTATGGTTGTTATTGTTGACTTGCACCACATTGGGATTTTTGCACATAGCGTTTTAATAGTTTTTTTTTATATTTGCTGGTTTATTCCAGGATGTTTCTGTTACGCGTTGTCGCTTTAAGATGTTCTGTGTTCATATTTTGTTTGTTGCGGTTGCACCCGACTTAAGAGCCACATGACTCACAGGGCTATACCTAATAAATTAACTTGAACTTGAATCTTTGTGTTCACACCTCTGGTTAATCTTACTATAAAGGCCACTGTTTAGGTAATGACTACCGTATTTGCCGGATTATAAGACGCACCGGAGAGTAATACGCACCCCCATCGGCCCCAACGCATTTGTCAATAACAATGTGGCCTTGAATGGAAAACTAAATATTAAATAGGGAAATATATATACTTAGCATATAAAATACTTAAATCTTACCTATAAAGGTATTTTTTTGTCTGTGGGTGTGTCCCTCAGTTTGTCCGTCTGTCTGTGGACGCAAATTGCGAAGGATTTGGCTCGCAAACTGTGGGGTTTCGTTAAAAAAAAGTAGCCGGGTACCACGCCATAAGCCCCATGGTGAGCCAGCGGTATTCCGTTTTCCCATCGGTCAACTTTAGAGTAGTTAAATAAGCAATTTAGCGCTATTTATTATTTCATTATTTCCTCACGCCGTTCCGCGAGCGACACAGCACACATTTACGCATGCGCGAAAATGCCCCTAGCAACCCACACACGATCGGGAAAAAATCTCAATCGCATTCAAAATGCCATCAAAATACACTAAACGCCGAGGTAAATTATTCACAGTGTGATATCCTCCGCACCCCACCCCAATGTGTGCAGTTACAACTATCCATATGTGTGTGTGTAGGTCTATGTGTGTGTGAGTCTATATATGTGTGTGAGTCGATGTGTGTGTGTATAAGTCGATGTGTGTGTGTAAGTCGATGTGTGTGTGTGTTAATCCATATGTGTGTGTGTAGGTCAACGTGTGTGTGACTCTATGTATGTGTGTGTGTGTGTGTGAGTCGATGTGTGTGTGTAATTCCCTGTGTGTGTGTAAGTCGATGTCTGTGTGTGTGAGTCCATATGTTTGCGTGTGTAAGTCACTGTGTTTGTGTGTAATTCCATGTGTGTATGTGTGTGAGTCGATGTGTGTGTGTGTAAGTCCATGTATGTGTGTGTACGTCCATGTGTGTGTGTGTAAGTCGCTGTGTGTGTAAGTCGATCTGTGTGTGTAAGTGGATGTGGGTGTGTAAGTCGATGTGTGTGTGTGTTTAAGTCGATGTGTGTGTGTACGACCGTGTGTGTGTGTGTATATAAGTCAAGGCCGTAATTATAATATATATTGGGGGGGGGGGGGGGGGGGGG
>CM025673.2:978689-991042 GCA_014621495.2 Entosphenus tridentatus | reverse complement strand
CCCCCCCCCCCCCCAATATTCAAATATGCTCAAAATGTCCCCCCGAATATTTTGGTATAAAAAAAATTATTGATATGCTATGTAAATAAATATAACAATTTGCTATACCTTGGCCACAATATCTGGACTTGTCTTCATATTAATCAATGCATAGATTTCTGTTTATATGATTGTGGTTATGGTTGTACTTTATTAATCCCTAATCTCTGCCATTACATACAAAGAAACAAGAAATGGTAAAAAAAGTTAAAATAGAGCAATGTAATACAATACGCTATTCGACATTATTGTAAATAAAAAGTCAATGCCATGTGTTAGTGATTTTTTAAATATTTTAGGCAGGAAATTATTTTTCAAATTTAGTTTTTTTTCTGGGTTAGGACCCCCAGACACCCGGGAAGATTTGGTCCCCCCCAATGTTGACTCCATGGCTACGGCCTTGATATAAGTCGATGTTCTGTGTGTAAGTCGATGTGTGTGTGTGAGTGGTAGTGTAGCGGTTAGCGCGCTGCGCTATGAACCCAACGACCCGGGTTCGATTCCCGTTCACGGCCAATACCAGTGACGATTATCTGAACCGGTTCTGGGCCTCCCCTAGGTCGACTCAGCATTAACTGAGTACCTTGTACGGTGTGTAAACATCGCCGCTCGGGAGACCAAGGCGTTCGGGCGTGGTGCTGGCCACCCACCCCCTTGTGTACCGTTGCGGCCTTCATAGGTGCTCGCTAAGAGCACTTGCCCCTACAATCTGTTAAGGCTATACGGGGGATCTTTGTCTTTGTTGTGTGTGAGTCGATATGTGTGTGTAAGTCTATGTGTGTGTAAATTAATGTGTGTGTGTATAAGTCGATGTGTGTGTGTGTGTGTCCATGTGTGTGTGGAAGTCGCTGTGTGTGTGTGTGTAAGTCGATCTGTGTGTGTGGAAGTCGATGTGTGTGTTTGAGTTCATATGTGTGTGTGTAAGTCGATGTGTTTGTGTGTGTGGGTCGATGTCTGTGTTTGTGTAACTCGAGGTCTGTGTGTGTGTGTGAAAGTCAATGTGCGTCTCTTTTTCGCCCGGGCAACGCCAGTTACTTCCCGCTTGTATATAATAAATATTATTTTTTTTGTTTCGGGCAATGGGTCTTCATCAAATCACACAATTATCTAGATGTCATATAGATCATTAGCAGCAATGTCGATTATCTGGTAATTGTCTTTGGTTCTGTAGTGCCAAACTCATTTACATCAGCGTGGCTTGGAGGAAGGGTTCCTTTGGAGGCCCCGTGTGGATGACTGGCGCCAGGGTCTCTCTCTCTTCTTTGTTACGGGTGGTGTCCGACGTTTAACAGCGTGGGCTTGCGAAGGGCCATCACTTCAAAAGAGGATGGAATGTGACCAGAAAACAACGAACGGGCGCTTCCCGACTCCACCCCAAGGAGTTGGGCAGTGGTGGAAGAGGGTGGAGGAGTTCTCGCGCCTACGAGCACGCCACTGACGTAGCGAGCGTGGGGCGCCTTCCCCACTGGTGGCCAAAACTACGAGTTGGGTCCCCCCTTGAAAACCACAATGAGATATGGTGGTTGATATAAATAACTACGGTGGTGAAATGGTAACTACCTCACCTGGTATACAGGAGGTCGTTAGTTCTCCCCGTAGTCGCGTGGATTTTTCTCTGGGTCCTCCGGGTTTTCCCTCCACATTTAGAATCAACATCACGCGTTTAGAGTATTTGGCTGCTATACATTTCCACGTGATGAGCCAATTTCGTTGAGCTATGAATTGGTGGCCAGGTCGCGTCTGAAAAAATATATATATAGCTCAGTGGGCCTTACCTGCTGAAATAAAATACAAATTATAATATGATTTCAACAACAGTGTAAAAATAACAATAACACTTATTTAAAACGCAATTTCAATTGGTATTTTAATGAACATTATTCCATAGTTACGTTCCCCGTTTTATTTCAAAATAATTGAATTCAATTATTGCCCCCCCCCCCCTCCTGACCTGACCGATTTCCGCACCCTCTGAAGCTGACAGTGGAGTCATTACACCCAGCTGGCGAACACCGTAACGGCACCCACCCACCCACGCATCTCTCACACACAATATACACCCATCACACACACGTGCGCGCGCGCACGCAATCACATCTCTGTCTGGCACACAAAACAAGATAAAGATCCCCCATAATAATCTAGCCTTTAATAAACTCCGACGTGGTAAGTGCTGATTGCAAGGACCTATATATATACCAAGACAAAGATCCCCCTGTAATAGCCTAAACCAGTGGATCTTAACCTGGAGTGCACGCACCCCCTGGAAGTACGAGATGCCCTTTCTGGGGATGTGAGACATGGCCAGATTCTTTTAGAAGCTAAATCATCGAAAAAAATTTAAGCATGGGGCACGTAAATGCAAATTGCTTCGTTTCATATAACCCATGTATTTATTAAGATTGTTTTTTTTTACGATTGAGAACCAAAGGCGTGCACGCTTCAGTAAAGGTTCAGAACCACTGGCCTAAATAGACTGTAGGTGCAAGTTATGTTAGCGAGGAGCACGATGAAGGACAGCACGGCACCCGAGAGGGTGGGTGGCCAATACCACGCCCGGCCGCCTTTGTATTGCCAATGCTGTTGTTTTACATGCCACATTGGGTATAAATTTAAGGCCAGGGTTACCTCGGCAAGGCCCAGGAATCGAACTCGGGTCGCCACAGGGTTGGATTATGGACCAGGCCAGTGGAGCCAATGCACCAGAGCCTTGGACTGCCAGGGGGCCTCCAAGCCTCAGGCCGTGCGCGTTGCGTGGCCCAAGACTTCGGAAGGAAGTTGAACGCCAGGGTCCTCAGTGTGCGCAGCGCAAGCTGACCACTAGGCCCCTGGATGTTTATAGCGTGAGCTAACCACTAGGGCCACCCAGACCCCTTAGCGCTTACAATGTGAGGGCCCCCCAGACTCCTTGGTGTTTAAAACGTGAGCTGACCACTAGGGCCCCTGTGCGCCTCAGTGCTTACAGTGTGAGGGCCCCCAGGCCCTTGGCGTTTAAAGAGTGAGCTGACTACTAGGGCCCCGGGCCCCGCAGCGCTTACAATGTGAGGCCCCTCGGTGTTTAAAGCATGAGCTGACCACTAGGGTCCCTGGGCCCCTGGGTGCTTCCAGTGTGAGTTGACCACTAGGGCCCCCAGGCCCCTCGGTGCATACATCGCGCTTAACACCTGGGCCCCTTGGCACACACAGTGCATGCTAAAAACGAGACCTTCTAGGAGAGTACAGTGCTTCTGTACAACTGAGCCACTGGTTGGCACGCTACAATATGCTGTGACATGATACAATATTCACCAACAAGTCAGTTCATTCTGCATAATAGGACAGTTTGAAAGCCGGCATATTATGGCAAGCCGTTCGTTGTTTGACTTTATTTGATCTAGCTGCCCATTTTCCCTAGCTAGCTGCCCATATAATTCAGCTTGTTAACAGATATTAAGTTATTAATAATAAAGGTTAGTTAGCTAGCTGCCATTTTTGCCAGCTAGCTGCCCTTACAACCAAAGTAGCTGCACTAAAAAGCCCACTCGTGAGACCGAGGGCTCGTCTGGCAGGTTTATAAAACATTTCTTGGTTGAAAAAGCCATAGACAGATGCCTGTTTTCTTGCTTGGTACGCCACAGTAAATATATTCATAGACTTTTTTCATCTTTTTCTAAAACAACATAATTTTTAAGGCAATTTCAACGATCCTTCCTAAGGGCTATCTTCTAACAGCCTTTTCAAAGGGTTAGGGTTATTTTATTTTATGTGCTTTTCTATTATTTTATTCAATGCACTCAAAGCTGCCTTTAGGTCCAAGTAGACTATAAAATAGTACCACTTGATTGTATTTTACAAAAACAGTATTTGAAGGGTGTTGTCATTATTAATATATATTAATTAAATTATTATTTAATACGTATTGAGATATTCTATAAATATATTCATATAAATAGCATACTAGTTCTAAAATATGGACCACAAACGTTAGAATAGTGGTGCTTCCAAAAGGAAAGACAAAAAAAGAACAGGAGGCAAGAGAGGCAGTTTCGCTTCAAAGTGTTCCACTCATTACCAACTTCTTTCAAACACCCTCTGACAGTAATGATGATGACAGCAGCACTATTGTCAGCTGTGAGGAAGGGACTAGCACTAGTTCAGTTTCCAGTAATGTTGTCACTCCCCCAGAGCCATCCTTTGAAGGCGAACCCTCAACAGCTAATGGTATACAAGAACCACCATTTCCACCTCAGGAGCAGTTGGGCAGTTCACAAGAATCAAATCAGCAACCAAAGCCATTCCTGGTGCTATGAGGTCACTGACCCTGCATTGTAGCAAAGCACTTCCAGTGACATTGTTGAGTCAGTGCTTATTGTAAGAGGAGCAGTCCCTTTTCAAAACCGCAGTGAAAAATACCCAACTTCAGTGCGAGATCGAGTGCTTGGTGGAAAGACTCGACGTTTCAACAATTAACTTCTGAACTGTATATTGCCAAATGGGCAGAAGGTTTCTAGGCAGTGGCTACTGTACTCACCCTCAACAGTTTGTGTGTACTGGTTTGCATGCAAACTGTTCTCCAGCAAGCTCGGTGGCTTTCATCAGAGGTTTAGTGACAGGAATCACTCTGAAAGAATAGGGGAACACGCAAAGAGTGCAGAACACAAACCATGCATGCTTGCCTTGCACCAGTGGACGAAGAGCAGTGCTATAGATGCAGATCTCATGCAGCAACTTGATGGGGAACGTAAATACTGGAGGGACATTTTGAAAATAGCTGTAGCAGTGACAAAGTTCTTGGGTTTGAAAGAGGACTTGCGTGTAGGTGAGATGATGAACAGTTTGGGTCAACCTATAACGGTCATTTCCTTGGCATCCTAGAATTGCTATCACAATTTGACCCATTCTTAGCTGAACATATTAAAAAGTTTGGATGAAAAGAATCAGGCACAGTGTCCTATTTGTCATCGACAATATGTGAATAACTCATTCAGCTAATGGGTCAGAAAACTCACCAAACAATAGCAGATGAGATTCGTGATGTCAAATATTTTTCAATAATTGTTGACTTCACCCCAGACCTGTCACATGTGGACCAATGGACGTTCATATTCCGGTTTGTTAACAGCAGAGGGAATGTGGTGGAGCGATTCCTGGGCTTTGAGCCAATTGAGAGCCACACTGGTAAAAGTTTAGCAGACTGTGTGACAGATGGTCGAGGGCCTTGGGTTGGACCTCTCAAACTGTATGGTCAGTCATATGACAATGCAAGCAACATGTCAGAAAAATACAATGGGCTACAGGCCCACCTGAAACAAAAAAAAAACTCTGATAGAGTTTGTGCCTTGCGCAGCGCATTCACTTAACTTAGTTGGTGTTATCACCTTAGACGCAGTAGCCCAG
Source organism: Entosphenus tridentatus (assembly GCA_014621495.2). Classification (NCBI taxonomy): domain Eukaryota; kingdom Metazoa; phylum Chordata; class Hyperoartia; order Petromyzontiformes; family Petromyzontidae; genus Entosphenus; species Entosphenus tridentatus. The sequence continues at coordinate 985,627 of CM025673.2, read as the reverse complement.
AGGTTGACGAGTTTTTTAACATGTTGCAGTCGCTGTACACATTTTGCTCTTCATCCACACACAGATGGGAAAAAGCTTTTGGGAAGACAGACGTCAGACTAACATTAAAATCGCTGTCCACTGCTCGGTGGAGCGCTCGGGTAGAGTCAACCAAGGCACTATGGAGAAATAACACCCACATTAGAGAGGTCTTCGGTAGTATGTGGAATGATGATAATGAGAAAAGAGATACTCGAATTGAGGCCGCTGGACTATGTGCTAAATTGGACACCTGAGAAATGGTGTTCATGTCACATTTCTGGGACGTTATACTTGACCGGTTCCACGCTAAAAGCATGTACCTACATAAAAGTGACATTGACATCTCTGTAGCAGCACAGCTTTTGTCTTCGTTGAGGGATTTTGTGGCGGGACAGCAAGACCAGTTTGAGGCTTTTGAAAGGGCAGCCTTAAATGTGACAGGTGTCTCAGTCATATAAGCACGATCTTCAGCGAAAGAGGAAAAGTAAAACATTTGCAGATGAAAGCTCAGAGCCAGGTGTGACACGTGAGCGGAGGGAGAAGTTCAAAATATAAACATTTTATGTGGTCATTGATAAGCTAGTGGCATGCCTTGAACAGCGCTTGGACGCTTACAATCGTTTGACCAGTCTCTTTGGAGTTCTGTTTATGTCAGATCAGGTGTCTAACAGTGATGTCATAGTGGAAAAGGTAAATGCACTCTCCGCTGCATAACAAACTCATCCAATTCAAGTCTTTCATGTCTGACTCTGAGGGTGAGAAGTGCCCAACTAAATTGCTTGATACGTTGCAGGCGCTTACTCTGCAGTCAGTGTTCCCCAATGTTTTCGTGGCACTTCGGATTTTTCTAACTTTGCCAGTGACAAACTGCCAGGGTGGGCGGACATTTTCCCTTTTAGGCAGAATAAAAAATGAGCTGCGGAGTAGCATGTGAAAAAGCACGTCTCAGCTCACTGTCACTTATGTCAATAGAGTCAGACCTTGTCAGACAGCTCGATTTTGACGAGCAAGTGGATGATTTTGCGAGGAGGGAGGCAAAAAAGACACCAATATAGAAAAGAGGGGGGGGGGGGGGGGGCCCAGGGGCCTCACGGGACCATGATCCGGTCCTGGGTCGCCGGGTTCGTAGCGCAGTGGATCATGCGGATGGCTAACTGATAACCGCTACAATACAACACGCACAAAGAAAGATCCTCCGTATAGCCGTAGCAGACTTTGGTGAAAGCATTGTGAGTGAGCACCTATGAAGGCCGGAACTGCACATGAGGGGGTGGGAGCCCAGCACCACGCCCGGCCGCCTTTGTCTCCCCAGTGGTGACGACCTAGGGGAGTCCCAGGACCGGTTCAAATGATCGTCACTGATGTTGGCCGTGAGCGGGAATCGAACTCGAGTGGGCGGGTTCGTGGCGCAGCGTAGCTAACCGCTACCTAACCGCTACCCTACCACTCCCCCCCCCACACACAGACACACACACGACCATAACACGGAGGGGACGCAAACATCGCGTCTGTGTGTTCAATTGCCGCTCGGCTCAAAGCAGCGGAACAAATAGTGAACCATTATCCAGGCGTCCTTGGCTGATTACGCTTTATGGGAGCGGGGCCTTGAACCCGGCCGTGTGGCTCTCCGCGTGGTTCACGGGGCGGGGGGGGCTCGTGGGCTGCCCCCACCACCCCACCGGATGGTGTCCTGATACCCGGCCGCAACGGCGCATGCCCTTAAAATATTTCCGAACATACACGGAGTTCGCGATAGGCGCGCGGGTTTGATAGCGGGGGGTCAGTGCCATCCCTTCTTCCTATTCCTGTTTTTACTTATTTTGCAGTTCTGCCGTCCGCCCTAGCGTCAGGCTTCTTCGTACTAACAGTCGTAGCAATCACCACCGTCACGACCGTCACCATCATCGAGTGTCGGTGCACACAGCATGCGTTTATCCGGCTGTTTTCCCTTGGGTATGGCAGTACAGCAAGTTGATGAATCTCCATCTGTGTTGGAATCTGTGCGGGGACTGAGTGTTGCCCTCCCCGCAGCACATGCGCGTTTTTTTCCGCTTCCCCCGATGAATGAATGAATGATACACAGTCATTGTTGATGGAGTTGGCCAAGCATCCCGATATGTATCTATTGTACGTTGCACTTCTATGGCACCGTACGTAGCCAACCGTGCTAATCGGAGGTGCAGGAAAGGCAACAACACTAAACACGCAATAATATAGGACCACAGATCTTGGGCAATTGTTAGCGCCGCTTCTGGCTGCCTTGCCGTTGATCCGTAGTTCTCCCCAGCGCCTCCAATCCACTTCACATGAATGACGCCGCCATGCATCAATAAATATAACGTCTTCATTATTACCATCAGCCAAGCTCAACCCACTGCTACCGCTACCGCTCGCGATCCTGCGATGTAGTAAACCACGCAGCCAGCACCGTGCACATGAACGGACTTCATCGCTCCATCTCCCTGTTCGGCATCCTCTGGTTGACAAGTCCCGTTTGGAATATGGAGCAGATCAAACAAGGCGAGATCGACATTTTGCGAGTGTTTTGATAGTTTATTGTTTAGGTTAGAGACAGAAACAACATACAATATTAATCACTAGCCCGAGATGAGATTGGAATGCTTTTTGAAATGTGGTGGCTTACATGTTTGTATAAAACGGTACAGAGCTGAGAAAGAGCTTATTTGTGTTCACGCCTCTTGTTAACCTTACTATGGAGCCACTGCTGTGGCCGTGTTAACGAATATCGTATTTTCCGCATTCTAAGATGCCCCGGAAAGTAACGCGCATCACGACTTGTACCCGGTGTCAATAAAGTTACACAGATCCGGGTTCTCACACCACGCACACAGCTACCGGATTATCAGACGCAACCCCCAACTTGTTTTGCTTTAAAATACCGGGAGAACTAGAGCGTCATATTATCCGGAGAATGCGGTCATATTTAGAGGTATACGGTGGCTGTGTGCTGATGCAAATAACGGGGGGAGGCCTTCATCCAGCAGTGGATTGACAAAATATCTGTTAATGTAAAAATTACATCAAATACACAATTATATTAATATAAAGTGGTTTCCAAGAGTTACCAGCGAGCACAAACAAATGGTGCCACGCGTGCAGAACGTCCGTTATATATATTTATAATTCGCTTGTGGTTAGTCGCGAGTTAGGATACCTCACAAAATTGACAATTGGTTAAAATATTGATGTTCATTATTCATAGAATCATTGCCTCGGAGCCATTGTTGGGTTTAGGCAAGGGGGTACACTCGGTTGAACCAAAATTCAACAAGGGGGGTACGGTAGTAGTCAAAACAAGGTTGAGAAAACTGCTCTATTCTATAGAGAGGCGGAAGAAGTCCAGCGCCAGGGTGACACGGCCAACCCCAGGGTGACACCGCCAGCGACAGGGTGACACGGCCAGCGCTCTGGGGCCAGGGTCAATGCCATAGCAGCCTGAGCAATCGGGGGGGGGGGGGGGGTCAGGCGGCGGGGGATCATTGAACCAGCCAGGCAAGCAAAGCGCTGCGATAAAAACTGCGACGTTTTGCCAAGCGAGTGTCGGTGACCTTGTGGGTCGACTGACCCTTGGCCTACTGGCCACCGACGCTTGAGCAGGGCCACGCTATATTGATGTAATTTAAGGGAGGCAGCTGTCTCAAGAAAGAGTCCCCACAAAAGGGCACGTAGGTGGCACTTCCACGCTGCTGGCCAAACGTCTTGGAAGAGGTGGGAGTTACCCACACTTTACCCCACTACTCGTGACCTGCCCATTGACTATGAATGGTAAAGAAGTGGAATAGGGCGGAATAGCAGCAGACAAATGGGAGCGCGGGGTTCAGGAGAGATTTGAATCTGGAGCAGGAAGAGGCTACGCGAGGCGTCTGTTTTCACAGTGGGCGGGGAGAGCGATTCAAAGCGGGGGTGGCCACGCAGAAGTCACGTGACTTACGCGAGGTTTGAGCTCATTTACGTAGAAAAATGAGAGTGGGAGAGGGGGAGGATTCATGAGTGGAGATAACAACAGAGAAGTCACGGGATTTTGGGAGGCTTGAGCTGGTTCAGAGAGAGAGAGAGATTAATAAAATCATATATCTATCAGTGGGCCAGGCCCAGCTACCGGCTGCCAAGGCCATCCTGAAAGGGGCTTTGGGGCACAGTCAAACATTGCCCAACTTGCGGTGCTGTTTGTGGACCGCGTGGTCAAAATCCATATCGTATTTCCTCTCGCGTTCAGCAACAACCGTGCACTCCGCGTTATTAATTAACAAGTCCAGCACTCAAACACTAACACACGCACACACACGTGTGTGTATATATATACACACACACGGATTCATTTCTCACACGAGAGGGACCCCTGACTGTAAACACCAGGCGCTTTGCCAGCATCGATGCGCAGGTCCCGCCAGACTCCAGTCCGGCCGAGTGGTTGGGGTGGATTGACTCAGCCCATCACCCCTTCGTGGGGTGGTGGGGGTGAATAAAATAGGTAATCGAATTTTCGGAGAAGTAACAACAGTGGTTGAGTTATGGATAGACTTGCTCCCCCAGTCGTGGGAAAGTGGAATTTCCACCAGTGACCTTCCGGGATATAAATAGGGGATGAGTAGCACCCCAATGCTCATGCGAGCAGGAAATCGTTTGGACTTTGACTTGGCCACACAGCCGGGGTAGTGGAGTTTCCAGACAACCGAGGGCACCATAGGAGAAGAGGTGACCTCCCATTGGTTATTATTGTGTTATTATTATATTCGACGTTCGTTTGCCCAGGAAAGTGAAATCGCCAATGAGTCTCACGGCTCTTTTCAGGAGGGTCCTGCCAAGTTTGCAGGAGGGGGCCTCTGAAAGCTGCGTGTGTGTGTGTGTGCGACATCCCAATCGAGTACATTTCTGCGTGAGTTTTTTTTTAGTTGGTAAATATGCTTCTTTCGTCTTGTGGCTGATGTAGATGCAAGTGGGAATTGGTGTGCCAGTGGGGTGCGATGTTGCGATGTGGCTCTTACAAATTCAGTAATATCCCAGGTAAGACCTTCCCAGCGTTAATTGAGTCGGGAGAATCTCTCGCTTTGAATCTCATGTAATCGTGCCCATGAATATCACAACATTGCATTCTTCTTCATCCTCTTTCGTATGGCTGCTGATGTCGACGCAGAGGAACGACTACGATTTCACATTCAGGTCGTCCAGCCAGACAACCGCGTCAGGAGCAGCGGAGTATATGGCCGCTACAGCGTCTCCTTCGTATTGGTGGATCGGGGCATCGCGTCGTTACCCGTTGCACGGTGTCTGTTCTGGATGACCCACGGTCACACCACTACTATTGGAGAGTTTTAAATTTGTACCGTGACACACGACTGCGCCTACTCTTCCCGAACGAACCCACGTGGGTCTGTACCGTCGACTGCGATGCGGACGGCGTGTGGTATTTTTTGGCCTGTTAACAACCAAAGACAAAGATCTCCCGTATAGCCTGCAAAGACTGTTGGGGCAAGTGTTGTTAGCGAACACCTATGAAGGACCGGATATTTGGCCAACACCACGCCCGGCCATCTTGAGTGATGTTTACACACCAAACCAGGTACTCATTTGAGGCTGAGTCGACCCAAGATCGGTTCAGAAAATCGCCACTGGTGTTGGTCGTGGGCGGGAATCGAACTTGGGTGACCGAGGGTTCGTAGCGCTGCGCTGCTCACCGCTCCACCACCGCTTCCCGGGGCGGGACCGCTCGATTCGAACTCACGGGCAGGGGGGGGGGCTGAGAGAGTCGCTGAGAGTGGTAAAGCGCCTTGTGTACTCACTCTGTCGCCCATCCACCCGGCACGTGACACCACAACCTGATAAGACGCGGGGCTATAAGCGCCCAACAGCCTTGATGGCTGCTGCTTGCTGCTGCCGCCGCTACCGCTGCGGCTGCCGTCGCTGCCGCCGCTGCAGCTGCTGCGGCTGCTGCTGCCGCCGCTGCGGCTGCTGCTGCGGCCGCTGCAGCCGCTGCGGCTGCTTTATGACAGCGCGACCATCGGGCACTTGCTATTGTGTCCAGGTTCGGACGCGACGAATAAAAAGAAAAGAGAGAAAACACTTCAGGGGCCGTCCATAAATGATGTCACGCGATTTTGGGCGATTTTTTACCCCCCCCCCTCGTCACACGGCATCACAAAAAGTCAGACCCCCCCCTCAAATATGACGTCACAAAGCTCTGCCCCCCCTCCCCAAAAAACATATTTTCATTCAAATCGCTTAAACTATTGCATTGTAGTGCGTATTTAATGTGGCGCTGCACTCTGATGTTGTAGGAGAAAACATTTATTAAAAAGTCTATTTAATTAAGTAGAACGTGTTGTCTATATTTCTCAAACCCCCCCCCTCGTCACACATCGTTACAAATGTCTGACCCCCCCCCCTAGGTACGTGACGCCATTTATGGACGGCCCCTCAGCTCGGCGTTGAGTTGCTGGTGTGTGAGGGAGAGTCCCCCAGCAGTCTGTTAAAGGCTCTAGGGGGGGAGCGAGTGTCGGCAGAAGATGCTGGTCACGTGTGAGTAGTCACATGATCGCTACTCTGATGACGTGGTCACTCAATCGCACGCACTCAGAGTATAGTTTAAACAGACTGCTGGGGCAAGCACTGTTAGCGAGCACCGATGAAAGCCGGAACGCCACACGACGTGGTGGGTGGCCAGCACCACGCCTAACCGCCTTTATCTCCCCAGTGGCGATGTTTACACCGCAGCCAGGTTCTCATTCGAGGCGGAGTAGACCTAGGGGAGCCCCAGAACCGGTTCAAATAACCGTGAGCGGCAATCAAACTCGGTTCGCCGGGTTCGTTAACTGAACCGGTCCTGGGCCTCCTCTAGGTCGACTCAGCCTTTCATGAGTACCTGGTGCGGTGTGTAAGGGGCCATCCAAATGCGTGCG
>CM025673.2:926011-938954 GCA_014621495.2 Entosphenus tridentatus | reverse complement strand
AAGAAGAAGAAGAAGAAGAAGAAGAAGAAGAAGAAGAAGAAGAAGAATGCAATGTGATTATATTTATTTACACGATTGACATGAGATTCAAATCCAGAGATTCTCCCGACTCAATGGATACAGGGAGCTACGTAGCTGGGAATTTACTGAATCGGTAAGAACCACATCGCACCATCGCACCCCACTGGCACACCAATGTCCACTTGCAAGCCGGGTGCTGCGTTTACCTCGTGCCGCACAGGGACAGCTGCCGCTGGGGGGCCCCTAGGCTAGCCCGCAGCAGGGCAATGGCATGGTTGAGATGAGATGTAATGAAGGGTGCTTTGGTGGATAAGTGCGCATCCTTATTCTTAAAACATTTATTTACAATTACTATTCAACATTTAGTAACAACGTTTATTAACCTAGTCGATGAGTGTTTGGTCAAACATTACGAATTAAAAATCCCGACAAAACATTTATAATGGTGGGTGTCGCAGTCGGAAGGGCAGCCCCATCAATATATGTATCGCTCCGTGGGAAGTGTTTGTGCTCGGGATAAACTGACCTTGCCATAGGAATGCGGAATTAACACCGGGGGCTTGGGGGCAGCTAAGCGAGAAGATCGGTCATCCCCGTGACTAATTTGGGCAGAGCCGCTCTAATGCTCGCAGTGTGCGTGTCACCGTGACCTGTCAATAGTCCCGAGATGTCACGCCCTGCCGTGTCATCAAAACACCGCAATGTTGTGCTCACAAATCGGAAATAAAAACAACATTTAGTTTTTTTTCAGTTGCACTTTGTTGTTCATTCATAACCATTGTGTGCGAACGCAAATTCCGCATTGCTATGACGAGACTCAGTCTCTCCTTATTTACAAACCAGCAACAGGCAGTTGGAATGCCTCAAGGCGTGGGGCGATTGTGGTTTTGGTGGTGGTGGCAGAAATGATGGTGTCACTGATGATGATGATGAGATGATGTTTGTGGTCATTAATTTTATTAATGATTGACGTCAGTCGAGAGAACATCACACAAGTTCAGACTCGCGGAGGACTGAGGCATCGGCGAATATGTAAAAAAAAGGTCGGATTTGTAAAACATCGACAGAATGACATTTACAAGATACACAGAAACGGCATTCGGCCGGCGTGGGAGGATAATTGGTCATTTATGGATACGTGACAGTCGGAGGATATGAGAATGCACAATTTCGTGTCTGAAATGGAATCACGGATTTGGGTTGCGGGAATCTATCTTCCCAAACGATCACGCACATGGATCGACAGTTTGTTTGCGTCCCTGAGCCATTGATGGCAATTCCACATTCCCATGGCAAGGCCCAGTTTACCCGAGGTGTGCCCCACTGTTGGCATCAGTGAGAGTAAAGCAGCTCCGGTAGGGTGTAGTGGCACGGGCTCTCCCAGGACAGGCTACGCGCGAAACTAGCCCAGGATAGACTCCATGGGAAAAGTGGCATTCAATAGACTGGGTGATTCACACATTGTATACAAAAAAAAAGACCCCCCCGTATAGTCTAAAAATATTGTTAGGGCAAGTTCTGTCAGCGAGTAACACCTATGAAGGCTGGCACGGTACACGACGGGGTGGGTGGCTAGCACAACGCCCGGCCACCTTTGTCTCCCGAGTGATGTTTTACAAATCGCACTAGGTACTCATTTGAGGCTGATTCGACCTAGGTGAGGCCCAGGACCCGCTCAGATAGTCGTCACTAGTGTTGACCATTAACGAGAATCGAACCTGTGGAGCTGGGTTCGTAGGTGGTGTCCTACAGAGAGAGTTCCACTTGATTTTAGCCACCGGTACTGACACACAGGCTTAGTCGAGTTCTGGACTCTACTAACCAGTTGTGAGTCCGAATTTGGCTGTGAGACCGGACCACGAGATCGGGTCGGTGTAGGCACGCAGAGACGTGCAAGAAGGCGAGAGGGCTCGTGCCGATCTCAGTCAAGCAGAGAGAATGTCGACTCAGATGGCTAGCGTGGGTGGGTGGGTGTGGGTGAGTAAATGTGTGAGTGACTTATTGGACGGATGTGGGTGAGTGGGTGAGTGAGTGAGTGAGGGAATGGGTGAGTGGGTGGGTCAGTGAGTGTATGGGTAAGTGAGTGGGTGAGTGGGTGGGTGGGTGAGTGAGTGGTTGAGTGAGTGGATGGGTTGGTGGGTGAGTGGGTGAGTGATTGAGTAGGTGGGTGGGTGAGTGGGTGAGTGGGTGAGTGAATGGATGGGTAAATGAGTGAGTAGGTCGGTGAGTGAGTGGCTGGGTAGGTGAGTGGGTGGTTGGGTGGGAGAGTTGCTGGATAGGTAAGTGAGTGAGTGGGTGGGTGAGTGAGTGGGTGGTTGGGTCGGTGGGTGAATGAGTGGTTGGGTAGGTGAGTGGGTGGGTCAGTCAGTGGCCATCTCAAACGAGCCGAGTAGACGGAGGTGCATGCATCACGAGAGGATGAGAAACCCGCATCGCTAGAGCAGGAAGGTCATGGACATGGAAGCGCCAGGGCACGAGACCGAAGGCCGAGGAAGAAGAGGTGGTATGAAGAGGTGACTCAGCATGTGAGTGGACGTGGAGATGATGGTACAAGAGGAGGAAGGGCGAGGAAGGCAGAACGCGCATGAGGGAAATGCCACGAGTAAAGAAACACAACCCTCTCGCTCTGACACACGTGCGCGCTTAGCCTGTGATGTACACGCACACTTGAAAGGACGCAAATGAAACATTCCCCAATGTCACCCACGTGGACTGTCGGTACATGTGCAATTAGTGCAGTTAGAGAGCAGCTATTAAGGCCGGAGCGACACGTGAGTGGGTAGATGTAACCAGCACCGTGCCCAATTACCTCCGTCTCCACCAGATACGTATTTAAGGCTAAGCCGACCTAGCGGATGCCCATGACCAGTTTGGCTATCGCTTGCGCCACTGATGTCAGCCGTCGAGGGGGGAATTGAATTCAGGGTCACTGGGTTCGTACTACAGTGCACGGATGACTGCATCGCCACTTCACACACACACACATTCAGACACACTCGCAACAAGACAAAGATCCCCCGTATAGCCTTAACAGACTGTTGGGGCAAGTGCTTTAGCGAGCACCTATGAAGGCCGCCACGACACACGAGGGGGTGGGTGGCCAGAACCACACCCGAACGCCTTTGTCTCCCCAGCGGCAATGTTTACACATCGCACCAGGTACTCATTTGAGGCTGAGTCGACTTAGGGGAGGCCCACGACCGGCTCGGATAATCGTCACTGGTGTTAGCCGTGAGCGCGAATCGAACCCAGGTCACCGGGTTCGTAGCGCAGCGCGCTAACCGCTACCCTACCGCTCCCCGCTGATATACACACACATTCACACACAAACTGATTCACAAAAAAACGCATTATTTGACACATGTGCTCACACAAACACACTCACACACAACGATCATTAGAATCGCCTAATAGATTGTTGGAGCAAGTGCTGTTAGCGAGCACCTATTATGGACTGGATGGCGCATGAGAGGGCTGCGTGGGTAGCACCACGGCTTGCCGCCTTTGTCTCCCCAGAGCTGATGCTTACACACCACACCGAGTACCTATTTAAGGCTGAGTATACCTAGGGGAGGCTCGGGCCCGGCTCAGATATTACTTGCCACTGATGTGAGCCGTGGCTTGGGAATCGAAATCAGGTCACTGGGTCGATGGCGCAGCTCGCTTACAATTTAGCTTACACAGAAATACGAAGCCAAAGATCCCCCGTATAGCCTTAACAGACTGTTGGGGCAAGTGCTGTTAGCAAGTAACACCTATGAAGCCGGAACGGCACACGAGGTGGTGATGTGACCAGAACCACGCACGGCCGCCTTTGTCTCCCGAGTGGTGATGTTTACAAACCACACCAGGTACTCATTTGAGGCTGAGTCGATCTAGGGGAGGCCCAGAACCGGTTCAGATAATCGTCACTGGTGTTGGCCGTGAGCAGGAACCGAACTCGGGTCGCCGGGTTCGTAGCGCAGCGCCTTTAACCGCTGCGCCACCGCTCCCCACCTCCCTACAGGCACACACAGGCACACACACACATACATGCACACACACTCTCTCACTCACCCACTCACGACGCTGGGTCACGGTAACCTGCAACGTCATCCTCCAGAGTTTCCCCTCCATCCGAGCCAGCGGCAACACCCACGCCGCCACCACCGCCACCGCGCCTGAATCACCAATTCATCCGGATGGATGTGGCGGTGGTGGTGATGGTCGGGATGATGGTTGTGGTGATAACTGTGGTAAAGGTGGTGGTAGTTCTTTTCACGATGGTAGTAAAAGTTATGATGGTAGTGGTGGTAGATTTGATAGTGGTGGTGGTTGATCATTGTTTTTTTACCCTTCTATCTGGCAACAAAACTGACACCTTTTTTTACAAGGAGTCATGTTTGCATAGACCACAATACCTACAGTCATAATGCAAACAAAAAACATAACTCTGATAATGTATGCACTGTCCTTGAAGTTGATTGCTCCACACCCGAGACAGCTTTCCTTAGAGCCTAGTCTCACATGGGTTGGACCAGATGACGTCAAAAGGCGCACGTGCGCCTTTTGACGCCTGAGTGGACCTTCCCTGGTAAAATAAGAAAAACATGGTTTCACTTTAAAATAAAAAATACTTTAGTTAAAATGTTGAGTGTGATGATCTAATATGCGGTTTATCTCTGCCGGTGATTGGAGATTGTGCCGGTGATAGCTCCGTGTCGCAACGGAGAGAGGAGAGCGTTCAGAAGATGCGATGTGTTCGTTGGAATTAGGTAGGAGACGTGTAGAGGAGCATCCACAGTAAAATAGCGATTCCTTTTACACTTTCTCCGTCCATATATGCAGTGGGGGTTATCTATATATTGATTACTATATATTGGCAAACGTGATTTCCCGCCGATAATGATTGTGTCGTGGAGACTTGCGATGGCAATGGTTATGATGACGATTCCAATTATTTCGGCACCCAGCCACATGCATCTCGCCGTCTTGCAGCTGTCCCATTGTGTACCCTGCGTTCCTGTAAACCTATTTTGCAGGTTCTTTCGATAAAGTCACTCACGTAGAAGGGAAATAATAAAATAATAAAAATAAAACAATAAATTCTCACGACGTTTCGACTGGTGTGAAAACCACAGATGATGATTGCTTGTGTTGCAATCGAAACGTCGTGAGAATTTTTATTATTTTTATTATTTTATTATTTCCCTTCTACGTGACTTTACCGAAAGAACCAATAATATTAATCCCTGCAGTCACGAAAGCTTTAAATCGAAATCTATTTTGTAGGGTTATAGGAATATAGGGCACGCTACTATAGGGGCTATGATTATGGAGAGGAGTACATTCTGCTCTAGTCAACGTAATTTCTTGCTCAAATGTCGTTCTCATCTCCTATTTACAGCCCTGAGCCAGTGGTCGACATTCCACGTAACTTTGGCCAGGGCGAAACTATTAATAGGATAAACACTGCTACTGCTGACGCCCCCACAGAGTGGTACTCGTTTTACCGGCCCTGGAAGGAGGCATAATGGGATGAGTCAACCCCTCCCCACCATCCTACCATGATTGAAGTCGCGACCATTCCGATTAGTTGTGCCATATCCTAGTGGTAGTGCCTTACGCCGTTAATTCATATTCCAAGCCAGCCGAGCAGCGTCGGGTAAAACTCGGCGTGGAGTGTGAGATACAGGCGTGTCTCACATAGGCGGAGTTTGACTTATATATATTTGGGGGGGGGGGGGAGGGGGAATGTGTTCGCGGGTGGATATAATTAGTTAATTACAAACATCGCATCTTAATTGTAAACTACTGAAAATTAATTAATGAAGGTGTAAAGCACCCCCCGTCCCCGTCCCCAAAGTCGATGGTAACTCCGCATACTGCGTCTTGGGTAGAGCAGCAGCAGGTGAGGCGACGCTGTGGCTCCTGCTGACAACGCTGCTGCCAAGTGGCATTGCGTCCTATTATTAAACTGACATCAGCGGGGCATTACGTTCCCGCAAGATTAATACTCGGGGCTTCCAGACTTTGGTGTCGTCATTGAGCTGCGGCTTAGTGTTGACGCCAACGCACTCGCGCGCGTGTGCATACTTCTCAAGCCCTTATTACAGACCAATGTACACCCTATTGGTCACCCCGTGCCCCTTATACATCTCAACGTTCATCCTGTAAAGTCCCATCACAAGGGAGAAGCAAATAGGCATTACAAAAAAATCGCGCGTAATGAAACGGCTGTACGCCGTATGGACCTGAGAATTAAATTTACCTGTACAGGAATACGGGGTACACCGTGTGGGTTGACAGATGTGAGCGCGTGTCCCGTTGCGGCGACAATTAACAGCAACACCAAAACATAACACCCTGCTCGTGCCCGTTGCCTTCATCTCGCTCGGCAAAAAAATATATATTCTTGCGACAGATAAAGGCGCAGCCCTGCAATCGCTCGTTCACGGCACTGCCGGCAGAAGGCCACCCGCTCGCGGGAGCTCTAGAGACCCCGCCCCCAGGGAGAGTATTTGGTCTACTCTTCCATGCTGACCAGATGTGTTGGAGGTACTATACCAATCGTTTTTTATTTCACCATGCAAGTCTCACTGAGCTGCGATGTCGCTCTTTTCCAGAAGCGAGCTGGCTGCAAATGAATCGGGAAAAATCCAGACGAGGTAGTCGACAACTCGCCAAACGGGGCAAGCGGTGGGCGCGACGCTCAGCGCCATAACCCCCGCGACCTAGATTCGAGTCCCAGACACAGCTAACACCAACCCACATTAACCAACGTGGCGAAGTATGGTCAAATAACCCCCCGTGACCAATAAGGCGTGGGGAGGCCTTCATCTAGCAGTGGATTGACCATGGGAAATAGCGGTAGTGATGATGATACGTGTGCACCGAAAGTTTATGAAATATTCAACAATTTTCTGTGTAAATTCGTCCAAATGAGTTTCTGAGCACTGTGTAGCGTGGAGAGCGGTGGCGCTACGAACCCGGCCACGCGAGTTCGATTCCTGCTCACGGTAAACACCAGTGACGATTATCTGAACCAATCTTTGGCCTCCCTTAGATTGACTCAGCCTCAAATGACTATCTGGTACGATGCGTAAACACTAGGGAGACAAAGGCGGCCGGGCGTGGTGCTGGCGACCCACCCACTTCGTGTGCCATGCCGGCCTTCATCGGTGCTACTCGCTAATAGCACTTTCCCCGATAGTCTGTTAAGGCGATATGGGGGGGGGGGGGGGTCTTTGTATTTGTGCTGTATAGCAATACACGGGATCAGATCCAGCGCGTTCAACACTCGGGCACCGTGAGGCTGCCCCACCCATGCCCACTGCCACCCTGCGCGTCGCCTCGCCACGTCACGTGACCACCGGTGCCACCCAGTGGCGGGGCGCGTCTGCTGAGGGCAGAGGTCGGCAAACCAGCGGAGTCCGGAATTCGAAAAAAATGCCTCTCATTGTTATTCTTTGGGTCTTTCGGTAACGTCACGTAGAGAGAACAATAAAATAATTTTTAAAATAAAAATAAAGTGAATAATAAATTAAAATATCACGACGTTCGATCGCAACACAAGCTTTATTTTAAATTGTATTTTTTGTATTGTTTTATTGTTCTATCTACGTGACTTTACCGAAAAACCCAAAGAATATGAATTCCTGCAGTCACGAAAGCTTTAAGTCAAGATTTGCCTCTCATTGTTATTTGGTTGCCGAACCCTGACCATGGGAGTCCAGTTCACCATTGGAGTCCAGTTCACCATGGGAGTCCAGTTCACCATGGAAGTCCAGTTTACCATGGGAGTCCAGTTTACCATGGGAGTCCAGTTTACCATGGGAGTTCAGTTCACCATGGAGTCCAGTTCACCATGGGAGTCTAGTTTACCATGGGAATCCAGTTTACCATGGGAGTCCAGTTTACCATGGGAGTCCATTTCACCATGAGAGTCCAGCTCACCATGGGCAGATGTCGGCAACTTGCGACTGCGGAGGTGCGTGCGACTCTTTAAGGACTGCTTTGTGACGTTTTTCATCAAGGACCACCACCGTCTCGTGTTGACCACATGGCATTGCGGCTCGAGACATTTTTTAGTTGGCTTTTTTCACCGAATTTGAATAAAAATGCTCTTCCTGATATTTTGGTTGCCGACCGCTGGCTTGAGGAATTGGGGTGGCGCTCCACCTAACCAATTTGATTTGGAATAAGTGCATATTATTGCTATTTAAAAACACACGTTTTTTTTAAGCATGTATCCAATACATAGTTGTTTTTGTTCAACTTCTTCAAAAGTTGGAATCCTAAACCAATGCTCTGCCTCTGGGGTGCGACAAGGTTGCGCGCGTGTTCCGCGTAGTTCGACCCGAAGCGATGATGATAATAGCGAAGTTTATTTGCATGCGGGCAATAAACCTTGCACGCACATTCCTCAGCGCAGGCCGACTTAAAATAGCAGTTGGGCCTCACGCAACGCCACCGCTCAACACCTTCTCAGCCAAAAGTCAAACGTCGCTCAGACGAACGCGCGGCGGTAGCATTCCATTCCCACGGTGGAGGGCAGTCTCTCCGTTGGACTGCCTACTTCCCACATGGGTGCCGCTATTTGAGGTGGTACCGCGCTCAGGTTGTGAGATACAACAACAAACACACAGTGACCTTTTATAGGCGACCTCCTAAACAGAGTTCATTGTGCCCGGGTTATTTAGAACTCAAAAGGCTCGCATCATCATCACCAGCACCACCATCTCTATCAACCGCACAAGTAATAATACTTATTTTATTTCATATAGCGGCATTCATGTAATAGCATCCCACAATGCTGCACCTCAATTTTCAGTTCCGTACAAAAAAAGACATCAATAGCATTACCAGCCACCAGCTCCAAATAGTCAATTCCACTTCATGGCTTTACGAACGCGCAAAACTTTCACTTGAATCGAATCAGTGAATCACTCTCTGCTGGTACTGCGACACTGTCTTTCTCCCGAGTGTGGCAGCGTGGAGCGCCTGTTGCTTTGGTGATGCCTGGGCCGGCGTAACTGGTAGGCGACGTTTCAGGCAACGGCCCTGTGGGTGCTATTTCCATAAATATTATTGTTTTTGGGCAATTTGTGTTGATGATCAATGTAACGAGGTTTTGGTTCGTGATGGCTCCGGTGGTGTGGATGTGCATACATAATGGGGAGTAGTGGCGTGGTGGTTAGCGCACTGCGCTACGCCCCTTGCGACCCGAAGTTCGTTTCCCACTAACGACCAATAACAGTGGCGGATAATTTGAATCGGTCCTGGGTCTCCCCAAGGTGGATTCAGCCGTAAATGACACCGGTCTTTAAACCTCAACACTGGGAAGACAAAGGTGGCCAAGCGTAGTGAGCACAAGAAGAGCTAGGTATAAACGATGTATATCTGCATGGCATTCCATTGATATTGTTGAAAATTCATAATAATTTACGTGTATTTGTAAGGCAGCTTCCACTAATGTCTCAAGGCGACAATCAGCAAATGTGAGTTCACCTGAGGTCAATCGGCCAGGTCGTGTGTGGTGGGGTCAAAGTGTGGGTACTTCAGGACGTCAGATAAATGAAAATTCTCAAAAAAATGGGGGGGGGGGGGTATCAAGCATATTTTTGTATAATTGATTCATAAGCAATTTAAACATCGGGTGGCCGGTCCGACTGTCCAAATAAGGTGGATGCTTTATCATCTCACAATTGTAATTCAGAATCGTCATTTATCATGGAGGAATCCGATGAGCTTATCAATCTGTTTTTCGCCCACGTCCAGTAGGGGCGGATCAGAACGTTACGACAACAAACAGGACAAAAAGCACGATATGAGTGCAAGGTATAGGAAAGGTAGACAGATCACAAACAATAGAAATGAAAGTTAACTATTTTATATTACCAGGTCAAGACAACTGAGCTATTAGCTTCTTTTGTTTAGAAGCGACCTGGCCACAAATAATAGCTCAACGAAGATGGCTCATCATCACGTGGGCATTTATAGCAACCGAATAATCTAATTGGCCGATTCAAACCACTCACACTGAAGAGTTAAATTCAACGCCATCTAGAGGGGCGCTCTAGAGCGCCCTATAAGTGGTGGTGCGACCACTGGAGTGGTGTGTGGCCTGGGTCTTGTCGTTCCCCCAGTCTTCCTTACAAGGGCAGCTTCCACGAGGCCTCCATCCATCACCCGCGGGTTCCATCTCCACCACGCTGACATCAATCGCGCTCGGACAGCAGCTGTCAACTAATGTGGTCATCATCAACATCATCATTCACCAGGGCACGATCACATCACACACTCAGTAACAGCAGCAGACTTAAACGCCATCCTTTGGCGGATATCCGATCGGTAATGCAGCCAGGGCCGCTGGTGGCTCTCGCTGCACATGGCTGCCTCTAATCCCACCGGTGTTGGAGGCAGCAATAGCGAGGGGTTGCTGGATTACCGCAGAAATCTTGCAAAACTCCCTCTCTAGCCATGCGCGTCGAGGAGAGAAGCTGAAGCCTGGCTCAGCGTGTCCCGTCTGTACGGGATAGAGCGTCCCCCCCCCCTCGCACTCGTGGGTTTTCTTCGGGTTTCTCCCAAATATAAGCACATTATTAGGCCAATAACACCTTCACATATAGAGGACCGTAGAGCTTGGGCAATTGCTGGTGCCGGCTCCTCACCGCGTGGCTGCTGGTGCTGCCGTCCCCGCTCCTCGTCTGCGGTTCCCTCTCCTGCCGCCCCCTGAGACGGTCTCCGCAGACGAGAGCGAGCGTTACGAGTTGAATTTGTTACCAATCTTATCCCTGCTTTGCTGTGTACTGAGCCTCTTCTCGTACCCACACCGGGGTTCAGGGCTGCACAATGCCCCTTGCAATCAATCGCACGGGCGAGCCCTTGTGTGAATCCACTAATGGACGAGGGCCTCCCACCCACGCCCTGCAGGCGCTGGGGTGCCACGTGGACGCGCGTCATCGACACCCTCGCCAGTACCGAACCCAACACAATCGGCAGGAAGACTGCGAGTGTGCTGGGCCTTAAACATAAAAACGTACAACAGGCGACGTTTCGGGCATTGAACCCTCTTCAGAGCATATGCACAGGTAGAGTAGGGTCTTCTTCTTCCTGGTGATGCAGATGCGGAGGGTAACGACTGCAATTTCACAATTCAGCTGGTCAAGCCAGACAACCGCATCAGGAGTAGTGGAGTGGTGTTCTATCATCATCGGTGTGATGTCTCCTTCGTGTTTGTGGATCGGGGCATCGCGTCGTTGTACGTTGTGCGGTGTCTGTTCAGGATGACCACAGTCGCACCACAACTGGAGAGTGTTTAATTTCCCATTTGCACAGCGAAAGAAAGTAGTCCGTTGTCAAGCGCTCAGAAACCGCATTATAACGGGATACGCGTTCCGCGTTATAACAGGGGACGCGTTCCGCGTTTGCGAGGAAAAGTGTTCCCGAATTGAAGAACCGCGTGAGAGCGATCATTAAGTGAGGACTTGCAGTACTCTACACGAAATGCATTGAGCAAGTTTCACCGCGCTTGTTAATGCAGGTCGGTGAAGGCGGGGAGCGTAGAAGTGAGAGCATAGGAGCAGTGACGGACTGAGGAAAAAGAAATCTGCGCAGGCATTTGTAAGCAGACCGGCCCCACATGCCGTGCAATCTTCATTGGCTCAATTTGGGGCTGGGTCCAAAAACAAATGGGGGGACCAGTGAGGAACAATCTTTTGGGGGCTGCCGAATATGGGGACATTTTGCCAACTGAGATCGTAAATTAGCAATGAAGCATACAAGTTAGAGGTAATATATATCCGTACATAATATAGGTTTTTGGGTCAGATCGCGTTATTTATAAATGTGTCGGGTGGTGGAGGGTTATGACACATTTATAAATAACGCAATCTTACCCAAAAACATATATTATGAATAATATTGGTCGCGAAAGCCTACGTGTTATATATATTCGTACTCTGATCACATTTGTAATTTCCCCACACAGACCGGCCCTCTGAATGGATCGGCCTAGCGGGCATTTTCCCTACGGACTGCTGCCCCGATGGCAAGTCCGGGCCTGCATAGAAGTACAGTAGAGCAATACATTTGGCTGCACTGCCCACTACTGAACACAACGTATCACAACCTGGCAATGGTGGTCACCCATAAATCCGTTGCCCAGACTCAACCTGTATGCCAGCGTTGGCCCGACGTCGCATTTTAACTGGGTTAGGGCTGGAATGAGTAATCTTATTTCTATGTTTTGAGCACCATACGGATGCACCCCACACGTGCACCCCACACGTACACCACACACTTGCACACCACACACTTACACACCATACACTTGCACCACACACGTGCACTGTGGCCATGCGAGTGTACGCATAAGCACTCTACTCAGGGTTTAACTTCTCGATATTTTCCAGAACTTCTACTGGGTTTTGGCTTGGAGCAGGAATTATTGGCTTAAGGCACTGCCACCACTAAAGTAACAAAGGTGCGCCTATCTATTATAATCCTATATATTATTACACCCTATATACTATAACCCGCAAACCATGTGAACGGGTTTAGGACAAAACAAAGCAGATCGCTCTCCCGCGTGGTGTAACACGCAGTGCTGACGACGCTGGTTCACAGTAATGTAAACCACTTGTAATGGTTTACTCTTTCTCAGGCCCTCACGCTTGCAACGGTGTTTGCAGCCTTTCAATGAGCACTATAAACAGACCGTGGAAAGATATAAACTCTAAAAACCTGTGAGAACAATACAGCTCACATGAGTAGCGGCCTTGAAGTCAAGGCTACTGTGTGTGAGAGTGTGGCTGTGTGTATGTGGCTGTGTGTATGTGTGGCTGTGTGTGGATGTGTGTGTGTGTGGCTGTGTGTGATTATGTGTGTGGATGTGTGGATGTGAGAGTGTATGGCTGTGTGTGTGGCTGTGTGTGTGTGT
>CM025673.2:906693-925911 GCA_014621495.2 Entosphenus tridentatus | reverse complement strand
GTATGTGGCTGTGTGTATGTGTGGCTGTGTGTGGATGTGTGTGTGTGGCTGTGTGTGATTATGTGTGTGGATGTGTGGATGTGAGAGTGTATGGCTGTGTGTGTGGCTGTGTGTGTGTCTGTGTGTGTGGCTGTGTGGATGTGTGTGTGTAGCTGTGTGTGTGTGTGGCTGTGTGTGGCTGTGTGTGAGAGTGTGGATGTGTGTGTGTGACTGTGTGTGTGTGGCTGTGTGTGTGTCACTGTGTGTGTGTGGCTGTGTGTGTGTGGCTGTGTGTGTGTGTGGCTGTGTGTGAGTGTGGCTGTGTGTGGCTGTGTGTGTGTGTGGCTGTGTGTGAGTGTGGCTGTGTGTGTGTGTGGCTGTGTGTCTGTGTGTGTGTGGCTGTGTGTTGGCTGTGTGTGTGTGGCTGTGTGTGTGTGGCTGTGTGTGTGTATGTGTGTGTGTGTAGCTGTGTGTGGCTGTGTGTGTGTGTGGCTGTGTGTGGCTGTGTGTGAGAGTGTGGATGTGTGTGTGTGACTGTGTGTGTGTGGCTATGTGTGTTTGGCTGTGTGTGTGTGTGGCTGTGTGTGAGTGTGGCTGTGTGTGAGTGTGGCTGTGTGTGGCTGTGTGTGTGTGGCTGTGTGTGTGTGGCTGTGTGTGTGTGGCTGTGTGTGTTTGGCTGTATGTGGCTGTGTGTGGCTGTGTGGCTGTGTGTGTGGCTGTGTGTGTTTGGCTGTGTGTGTGGCTGTGTGTGGCTGTGTGTGTTTGGCTGTGCGCGTGTGGCTGTGTGTGTGTGTGGCTGTGTGTGTTTGGCTGTGTGTGTGGCTGTGTGTGTTTGGCTGTGTGTGTGTGTGGCTGTGTATGTGTCTGTGTGTGTGTGGCTGTGTATGTGTGTGGCTGTGTGTGAGTTTGGCTGTGTGTGTGTCTGTGTGTGTGGCTGTGTGTGTGTGTGGCTGTGTGTGTGTGGCTGTGTGTGTGGCTGTGTGTGTGTGTAGCTGTGTGTGTGGCTGTGTGTGTGTGGCTGTGTGTGTGTGTGGCTGTGTGTGTGGCTGTGTGTGTGTGGCTGTGTGTGTGTGGCTGTGTGTGTGGCTGTGTGTGTGGCTGTGTGTGTGTAGCTGTGTGTGTGTGTGGCTGTACAGACCGCGCAGACTGTAACAACTACAGGGGCATCTCACTCCTCAGTGTGCCGGGAAAGGTCCTGGCAAGGATTATTCAACATCGCCTTGCTAGGCACGCTGAGGAGAGGCTTGCGGAGCCCCAATGCGGTTTCAGGAAAGGGCGGTCCTGCACAGATGCCATATTTTCTGTCCGTCTGCTACAGCAGAGGTGTAGGGCATTCCAACAAGACCTACATCTCTGCTTTATTGACCTGGTCAAGGCCTATGATACCATCAATAGGCCTGGGCTCTGGGTTGTTCTTCGTGCTTTCGGAGTCGCTGACCCTCTGCTCACGATCATTAAGGACCTTCATGATGGTGAGCGGGCCCGGGTAAAACTACGTGGCCGGGAGTCGGAGCCTTTCCCTGTACACCTTGGGGTGCGACAGGGATGTCCTCTGGCTCCCACATTATTTAACATCTATTTCGACTGCGTAGTTCGTAAAGCCTTCAATAGCTGTACCGGGGGAATTTCCGTTTGGTACAGATATAATGGGAAGCTGATCGACGCCCGGGTGCGATCAAGGGACGGCTCCCTATTGGTCAACCACGTTATGTATGCCGATGATTTGGTAATAGCTGCTCATTCAGAAGAGGAGTTGGAGACGCTGCTGCTGAGACTGGAGCGTGCCACTAAGAGATGGGGCCTTACCATCAGCCCCACCAAAACTAAGCACCTGCCTGGGTATTTTGTACCATCGGACACTCCACCCCCACAACTCCCAATCGGTGATGGGGAAGTTGTGGAGAGAGTGGAGAGTTTCCCATACCTGGGCAGTGTGCTTATGACCGGCTCCAGTTTAACAGCAGAGGTCTCACTCCGAATCAGTCGAGCGGCAATATCTTTTCATCGGTTGCGTAACGCTGTGTGGAAGCTACCTGGTCTGTCGCTCCGCACGAAGCTTCAGGTCTTTTCGGCCACGGTCATTCCCTCCCTTCTCTACGCTTGCGAAACGTGGACCCCCCTGATGGAGCATCTTCGCCGGTTGGAAACATTTAGGCTGGCCTGCCTACGATCCATCCTGGGTTTAACCAGGCTGGATTGTGTGAGGAGTTCACAAATCCTTGAAAGATCTGGGCAAAGTCCCATTGGTGAGCTCCTCCGGCAGGCAAGGCTGCATTGGCTGGGTCATGTAGCCCACATGCCCAGCCACCGCATGCCTAAACAGCTTTTGTTCGGCCGGATCGAGGGGGCTAAACGGGCGTGGCACGGGCTAGAGAAGAGATGGAGTGATGTGGTACAGGAGGACGTAGAGCTGAGTGGACTTGCCGATGACTGGTACCAGCGGTGTCAAGATCGGCCTCAGTGGAGGAGGCTCGTGAAGGACGCTACTGGGCAGTTGGAGGCAGTCGCCCTCCAACAACAACGGAGGGCGGAGGAGCGACGCTCACAACAACGAGCGGAGCGCCGGGTGGCTAAAGCACAGCAAGTTGGTACAGTAGGGGGCAAAGGTGGTGCATCAGCCAGTCATCTCGGTCATCTCGGTCGTCTCGGTCAGTCGTCCCATGGCACCTGCTGGGTCTGCCCCGTGACCTCCTGCCAGCGGGCGTTCGACACTTCACGTGGCCTCAAGGTGCACTTGGCCTGGCACAAGCGTCGTGGTGACGTCACCGCCACTTAGTGGCGAATGGCGGTTGTTGTTGTGTGTGTGGCTGTGTGTGTGTGGCTGTGTGTGTGTGGATGTGTGTGAGAGAGTATGGGGAGCGGTCGTGTAGTGGTTAGCACGCTGCGCTACGAACCCCGGCGACCCGAGTTCGATTCCCGGTCACGGTCAACATCGGTGACGATTATCTGAACAGGTTCTGGGCCTCGCCTAGGTCGACCCAACCTCAAATGATGCGTAAACATCGCCACTGCGGAGATGAAGGCGGCTGGGCGTGGTGCTGGCCACCGACTTCCTTGTGTACCGTGCCGACTTTCATCGGCACATTCCCCAACAGTCTGTTCAGGCTAGACGGGGGATATTTGGCTGTGTGTGTGATCCTGTGTGAGTGTGTGAGGGCAGGTCTGTGTGTAACCCTATGTGTGTGCATGAACGTGTGTGAGTCTGCGTGATTGTACGCTTGTGTATGCGTGTCTTTTTTTGTATGCAAGTGTGTGAGCTGAGCCGGTGTGTGCACAAGTGTGTTTATCGGTGCGTAAGTGCGCGTGTGATTGTGCTTCGTCGTTGTGTGATTGTGAGAGTCTATGTTAGCATGTGTGTTGTGTACATGCATGTGTTGGGAGCGGTGGTTGCAGTGGTTAGCGTACACTGTGCTATGATGTTGACGACCTGGGTTGATTGCTGGTGGTGTCGGTATGCAGTGGTATGTGGACTGTCACTGACACTTAGTGGTGGATGCCATCTGTTGCTGTTGTTGTTGTACATGTTGTGTAGGGTTTGTGTGTACGGCGCAAATGCTCTTGAGACGCATGTATCGATGTGAAGGCACCACATAAATACAAACAGATCGACTCATGAAAAGATGAACGCCGAGAATTACATCGAGAGACAACGAGAGGAGCACGTACATGAGAGAACGTACACACAGATTTGAGACGTCATAATATCGATCGTCATCCAGCAGTGGATAGACCCTGGTGATCACGGTAAAAGCATGGAGAGACGCACGCTCGGGATTACCTTGGGAGACACAGAGAGAGCGGAGCACGTGGTTTAGAGAACACACGCGCGGCAGGTGCATGACGTCATAGTTAAGAGGCGTGGGTGGGGGGCGGGGCTGCTGGGCAGGGCGCGTGACGGATGGCTCGTGACGTCATAGTTAAGAGGCGTGAGTGGAGGGCTGGGCTGCCGGGCAGGGCGCGTGACGGGCAGAAGGGGACGATGATGGCCGACGGTGGAGACTCAGCACGGAGCGGCAGCCACGGAACGGAACGCGTCCCAGACAGGGGACGTTTAGCCGAGGGGAGATGGAGCGATGGATTCGACTCGCGTGCACGTGGCTGGGTGGACCGTTGCATCGCAGGGTGGCGAAAGGAGGTGGCGGCGGTTTGGGGAGGCCTTCATCCAGCGGTGGATTGACCATGGCTGCTGCTGCTGCTAATGATGGTGGTGGTGGTGAGCAGCAAGCCAAGCGCTGACGTCTCCCCGCCGTTCGTTCTGGGCTACACGACACACGAGTGAGGAATCAAAACTAAACTAATTTTGTTTGACCAGGTAAGACTCACTGAGCTAGAAAGCACCTTTCAGAAGCGACCTGGTCACATGATAAATCAACGAAGTGGCTTATTACATGGACATGAATAGCAGCCAAATGTAGAGGTAAAAACCGGAGGACCCGGAGAAAATTCCACACCACCAGGGGGAGAACACGCAAACTCCAAATAACAGGCGTCAGGTTCGAGATCGAACCCACGACCTCCTGCATACCAGGCGAAGTAGTTAACATCCCGCCACCGTGGGGTAGCAGTGCATTACTGGATGAAAGTAGAATAAGTCATATTGAAAAAAAAAATGTAAACACGCTTTAATGAAATGTACCGTACGAGTAATGGAAGAACTCCAGGAAGTGGCCCCGAAGCTTGCCACAACGTAAGGGACCGTGGTGATTTACAGGCAACGTCAGTTGAGCGTGGACAATTAGATCCAAGCCGAAACATAGCATATAAAAATAATGTTTAAAAAAAAATATATTTTTTAATTATAGAATATGGTATTGTCATCAGTATGACATAAATATACCAAGTTTGCAGTCGATACCACATTGGGAAATGGGTAACAAATTTGTTACAAGATTTGAGGATACAACAGACAGAGTGGGTTAATAAAAAGCGTGTAGTAATAATAATAAAAACACAATTTCGTTTTGGCTTCAGAGAGGAAGAGGCAAATCTTTATTCAGCAATGTGCTTCATTCGCGTTTATCTTAGCCAGAAGTTCGCATTAACCGCCGCGTGTCTGTTTGTTTAGGCCAGGGGTGTCCAAACTTTTTGCAAAGAGGGCCAAATTTGATAAAGTGAAGATGCCCGGGGGCCAATAATTACTTCTGACATTTTTTTAACCAAGTTATATGAAAATACACACTGTTATAAAAACATTTCATTGTCACAATTACCTTTATTTTTCAAATGACAATGTAACCAAATATAAGCCGCTCAGGCAGACGTGAACAACTCTAAAAACACAATTCTGCCTTTCATTCAGTCAGATAAAATTGAACAAACTGTATAGAATACCTCAAATTCCCATGAGTTAAATATCTTTGCCTCATGAACATTTTAAACAGGAGTTATAAGTAATGCAAAGTGGTCTGTTATCATTAAACTTTAAAACAAGTGAATTTTGCCCTTGTCTTTTACAAGATCTTTCAGAAATCAATAGTTTGTGCCACATTTACAGGTACATAACATCAACAGTTATAACCAAATCTTATTCAAGAGTTTAAAAAAAACAAGTGCCATAAGTCCAAGTGCATTACTGTGCTTTAGGCTTTTCACTGTTAATAGTGACAGATGTTACCGTTCAAAACACTCAATTTCAGATTGATCAAGAAACAGAATACTTGCTGACACTAATGAGAAGGGTGATACTGAGATCTAGATTTCAGTAAAGAGACCAGGTCTGGATTGAGGGCAGTGGTTTAGATGCGTAAAATGTCACGCAAGTGGGAGTCACTCGTCCTTGACCTCAATCGGTTCTTGTTTAAGTTCATGACTGAGAATGTTTGCTCACACAAATATGTGGAGCCGAATAAGCTCAGCATTTTCTTAGCGAATGACCGCATTTCTGGAAACCTGCTTTTGTCCAGCTGCCGGTAAACTTCAACAAGAGAACACTGCTGGTGTTTTCCGCGGCACTCATCGTCACACTGCAGCTCAATGAGCTCCAGCTGCAGCTGTGGAGGAGCATCATCAGGGTCCACGGAGAAGGAAGAAGAGAAAAGCAACATGTCCTTTTCAATAACTGCAAAGTCCCGAAAGCGTTTGTTAAATTCCACAGAAAGAGATGCGATAGCTGTTGCATAACTCTTCATTTGCGCACCGATGTTGTCCTGTGGGAAACTGTCAATTACCTCTTTCAAAGCTGGGAAGTGCGCGGTGCAGGGCTCTGTTTGGGACAAGTGTCTTTGGAAAAGTTGCAGTTTGGTTCCAAAGGCCTTGATGTGAGCATATAGCTGGCTCACCACTGCATTTTTTCCTTGAAGAGTAACATTCAGCGCATTCAGATGCTTCGTTATGTCAACCAAAAAAGCCAGATTTACCAGCCATACAGGATCGGACAGTTCTTCCATTGGTTGTCCCTTCTCACCCAAAAAATGTCCAATTTCCTCTTTGAGAGAGAAAAATTGCTGCAGTGCGGACCCCCGACTTAGCCACCTCACATCGTGATATATTACGTCACCATATTCAGCCTGAATGTCACGCAAGAACTGCTGAAACTGTCGGTGGTATAGAGCTTTAGAGCGAATAAAATTGATTGCCTTTGCCACTGGTTTCATAACATCGTCAAATTTGAGATGTTTGGCGCAGAGAGCCTGCTGGCGAATGATACAGTGAAGTTTAATAGCGTTACCTGCTTCTTCGCTGACTTTATTGCAGATCAGTGTGGACAATTCACTTCCCTCACCAGCCATGGCAGGCGCACCATCGGTAATGATCCCAGAAACTTTACTCCATGGTAGTTTCATATCATCAACAGCTTCACAAACAGAAACGAATAAATCTGTTCCTCTGGTTTGCCCTTTAAGGCTTTTGAGGTCAAGCAGCTCCTCTGTCACGTTCATGTTGTCATCAACTCCTCTTAAAAAAATAAGTAGTTGTGCAGTGTCAGATGCATCGGTGCTTTCATCGCAGGCTAATGAGAAATAATCAAAAGCCACTCCCCTGTCCCCCAGTTGCCTCTGAATATCTGACGATATGTCCTCAACTCTCCGTGCCACAGTGTGGCGTGCCAGGCAAACATTCATAAATTCATAAATTATTGCTTCTTCTCGGGGCAAATGTTCTCCACCATTTTCATGACACAGTCTTTGATAAACACACCTTCAGTAAAATGTTTGCCATGTTTAGCTATTAACATGGCCACTTCGTAGCTGGCTTTGGTGATGTTTTCCTTTGACTCACAGGCCCGCGTGAAGAATCGCTGTTGCAATGCCAGAGCAGCTTGGAGTTGCTTCACTTTTTCAGCGCGGTCCCTCCCTGTTAGCTTGTCGTATGTTGTAGCATGTTTAGTCTCGTAGTGGCTCTTTACGTTGAAATCCTTAAACAAGGCAACCGTCTCTTTACAAATTAGACAAACACAATTTCCCCGATTTTCAGTGAAGAAGTATTGTAATTCCCACCGCTCCTGAAAGCGGCGGCCCTCACTGTCAACTTTTCTCTTTTTTTTGCAGTCGCCATGGCAGAAATTATTCGAGAAGGGTTCGCCGCACGGATGCAGAGCCAGAGAGCATTAGAATGGTGCTGCCACCGTGTGGTGAAAGGAGGAATTACATCTTTAAAATGTTATGATTTATTTATTCTGACAGAGCTAGCGAGCCATAAATAACACATTATAAGACCGAAGCTGTGGGCCATATGAAATCTGACCGCGGGCCAAACACGGCCCGCAGGCCGGACTTTGGACATGCCTGGTTAAGGTGGTCCGCCACGGGTGATTTACATCGAACCGCGAGGGAGCTCATGAGCAGCGGAGACTGCGTTGCGACCGGTGATTTATTTGTGAAACGAGTTTGTCCCTCCAGCAGCCATCGGCCCAGACAGGGCTAGTTGGCACCCCGCACCCCCCACCCCCCTCCCCTGGGTGGCAGTGATCTCCTCCAAGCTTTGCAATTTCCAGCCCACGAAAGTGCGGGACTGCAAGGTCACCGTGGTAACTGTGTGAAAGAATTGCTGTTACGATGCCATCGTGTGTGTTGAGAGGGAATATTATGCATCTCGAGGGGAGAGGGAGGAACATGAACGTGATATGAAATATTTATGGAATTTGAAAGAGTGCCTATGAAACAGACGGTATGTATGCTCATCTTTCTGCCTAAGGTCCTGTGGTGGACACCGCCGGTGGTGGACACCGCCGGTGGTGGACACTGATAGCGTCTTCTACCCCAGGCGGCACCAAGCGCCACCCTTGGTCGCTGGTCTGAGTGGAGAGGGGGCGCACTGCACTCTGGGGAATACGAGACGGGGGTGGCCCTTAATCACGTCGCAACACAGCCCTTCGTGAGCCACAGGCTGCCGACCACTGCTCATGGTAAACTGGACTTCCATGGTGAATTGGACTTCCATGGTGAACTGGACTTCCATGGTGAACTGGACTGCCATGGTAAACTGGACTTCCATTGTAAATTGGATTTCCATGGTGAACTCGACTTCCATGGTGAACTGGACTCCCATAGTAAACTGGACTTCCATGGTGAGCTGTACTTCCATGGTGAACTGGGCTCCCATGGTAAACTGGACTTCCATGGTCAACTGGACTCCCATGCTGAACTGGACTCCCATGGTAAACTGGACTTTCATGGTGAACTTGACTCCCATGGTGAACTGGATTTCCATGGGCAGGGGTCGGCAACCAAAAGAACAAGTAGCGCCATTTTGTTCGGATTTCAAAAGCCACACCGCAACTCCTTGAAGAGCCACCGCCCGCGCCTCCAGAGCCGCAGGTTCGCTGAACCCCGGGGTGGGTTCTCGAGCAAAGTCTGCCGTGCGAACCGCGGTGCTTCACGGAGCGCGAGAGGCAATTTCTTAGTTTACGCCGTGGCGCTGTCGATTGTGGGCAATCGAGATGAATGGGGCAGAACAGGAGAAAGAGAGAGAGGGCGCGGGATAACCTCCCCCGCCTGCGGTCTGACACCAGACTGCCGCTCCTTCCCGGCAGCAGTCGTTTCAGCAGCAGCAACAACAACAGCAGCAGCCCTAGAGCTGTTTCATTTCCTTTGAACCTCATCAGCGCAGCAGGGCCACGCCCGGTAAACAATGTAAACTGTTAAACTCAAGATTGTTGTTTTACTTAACCAGGTGAGCCCTACTGAGCTGCTATACAGCTCTTTTTCAGAAGCGAACTGGCCACAAATGATAGCCCAACGAAGTGGCTTATTGTCACGTGATGTTAATTCTGAATGTGGAGCAAAAAACAGCAGGACCCGGAGAAAAATCTACGCGACCACGGGGAGAAAGATAGAGAGACGCATACTCCAAACATACAGCAGGCGTTAGAGTCGGGATAGAGCCCACGAACCTCCTGCATACCAGGCGAGGTAGTTAACATCCTGCCACCTCGACCGCCGCGGCTGGCTTGCCTTCGGCGTTGGAGGGCAATGTTTTTTTAACGCAGGGCAGCTGCACTCTTAAGACAGCTGGCAAGGCTAACGTGGAGTGGAACCTCTCTACCCACGACCCCAGGTGCCACCACATACGGCTGGCCTGCCCAAGTTACAGCGAACATTTTGAAAACGAAAGCACGTCGCGCATCAGATGCCTCGTGATATCCCAGAATCTAAATCTGTATTTATACTTGAGGAATTCGATGAGCTATGAAGCTCTTTGTCACATATGTCTTGTAGGGGCGGATCTGAGCCGATCCTGCCCCCCCCCCACCTCCTCCAACTCTTTTCCCCCACGCGCCGCTTCGGCGAACCTCACTGACCCAGCATGGTGAAGCATGGTCAAACAACTTGCACCTCCGATTGACATGCGTGGCTACATACGGTGTGAAGGAAGTTCAGCATGCATACGAACATAGCCGCAGCATCAGCGGCGATCATCACCACCTGCTGGCAGCGGCCTGATGCTCCCACCCCCACCCCCCACCCCCAGGTCTCTCTTGCAATGAGACTCCCGTCCTCGTCTCTCTCGTTCTCGGCTGGAGTTCTCAGCTGGTTGCAATAACAACAACAAATCAACTTGAACTTCATCCAGCAGTGGATTGACAGGGAGGCTGTAACTCGTTGAATCCATTGAATGCGAGATGTAATTGTATTTGTTTTATGTACTCTAATATATATTTTATTTTCGGTACCCATTGGTGGCTTGAAATCTGCTATGGTGTAGTTATTCACAATACTGGGAGTGCATTGGTGTATCTGGGAAGTCTCAATTAGCTGTGTGTGTGTTATTACGTCAATATCTCTCTGCTTCGGGAATACTGGTGGTATATTAAACCATGACCACTGAGTTGTGGGCAAAATCTTTTAAGGGGAGTGAAGTGTTTGTGGCTGTGCGTGCATGCATGCGTGTATGTGTGTGTGTGTGCGTGTGTGTGTGTGCGTGTGTGTGCCCAGCCACCGTATGCCTAAACAGCTTTTGTTCGGCCGGATCGAGGGGGCTAAACGGGCGCGGCACGGGCTAGAGAAGAAATGGAGTGATGTGGTACAGTAGGACGTGGAGCTGAGTGGGCTTGCCGATGACTGGTACCAGCGGTGTCAAGATCGGCCTCTGTGGAGGCCGATCTTGACGCTACTGGGCAGTTGGAGGCAGTCGCCCTCCAGCAACAACGGAGGGCGGAGGAGCGACGCTCACAACAACGAGTGGAGCGCCGGGTGGATAAAGCACAGCGAGTTGGCACAGTAGGGGGCACAGGTGGTGCATCAGCCAGTCATCTCGGTCATCTCAGTCAGTCGACCCGTGGCACCTGGGTCTGCCCCGTGACCTCCTGCCAGCTGGCGTTCGACACTTCACGTGGCCTCAAGGTGCACATGGCCTGGCACAAGCGTCGTGGTGACGTCACCGCCACTTAGTGGCGAATAGCGGTTGTTGTTGTGTTGTTGTGTGCGTATGTGTGTGTCGTCGTCTGTTCGTCTGCAAGCATGTGTAGTGCTGTGCCTGTGTACGTGTTCGTACTTGTGTGTATCTTTGTATCTATGTGTGTGTGCGTTTTTGTGTTCGCTAACAGCACTTGTCCCAACAGCCCGTTAAGGCCATACAGGGAATCTTTATCTTTGTGTGTGGTGGAGCCGTGGCGCAGCGGTTAGTGCGCAGCGGTTAGCGCGCCGCGCAACGAACCCGGCGACCCGAGATCGATTCTCGCTCACGGCCAACATCAGTGACGGTTATCTGAAACAGGTCTTGGGCCTCCCCGAGGTCGACTCAGCCTCAAATCAGTACCTGGTGTGGTGTGTAAACATCGCTACTGGGGAGACAAAGGCGGCCGGGCGTGGTGCTGGCCACCCATCCGCTCGTGTGCCGTGCCTGCTTTAATATGTGTTCACTAAAAGCACTTACCCCAACAGTCTGTTAAGGCTATACGGGGTATCTTTGTCTTTGTTTGTAATTGTGTGTGTGCGCGCGAGCGTGTAAGTTTTACCAAATTGGATGGTGAGTTCTGAAAGAACTGCACATTATCTTTTGACATGCGAGAAATTAGTGAGCGGGTGAATTAGTGGCTGGGTGAGTAACTGAGTGAGTGGGTGAGTGAAAGAGTGAGTGAATGGATGTATGAGTGAGTGGCTGAGTGAGTAAATAAGTGAGCGGGTGAGTGGGTGAGTCTGGGTGAGTGAGTTGTTGGGTGAGTGAGTGGTTGAGTGAGTGAGTGTTTGGATGAGCGAATGAGTGGGTGGGTGAGTAAATGAGTGAGCAGGTCAGTGAACAAGTGACCTGGTGAGTGGCTGGATGAGTGAGTGAGCAGGCGAGTTAGTTGGTGGGTGAGTGAGTGACTGGGTAAGTGAGTGAATGAGTAGGTGAGTGTGTGATTGAGTGAGTGAGCGAGTGAGCGGGTGAGTGAGTGGTTGTGTGGGTGAACGAGCGAGCGAGTGAGTGAGTGATTGGCTGAGTGAGTGAACGAGCGAGCGTGCGCGTAAGTGAATGGCTGGGTGAGTTAACGAGCGAGCGTGCGAGTAAGTGAGTGAGTGGCTCAGTGACTAGAAGGGGCCGGGCAGCGTGGTGCTGCGGGGCATGCCACGTGTCTCGCGCACGCCGCTATCACGCCGGGTCAGGGTCTGTCCACTCTGACAGGCTCCCTTCCAGGGGAACGTGTAATTTCCACAACTGGCTCTGGGGCTCTTGCCAATCTCGCTGAGCGTCCCTCCCATCCCCACCCGTGCTGGTAGGAGCAGGGAGACTCTGGCTGTGTTATCATCATCATCGTCATCGGGGTTACCGTTGGGTTAGGCTGTGCTCGCGGTTGGTGGGGTGCTGAATGCGCTGATTGTTGAGCCCCGTTGGGGGTGGGGGGTGACGTCGCCAATGTTCCGAGAGGAACTCTTTTATTATTTTTATTCTTCTTCGCCTCTTTGTTGTTTTTGTCGGATCACGGAAAAGTTGCCATCGCCAGGTCACGCTGCGACGTCACACCAACAAAGGCTATCGCTGACCAGACGTTGTACTGAGGGGGACAGCCCCCCCCCTCCCCATAATGGTCCCCTTTGTTTAAAAATGAACTGGGCAAGAGTCCAGAGGCGCCAATATCACATCGTGACGTCACGTGTTATTTAAACGCTTTATTTATATATATCACGATTGCTGAACACAGACTCAAAGGGCCAAAAATGCCTTTCGGCCAGCAACAGTCAGCACGATTAAGGGTGTCAGAGACAATCGTTCGAACGCGAGCTACCAAGTCGTCTTTTGTAAGTTTCTTACGTTGAGCAGAGTTGTGAGCAGAGCTCCAGAGAAAACGTCCAAAGTGCAGCAGTGCAGAAAAGAGTGAAATGTGTTGACCAGAGTGCATTGTTTGAATCCGTGGGTAAATGAGTGGGTGGGTGAGTGAGGGAGTGGGTGGGTAGGTGGGTGAGTGAGTGATTGTTTGAGTGAGTGGGTGAGTGAGTGAGTGGGTGGGTGAGTGGGTAAGTGGCTGAGTAAGTGAGTGGGTGTGTGAGTGAGTGAGTGGGTGGGTGGGTGAGTGAGTGAGTGAGTGGGTGAGTGAGTGGGTAAGTGGCTGAGTAAGTGAGTGGGTGAGTGAGTGAGTGAGCGTGCTGCACTCCGAACCCGGCTATCCGATTTCGATTCCCGCTCGTGGCGGTGTGTAAACATTGCCATTCGGGAGACAAAGGCGGCCAGCGTTGTGTTGGCCTTACCACCCACTCGTGAACCGTGCTGGCCTTCATAGGTGCTCGCTAACAGCACTTGCCCCAACAGTTTGTTTAGACTATACGGGTTTTTTTGTGAGTGGGTTCGTGAGTGGATGAGTGAGTAAGTGGGGGAGTGAGTGGTGATTGTGTGAGTGAGTGAGTGGGGGAGTGAGTGAGTGGTTGTGTGAGTGAGTGGGGGAGTGGGGGATTGAGTGGGGGAGTGGATGAGTGGGGGAGTGAGTGAGTGGAGGAGTGAGTGGGTGAGTGAGTGGGGGAGTGAGTGGGGAGTGCGTGAGTGGGGGAGTGAGTGAGTAGGGGAGTGAGTGATTGTGTGAGTGAGTGGGGGAGTGAGTGATTGAGTGAGTGAGTGGGGGAGTGAGTGAGTGTGGGAGTGAGTGGGGGAGTGAGTGAGTGGTGGGTGGGGTAAATGGGGTGAAGGAAGCACTTTCAGGAGTGCACCTTTAACTTTACACTCTTGACATAACTATGATTCCCATACCATAGTTTTGTAGAATTTCCTTTCCGCCAATCGCTTAGAGCTGTCAGTGGGTGCATCACCCCACGCTCGTGTTTTGCGTGGAGACGCCTTTGACTTCTAAATCGTAACGGGAGCCAAGTCGTCGGTTTACAAATGTAACCAGATTACTTTCACTCCCCCACTCACTCACGAATATAATAAGATTACATACACCTCTGGGCATCGTTGGAAGACCCATTCAGCGACCGGTTTCGTCTGTTTAAAAAAAAAAAATCTCTAAGCAAAAATGTATCTCAATGGAAACCCACGATATAAAAGTGGCCTTCAAACGAGCGAAAGAGAATGATTAGTATTATTATTATTATTATTTGAAATAGGCTACCCGGCGCTGTGGCCAGATTCGTGGCAACAGCTGAGAAACAAAAGACAAAACGAGACCGCGTCGAGCGTTTCGCTGGCAAACCTTCGAGCCCCGGGAGAAGGAACGCAGTGTTCTTGATTATTTCAAAGTGCCAAACGCCGGTCCACCCCACTGCCACTCACCATACAGCACAACACACGTTGTTCCACTGCCACTCAGCGCGACAATAACTAGACCACCCACAGGTGACGGAAACAAAAGCGCGGTTGTAATTAACGGGCGTGTGTGCGCGCGTGCGTGCGCGCGTGCGTGCGCGTGTTGGCACGGCGGAGTTACGGGGAGGTTGGTGAGCGCCGAGCTGCCGAACCCGGTGACCCCAGTTAAATTCCTCCCAAACTCACGGACGACATCGCTGGCGAATGTCCGAACCGGTTCTGAGCTCCCCTCTCCCATTCAGCTCGACCCAGCAGTTAATGGACACCTTGAGGAAACAAAGGCGGGCGCGCGTGGGGTTCCGGTCACGCCACTCCCTCGGGCACCATTCCGGCCTTAATAGGTGCTCGCTAACAGCGCTTGTATCAACAGCCTACTAGGCTAAGCGGTGGATCAGTGTTTGCGTGTGTCTGTGTGTGTGTTGACTCAGTGGGGAGCGGTGGAGTAGCGACCCAAGTTCGATTCCCGCTCACGGTCAACAAC
Source organism: Entosphenus tridentatus (assembly GCA_014621495.2). Taxonomy (NCBI): domain Eukaryota; kingdom Metazoa; phylum Chordata; class Hyperoartia; order Petromyzontiformes; family Petromyzontidae; genus Entosphenus; species Entosphenus tridentatus. Next base: position 911,300 of record CM025673.2, on the reverse strand, counting down.
GGTTACTATTTCAACCGGCCCTGGGCCTCTCCTAGGTCGACTCAGCCTCAAATAAGTACCTGGTGCTGTGTGTAAACATCACCACTGAGGATACAAAGACGTCCGGGCTTGGTGCTGGCCACCCACCCACTCGTGTGCCGTGCAGGCCTTCATAGCTCCTACTCGCTAACTGCAATTGCCACAACAGCCTGTGAAGGCTAAACGGGGGTGTTGGGGTCTTTGTCTGTTTTGTGTTGGCACGGCGGAGATCGTGGGTTGGACATCTGCCAGGCGCCCTGATCAGTGAACTCACAACACCGAGGTCTGTCCCGTCACCACGTTGCGAGCAGGCCTGCGCCAACTTGCATGCATGCACACGGCACAACCCTTGTGCCAACCCACTGCGGGATGGGGGCCTACCCACGAAGATGTTTACCATCTAAATAATGATCTGAAAATCCCAACAAGTCTGAAAAAGATTCGAAATTTCCCCTAAAAGTCCTAAAAATACGAAACGCAAATATTTTGAATCGGAAACCCACCCCTATTGTATGTTGAACTTATGTTGAACTTATTTCACATCGTATGTAGCCGACCAGTGGACACCACCAGCCACTGGACGGTGCTCGCTAACAGAGCTTGCCCCTACAGTCTACGAAGCTAGAGACGGGGGGTGGTCACAACACATTGCCTGGAAAATGCCAAAAGAACTGAAATGTACAGGTTCGCCGTACAGCTCGGCGATTTGCGTCTATCTATATCTAGTTAGTTGTTCTTCCCCCGCAGCTCCGATTAGTACGGTTGGCTAAGTACGGTGCGCAATAAATTAAACATACAATATACATACAGGCCCGTTTGAGCCGCGCCAAAGGTTTGAGAGCGGAAGAGAGTCGATAAAAAAAAATAACAACGTGATAAGCGCATGAGGCAGATGGCTGGAAAATGTCTGCATTCATGTCCTCAACAACTCTACGCGTCCCCTACGACGGGCGTCACGTTGTCACGAGATGGAAACATTTCAATTCGGATTGCTTGGGTCAGGCCATTTCGTGGGTGTCGGGATGGAGGAGAAGCGGACTGCGCGGGTCGGGTGTGAAAACCGCATCGAGAGCTGGAACTGGCCAGCGGATGTCCCCTAGAACCAGGCAGAGGTGGACGAAGTTTCCAAGAAGAAGACGAAGAAGATTTGTTTTGCTTGTTTTTTGTCTTTGACTAAAAGAGATCGAGAGCCGCATCACTGGCGGAGCGACTTGCAACACAAACACAGACACGGCCGGTATACAGCATAAGATGACAACACCAACGCACATTCTGAATTGAACAACAAAAGAGGTCATATTTTTTTATTTAAAGCTTTTGTGACTGCAGGGATTCATATTATTGGTTCTTTCGGTAAAGTCACGTAGAAAGGAAACAATACAATAATAAAAATATAAAACAATAAAATTCTCACGACGTTTCGACTGCAACACAAGCAATCATCATCAGGTGTGAAATCCACAGCAAATTTTCTTGCTACAAATTTTCTTGCTACAAATGTTCTTGCTGTGGATTTCCCACCTGATGATGATTGCTTGTATTGCAGTCGAAACTTCCTGAGAATTTTATTGTTTTATATTTTTATTATTTTATTGTTTTCCTTCTACGTGACTTTACCGAAAGAACCAAAAATAGGTGATGTAATAAACTGCTCCCATTTACTTTTATTTCCTCCGCTTTTAGTTATTCTTTAACAACACAGTTTGACTGTTGTACATTTGGTTGTCACGAAGACATTCCATAGTGACATTCATGCAATTTTCTTGACGTTAAGTTACGTTTAAGGGTTTATTTTTGTAAACACGGCTGCCCGCAAGGGGCGGCCAAAGAGCCGCAAGGGGGAAGCCAAAGAGCCGTCGCATGCGACTCCAGAGCCGCATGCTTGCAGACCCCTGTCCGAGGCGATTCTAACATTCGCGCTCGGGGCCCTGTGTGCTGTCGTGACGTCAAGCGTGGAGGCGGCGTCGTGTCTGCGATTGGGCCCAGTAGATGACACCCCGTGACCACTTTGTGGGGCGCCACGGTGGCGAGATGTTAACTACCTTTCCTGGTACACAGGAGGTCGTGGGTTTGATCACGAACCTGACGCCTGCTGTATATTTGGAGCGTACATGTCTCTCTCTCTCTCGCTCTCCCCGTGGTCGTGTGGATTTTTCTCCGGGTCCACTGTTTTTTTTCCCTCCACATTTAGAATCAACATGAGTTTAGATATTTGTCTGCAAAAAATTCCACATTATACGCCCACTTCGTTTTGAGTTATAATTTGTGGTAATATCACTTCTACAAAAGAGCTTTAAAGCAGCTCAGTGGGCCTTACCTGGTAAAATAAAAATAGTAAAATAGCAATATCATGAGAATAGGTTTTCCCCTTTTTTCTTGCAACAAAACAGATGTTAAGATGTTAAAACACCAAACTGAAACCTTTTACACGATTCCTTGTAAAAGGTTTCAGTTTGATGTTTTAACATCTTAACATCTGTTTTGTTGCCAGAAAAAAGGGGAAAACCTATTCTTATATTTTGGTACTGGCAAAGGAGGTCCCATGATGTAGCAATATCATCTCACTAGCTTTTTTTATTCCACATAAAGCTACGTGCTGTGAAGAAAGGCCAACGTTGCCGATTACATACTTTTAACTTTTACGGCCACACAGTTATTATTTGTGTTAAGTTGTTGTTATTGATTGCGCACCACTGCGAACGCAGCGGCAGCAGCAGCGTCACCGGATGCTTTACCGTATCCATCCATACACAGTAGCGGCGGCGCACGGATATAAATATACGCAGCCTCCAAAGAAAGTGCTCATCGCATGCAAATCGAACCCAAAAAATATCAATTCGCAGAGCTGCATTTACATACTTGCCAAGCTGCATTGGCTTCCGGCTGCCGAACGATGACAATACAAGGTCGCGCTCATTACACACGACACCTCGCTGATCTCGTCAAGGAGCATAAAGCATCATGATCATCATCACGCGAACTCCGCTCATGCTCGCAGCAGCAGCGCATCGCGCGCTTTCAGACGCGCTTTTGCGGCCGTCTGGAACGCTCTTCTTTCCGATATTAGGGAGGCACTGGAGCTACGCGCTTTTAAATCTGGACGAAAAACTCATTTCTTTATAGCTGATTTTTTATGTTTTGGTTTTCTGCTCTTCCCTCGTCACCGCCGAATAGCACTGTTGGCTATGTACTGTGTGAAAGAGGTTCAACGTACTGTACTTAAAAAAAGTTACATCTATTTGTCAGCCGTTTGCTGGATAAGGGCATACCTGCGCTGTGTTCCATCATGGAGGTTATTTGACCAGACTTCACCCCGCTTGTGATTGAGGGCCGCTGAAGGAGGGGAACCGGCGATCGGTTTAAATATCATTCCTCACTGACCGCAGTGCGCTAATAATTGTCCCACAACTCCCCGAAGACTCCTGCGTAAATATAAAGATAAAGATCCCCCATATAGCCTTAACAGACTTTGGGACAAATGCTGTTAAGGCCAGAATGGCATGTTAGGGGGTGGGTGGTTAGATCTACGCCCGACCGCCTTTGTCTCCGCAGTGGTAATGTTTACACACTGCACCAGGTACTGATTTGAGGCTGATTCGACCCAAGGGGGGCCCAGGACAGGTTCGGATAATCGTCACCGGTGTTGGCCGTGAGCGGGAATCGAACTCGGGTCGCCGGGTTCGTAGCGCAGCGTAGCGCTAACCGCCGTACTACCGCTTCCCACATAAATACACAATCGTACATACTCGAGTGCACGCGTAACTTTACACGTTGGGTCAGGGCATAGCATAGGCCCAGTGGTGTACAGGCGGTGCAACTGCACTGGAGCAAACGTCTCCTGCCCAGGCTAGCCAGGACTATGAAAAGGGAATTGAGCGGTGGGTGCCACACGAGGAGCCATGCCTGCCCATATATCGGGATTACGTTGGCTATACTGATACCGTGGGTTTCACGCAGTATGATGCCGGGTTTTATTTTTAGCAGTCGTTGCTGATTGTTCTGAACCCATCGAATCCACTTACAGAACCCGGCTTAAATCACAGGCAGGTAGCCGGAACTGAATTTGAACCCAGGCTGTCAACGGTGCTGGCTCAGTGGCTTCTGGCAATGATGAGTACCGTGCCGAGCTACGCGGGCCACCTCTGGTACACACACATATATATATATATTTTAGTAGGGCAGGCTTCTGTTGCAGTGTAACACAAGTAGTGCCAAGGTCACGCGTGGCTTTACAGCGTGTTGGGACATGCCGTGCAGCAGCGATCAGGTGACGTTGAATGTATCGAAACAGACACTGTGGACACTGCCGGCGACCAGCACCTCACTCAACGCCCCTCGCGACCACGGAGGTCGCCGGCTCGACTCGGTCTCCCGGGGCCTGCAGCTATGTGGCGCGACATTGATTTCCTGGGTCAGGGCCACGTACGAAACGGGAGAGCGAAATGTTTGTTGCTGAGAACCCTCCGCCACCCGACACAGCCAGACCGACTAAACTGTCACGTGGTGTGCAAGGCGTCTATCGACGGCAGCTCGAGAATCTACGGGACAAGAGGCGGCACGTGGGAGTGTGATCCAGGCAGTTATAATAG
>CM025673.2:892889-906683 GCA_014621495.2 Entosphenus tridentatus | reverse complement strand
GGGACAAGAGGCGGCAAGTGGGAGTGTGATCCAGGCAGTTATAATCGTCGTGTCTACGGCTCGATTCATGACCTTTTATCCCCGAAACTCCCTTGTCGTATTCACGTGCACGCAGAGGTCACTGGGATGACAGCGCAGTGGATGATGAGACAGAGCACCCCCTCCCTCTCCCCCATACTCTTTGATTCCCGCGAAGCCATTCATGAAGTGCAAAGAAAAATATCCCTCATGTAGCCATTTAGCGGCACGTACTGTGAGTGAGCACCTATTGGCCAGGCCAACAGTCACGCTCTGTCGCCTTTGTCTCCCAGTGTTCATTATATTTAACGCACCACATCGATGTGTTCACTTACGGCGAAAGTCCCAGGACTCGTTCAGATATTTGCCACTGATGTCATTTGTGGCTCGGAATGGGAACTCAGGTTTCTGGATTCGTAGCAGAGTGCGTTAATCACAACATTTTAACTCCACACAACGACAAAGATCCCCCGTCTAGCCTTCACAGACTGCTGGGGCAAGTGACGTAGGGCTAGTAACACATGAAGGTGGGCACGGCGCACTAAGGGGTGAGTGGCCAACACCACGCACGCTCTGATGGTTTACACACCGCACCAGGTTCTTATTTAAATGCAAATTCAACCTAGGGGCGGCCCAGGACCGGTTCATATAATTGTCACTGGCGTTGGTTGTGAGCGGGAATTGAACTCGGGTGGCCGAGTTCGTAGCGCTGTGTTCTAACCGCTACACTGCCGCTACACTGCCAATCCACACACATACACGAGAACATGCGTACTCTATGACAGATCGTGTCTGCGCATGATTTTTCACTCACAGAAATCAATGCACTCTATCACTCTGACCGCTGTCATTATTCGAGGTGTAATATTATCGATGCCGTGTTATTTCATGAAAATTGATTTTACGTCAGGGCGCACGATGTTCTTACCGATTCTGAAATATCGGGACACCCGGATTAGAGAATGGGCCGCTTACTCACCACAGACGAGACGTCAAAAGTAAAGGCTGCTCGGGAAAATTACATTTCGCGAGCATCTATTGAGGCCGGGAAACGAGTGGTTTGGCCAGCACCATTGATTTTGATTTGAATTTGTTTTCAGTTGCTCACCGCAGGGCCCCCGAAGGCCCCGACGTGCCGAGCGATCAGCTTGAGTCGAATGTTCTAGAGAGGTGGGCAAGAGAGACGATGTTTACACTCTGCGACCAGGTTATCATTTGAAGGCTGAGTCGACGACCTATGGGACGGCTCATTTCAGTACCACTCCCCTCTCACGTTAAGCCGTGACCAGGAATCGGATCGAGGTCACCGGGTTCGTAGCGCAGTGGTCTAAACACTGCGCCACCACTCTCCTCATTTCAGACAAAACAAAGACGAAGAGACCTCCCCCCTCCCGTATAGTCTGGAACAGACTGTTGGGGCAAAGTGCTGTTAGTAAGCACCTATTAAGGAAAGAACGGCACACGAGGGGCAGTGTGACCAGCACCACGCCGGGCCGTCTTTGTTTGTACACAACACCAGGTACTCGTTTTTAGACTGAGGCGACTTACGGGAGGCCCTAAGTCGACTCAGCCTCAGAATGGTTCAGATAAGCATAACTGGTGTTGGCCGTGAGCAGGCATCGAACTCGGGTAACCGGGATGAGTAGCGCCGCGCACTAACCTCGACTCTACCGCTCCCCACATTACAGATCCAGTATATATAAAAAATACCCCCCATCTCGCCTTAACAGGCTGTTTGGGCGAGCGTTGTTAACAAGGACCAATAAAGGCCAGGATGGCGCACGAGGTTGTGGGTGGCCAACACCACGCCCGGCCGCCTTTGTCTCCCCAGTGGGGATGTTTTTACATCGCACCAGGTACTCATTTGAGGCTGAGTCGACATAGGGGAGGCCCAGGATTGGTTAAAATAATCGTCACTGGTGTTAGCCGTGAGCAGGAACCGAGCATACCACTCATACACGCGTACTGTGTGTATAGATTGTAATTCAATTAGAGCACTGAAGTCAAACCATAAGTGGCTTAAAGCCTTCCTATGCTGTGTCGTAATGGAGGTTACTTTCACTATACTTGACCTTGCTGGTTAATGTGAGAAAGTGAAAGGGGTGGGGTTCAGGACCGGTTACAGGTGCTCTTCCAGCCGTCACCGATGTTCGCAGTGGCCCGGAATTGAACTCAGGCGACAGGGTCCATAGCGCAGTCGGTGTAGTTTTATTTTGGAAGTGCCTCCCATTGAAGTGACTCCAATTGAAAGGACTCCTATTGAAGGGACTACAGCCCCCCCCCCCCCCCCCCCATTAATCACATCCCTATTTGTATCACTAGTTATATACTGAATTCTATATTTGGGTGCTACCCTGGTGCCTGGTGTTATCATAATGACACTACTTTCATGGCGCTTAAATGCATCTGTAATGCAATGCACTGGACTTGCAACCCACCGGGCATCAACCAGCCAGTTCGATCCCATCTCGCAGCAGGGAGCAGTTGAAGCAGTGCTTGCACGATTCTTAAATCCCTCCTCCTGTTTCCACACAGCGGAACAAATGGGTTCACACGGGTGAGCTGATTGGCTGGTCGCGCGTGGTGAGGTTAAAGGTTGTTCTCCCCAGTGTTCGCGTGGATTTTTATTATTACACGCTTTTATTTAACTCACTCTGTCCGTTGTTGTTGTTGTATCCTCAAATCTTGTAACTCAACTTTAACCCACTTATCAATGTCGTATCGACTGCAAACTTGGTATACTTATATCATACTGATGACAATACTATATTCTATCGTTACATTTTTTTTACTATCTTTTGTATATCTTATGTTTCGGCTTGGGTCTAATTGTCCACGCTCAACTGACGTTGGCTGTAATTGACCACGACCCCTTACGCTGTGGCAAGCCTCGGGGCCACTTCCTGGAGTCGTGAAATTCTGCCATTACTCGTACGGTACATTTCATTAAAGCGTGTTTTAAAAAAAGTATTCTTTTACATTACTTATTTTCTCCAGGTACGCATTCCGGTCCCCCCCCCCTCCACATTAAGAATCAACGTCACGCGTTTAGAGTGTTTGGCTGCTGCTATAAATATACACGCGATGATGATGGTCAGGCACTTCGTTAAGATATCATTTGTGAATACCAGGTCGCTTCTGAAAAATATCCACATAGCAGCTCAGTGGGCCTTACTTGGTAAAATAAAAAAAGTGTGGATTCTCCCATCTCTTCAAAGACGTCTGACCAGCGTGGAAGAGTAGACCAATATCACCCTCTAGAGGGGTGTCTCTCCAGTGCTCCCTATAGTGGATGTCCTTTGGCCAGCAGTGCCGTGAGCGGAGCAATTACATAGCTCCACCCTTATAGTTTACAGTATTTACAGTACTAAGATATATAAACACTTGTGTAGAATCGTACTTCTGGACACCCCAGGTGTTGTAGAATCACGCGGAGACCAGATTCTTATTCAGGGCTGCTCGCCGTTTATTCACTCTTCCTCCAACTCCATTCGTACTCCTTCTCTCTCTCCACACTGACACCCGTGGCGGGCACTCGCTCGCCCCCGTCCCTTCCTCACTCCCATGCTCTCCCGAGGCTACCCCCCCTTTCCCCCGCTCCCCCGGGACTTTTTCACTCCAACTCCCCTCCCTCTCTCTCCACTCCTCCTCTCCCGTCCCCCTTTTTATCCCCCTTCCCCGGGGCTCCTCCCTTTCCGCCCCTCTTCCCGTGCTTGCCCCTTGTTGGGTCCTCAGGGTACTCCTCCTCGACACTTGTATTCATAATCTCCGTGTTTTTGGGGTGAGATCACGTAAATATAAATGTGTCGTTAAACCCACCACCCTACCCGACACAACCAATTAGTAAGGTTTTTGTCACAAATAAAAAAAACATGCAAAATAGTTACTAGTTCAACACATCGGTGTTTTGTGGTTTATGTGGCAAAGCCTACTAATTGGCTGTGTCGAGTGGTGGCGGGTTTAACTACAGATTAATATTTTTTGGCGATCTAACCAAAAAATCCCTAAATTATGAATAATATCGGTCGCGAAAGCCTATGTGTAAACTAACCAATTATATTGTTAGCCTAATACGTATACTATTATCCTGCAATCTGTACCGTGACATCATACATCTGTTACATATATATAAAACATTGCAGAGATTACCCTCACTTTCATCTTAATTCAGAAATTGCATTAAACACATTTTCAAATATTGCTTATACATGATTAGCCCAGCGATCCCAGCACAAATCTGTGTAATTGTCCTGTTCTGTGGATGTAATGTCATCGCATCCTAATGCAGTGCGTGCAGGGAGAGATGTTAATTACACTGCCAAGGCATTTAAACAAAACCAATCAAATAATTTCTCAACGGCCTTGGTATTATAAACTAAATGCCATACAAGACAATTAATGAACACGTCTAATGCAATACAACAAAGACAAAGATCACCCGTTTGGGTGTATAGGTTACCAGGGCCAAGTGCTATTATTGAGCACCGACTACTATTACTACAATTTTTATTTTACCTGGTAAGGCCCACTGAGCTATACAGCTCTTTCTCAGAAGTGACTTGGCCACAAATGATAGCTCAACGAAGTGGCTTATCACGTGGAAATGTACAACAGCCAAATACTCTAAACGCATGTTGATTCTAAATGGGAAGGGAAAAACCAGAGGACCCAGAGAAAAATCCACGCGACCACGGGGAGAAAGAGAATATGCAAACTCCAAATATACAGGAGGCGTCAGGGTCGGGAACGAACCCACGACATCCGGTATACCAGGCGAGGTAGTTAACATCTTCGAGCCATCATGGCTTGCACTCGAGACGTCAGTGTGCCCAGGGCGGTGCCCAGCGCAGTGCCCAGCAGGCGTTGTCTCCTCAGTGCCATTTACTCACTGCATCAGGCACACATTTGAGGCTGAGTTGACCCAGGGTTTACCCACGACAGGCTCAGATATTGTCATAAAAATAAAAAAAAGAACGGGCACAGCCCTGTGATTGTGCCTGTTCACACCATTGCTAGCAGAGGAGCCTGCATTAAAGGAATCTCTAGAGAGCCCATCTAGAGGGCAATTGGCCAAATTTCTTGGAAAGAGGTGGGAATACTCCCACTTTACCCCCATCATACATAACCTGCCAATCGATTAAGTCTGGTGAACCTATTTATACTGTGGAGTGGGCACTTAAATGGACTTCAGAGGTCCTATATGATTCGGAAAACGCCGTGTCCCAATGGGTAGAGACACAGAGCCCGCATCCTCTGAGATCCTGGGTTCAAGTTCAGGTTTCAGCTGCCTCTGTTCGTACTGGGTCGACAAACGGTGGCGGTTATATGCATTTTGTATGTACAGTGAGGGAAAAAAGTATTTGATCCCCTGCTGATTTTGTACGTTTTCCCACTGACAAATAAATTATTAGTCTATAATTTAATGGTAGGTTTATTTGAACAGTGAGAGACAGAATAACAACAACAAAATCCAGAAAAACGCATGTCAAAAATGTTATAAAGTGAATTGTATTTTAATGAGGGAATAAGAATTTGACCCCTCTGCAAAACATGACTTAGTACTTGGTGGCAAAACCCTTGTTGGCAGTCACAGAGGTCAGACGTTTCTTGTAGTTGGCCACCAGGTTTGCACACATCTCAGGAGGGATTTTGTCCCACTCCTCTTTGCAGATCTTCTCCAAGTCATTAAGGTTTCGAGGCTGACGTTTGGCAACTCGAACCTTCAGCTCCCTCCAAAGATTTTCTATGGGATTAAGGTCTGGAGACTGGCTAGGCCACTCCAGGACCTTAATGTGCTTCTTCTTGAGCCACTCCTTTGTTGCCTTGACCGTGTGTTTTGGGTCATTGTCATGCTGGAATACCCATCCACGACCCATTTTCAATGCCCTGGCTGAGGGAAGGAGGTTCTCACCCAAGATTTGACGGTACATGGCCCCGTCCATCGTCCATTTGATGCGGTGAAGTTGTCCTGTCACCTTAGCAGAAAAACACCCCCAAAGCATAATGTTTCCACCGCCATGTTTGACGGTGGGGATGGTGTTCTTGGGGTCATAGGCAGCATTCCTCCTCCTCCAAACACGGCGAGTTGAGTTGATGCCAAAGAGCTCCATTTTGGCCTCATCTGACCACAACACTTTCACCCAGTTGTCCTCTGAATCATTCAGATGTTCATTGGCAAACTTCAGACGGGCATGTATTTGTGCTTTCTTGAGCAGGGGGACCTTGCGGCCACTGCAGGATTTCAGTCCTTCACGGCGTAGTGTGTTACCAACTGTTTTCTTGGTGACTATGGTCCCAGCTGCCTTGAGATCATTGACAAGATCCTCCCGTGTAGTTCTGGGCTGATTCCTCACCGTTCTCATGATGATTGCAACTCCACGTGGTGAGATCTTGCATGGAGCCCCAGGCCGAGGGAGATTGACAGTTCTTTTGTGTTTCTTCCATTTGCGAATAATCGCACCAACTGTTGTCACCTTATCGCCAAGCTGCTTGGCGATGGTCTTGTAGCCCATTTCAGCCTTGTGTAGGTCTACAATTTTGTCCCTGACATCCTTGGAGAGCTCTTTGGTCTTGGCCATGGTGGAGAGTTTGTAATCTGATTGATTGATTGCTTCTGTGAACAGGTGTCTTTTATACAGGTAACAAGCTGAGATTAGGAGCACTCCCTTTAAGAGTGTGCTCCTAATCTCAGCTCGTTACCTGTATAAAAGACACCTGGGAGCCAGAAATCTTTCTGATTGAGAGGGGGTCAAATACGTATATCCCTCATTAAAATGCAAATCAATTTATAACATTTTTGACATGCGTTTTTCTGGATTTTTGTTGTTGTTATTCTGTCTCTCACTGTTCAAATAAACCTACCATTAAAATTATAGACTAATAATTTCTTTGTCAGTGGGCAAACGTACAAAATCAACAGGGGATCAAATACTTTTTTCCCTCACTGTATGTATGTTGTATGTATGTTGAACTTCTTTCGCACCGTACGTGCTAATCGGATGTGCGGATTGGTGGCTCCAGATGTTTGGGATGTGGTGAAAACGCAGCTTTTTATTGGACAGAGGCAAATTAATTTGCTCGTGGGTTGTTTGCTTTTTTTTACTTTACGAGATTTCAAGTTTTACGTTGATTTATCTTAACCAGACGAGAGAACTAAAGATATCGGGATGAATGTCGTCACTATATATGTGTGAGTATTCTTTTCGTGTTTCGGTAAAGCCACGTAGATAGAAAATAATACAAATATCACGACGTTTCGATCGCAACACAAGCAATCGTCATCAGGTGAAAAATATATATCGCGGGAGAGCTGCTTAAGCAAGATGTTACATAGCTTTGAGATGGGTTTAACCCAAGGGTAAGTGGGTGGGGCTAGAGATGGAATTTGCGTGTAAATGTGAGATCGAAGAGCTGATATACCTCCATGACGACGCAGCTGTGGAGGTGGCCATTGTATTGTGAGAGATTATCATGTCAATGTAAGAGAACCACTGCAACGGTGGCTGTGCTAGTGAGACATCCAGCTCGTTAAAAAACGAGGGACACCGCCAACTCGAGGACAAGGAGCAACGTTGTCTGTGTTAGTGAGACATTTAGCGTGTATGTAACTCAGAGAGTCGGAAAAAACTGCTAACATCGGCAGGTAGGTTGGAAACATCACAGCCAGTTATGACTTAAACTGGTTAATAACGTCCTTCCAATGATTGCTCAGTTTGTACCCATCTTCTCGGTTGAAATTGTGTCTGTGTTTATATATCTGGATGGCTTCATGAACAAATCTTTGTTGATAGCCGGTGGGTTTGCATAGTACCTTCGTCTTGGAAAAATCAATTTCGTGTGTGCCCACAGCATTAAAACAATGATCATCCACGGCTGAGGTATTGGTCCTACCATGTTTCAAATCTGCCTTGTGTTCACGAACACGGTCCGAGACATGTCGCTTAGTTTCCCCAATGTAACTACTGCCGCAGACACAGCTTAGTTTGTAGACACCGGGGTATTGCATGTCAGGGATCACATCCTTCACAGATAGGGTCAGATAACGAATTTTATGTACTGTGTTGAATCGAGCCTGGATCTTGTGTTTGCTCATGATTTTGGAAACATTTTTGGTAACCACTGCTATGTATGGCAAAGTGATGGTTTTGATTGTGTCCTCAGATGGTTCTTTCCCAACGGTTGGGGTGATGGCTTTACGGATTGTGTAGTCCGAATAACCATTCATCTTGAGGGCTTGGTGTACGTGCTCCAGTTCACTGGTTAGGTGGTGATGGTCGGAAATACAATGAGCTCTATGGTGTAGAGTTTTGATGAGGGCAATCCGTCTGGGCTGGATGGTGGTGGGAGTCAGGTATTAGGTAGGCATCTGTATGGGTGGCTTTTCTGTAGATAGAGTGTCCCATTGAGCCATCTGGTCTCTTTTAGATTAACACATTCAAGAATGGTAACTTGCCATCCTTTTCCACCTCCATGGTGAATTGAATGGATCGGTGTATGGAATTGATGTGGTTGAAGAATTGGCCCAGCGCTGGTAGGCCGTGTGGCCAGATGACGAACGTGTCATCTACGTACCTCTTCCACAAGGAAGGACGTACATGTGTGAGCTGTAAACAAACCCCATTACACGAAACTTCGCCTGTTATATTTTATTTTAAGGTAGATCGAAATATTGACGAATGTCTCCAGTTGTTTGTTGTCGCTGTTGTTTGTTGTTGTTTGTTGTTGCTGTTGTTTGTTGTTGCTGTTTGTTGTCGCTGTTGCTTGTTGTTGTTGCTGCTGTTGTTTGTTGTTGCTGCTGTTGTTTGTTGTTGCTGTTCTTGTTGTTACTGTATCATTATTAACTCGCCCTGCCCGCACTCTTGTTGCGTGAGATCTACGGCCGCGGTTCGAGGGTGGCTAGAGCTGTGATCTTCCTCGCCTGGTATGCAGGAGGTCGTGGGTTCGATGGCGATCCCGACTCTGACGCCTGCTGCTGTATTTTTGGAGTTTGCATGTTTTCCCGGTGGATTTTTTCTCCGGGTCCTCCGGGGTTTCCCTCCACATTTAGAAACACGCATTTAGAGCATTTCGATTATTTTGCTGCTATAAATGTCCAAATGATGGGCCACTTTGTTGAGCTATCGTTTGTGGCCAGGTCGATTCTCAAAACTAAGTTAACACCTCAGTGGGCTTTGCCTTTCTCACTCTTTTCACTACTAATCGTGTTTTGTAATGTTTGTTGTTGTAACGTCCTTACCCGCCTCTACTGGACATCTGTGAAAAAAGAGCTTTATAGCTCATCGGATTCCTCCAGTATAAATATTCTGATTGTGTGGGGTGGGTACGTTGATGGGGATGAGTGACGTCAGCACGCACGAACCTGGCTCAACGCTGTGGGATGCGGTTGACATCATCGCGCTGATGTACGTGGTAATGTCACCAGTGAGCCAACCAGCCAGTAAAACTTGTTTTAAATAAGGAGAGCGATTGTGCTTGTGCACCACTGCCAATGCAAAAGCGTTACCGGTTACCATTTTGCATCGCGAGCTTACCGCCCGACAGCTGCGACGGCGCTGCGCGTGCACGTTAGTGCTGCGAGTTGAGTGAGTGAGCGATTCTCCGCAGGGCTCCATCACTCAAGGCTGAACCCCCCCCCCCGCCCGATTTCCCCTCCCCGTCTCCAAGGCTGAGCGCTGTCTCCGAGTTGGGCGGAGACGGCGTTCGGCTGCTTTGTTCCCCGTTCCACCCGCACGGCGTTTCTCAACAAAGTCCTGCGCAGCCTTCAGCCTCACTGAGCAGTCTATTTGTGTGCTTTGGCATTGGGGCTTATATGTGTAGTGAGTCCAACTGAGTCGCAGAGGCAACACATTTATTGTAACACGTATATACAAAGGGGTAACTGTCCCTTTACCAAATACAGCCTGGGGTGGTGACCACCCAGGTAACTACACTATACATAGGAGTTACAGCTACGAAGGGTCGGACCCTCACTCGGGTCCCGGCCACGTGTTGACGCCTCTACAGCTGTAGGACATTAGAGCTTCCAGCTTGTAGAACGAAGCGACCCTGGTCCCTCTCAGGGACCCACCTTATATCCTCCCGGGTCGGGGCCGGCTCTGCCCTCGGCCCCGCCCACCTTCTCGAGTGTTCTAGCCCCCTCTCAATCCCTCTTGAGAGCTCTCCCTGGACACGTGTTCACCCCCTAGCCCCCCCCCCCCACCTGGGGCCCTCTCTGTGGACACTCCAGATCACGTGTCTACGGGGTCAACCAGAGTGCCATGGCCCGGGGCAACCCTGTCCCTGGACTGACACTCTCCCGCTCCGCCTTTTGGGAGCCCGCACTACACGCTGGTGATTACAACATATGTAGTGACATCCCTGATGTCACTACATATGACATCCCTGATGTCACTACATATGTATTATATGTCGTGTGGGTGGGTGGGTGCGTCTGTTACTTGTCCTGTGAGTGAAGGAAGCTACTGGGCAACGGTAGCGGAGAGCAAAAGAGCGACGCTACCGACAACGAGCAAAGCTCCGGTTGGATAACACGCCGCGAGTTGGCACAGTAGGGAGCACAGATGGTCCACCTCAGTCAGCATTCTTTTTGTGTATAGTTTGTTGTCCTTCCTCCGCACCTCCGATTAGCACGGTTGGCTACGTACGGCACGAATGAAGTTCAACATGCGGACAACCCATGGCAGCGGGAATGTCCCGTGATTTCCTGCCAGCGAGCCTTCGACACTTTCACGTTGTCTCAAAGTGCACCTCCCCTGGCACACGTGCCGTGATGACGTCATATCTGTCTATAGAGTTTCTGTGTGCGACGTGCATTTAGTGCAGTGATACGAACCCAGCGACCCTAATTCAATTCTCGCTCACGGCCAACATCGCTGTCGAATATCTAAGCCGCTCCCCTTAGGTCGACTCAGCCTAGAATGTGTACATCCCATAGGTCGACTCAGCCTTAAATGTAGTACCTGGTGCGGTGTGTCTAAACATCGCCACCGGAGAGTCAAAGGCACCAAATCCGTCCTGCGCCGTGCTGGGGGGGGGGGGGGCAGCACCACGCCCGGCCACCTTTGTCTCCCAAGTGATGTTTTACACATCGCACCAGGTATTCATTTGAGGCTGAGTCGACCTAGGTGATGGCCTAGAACCGATTCAGATCATCATCATTAGTGTTGGTGGTCGTGAGCAGGAATCGAACTCGGGCGCTAACCATTTGTACGACCACTCCCCGTTTGTACGACCGCTCCACGCGCACGCACACACGGTCAGAATCTCAAATGGCATTTCCGCACGGCGAGAGACTTTCAGTGATGATGATGATTGCAATCCAGACGGTGACACTCACTCTCTCTCTTTCACACACACACACGAGTTTATATATAAACCCAGCAGCGGCAGAAACCTTGGCTCTATCTCAACACCTGGGTCAGTGTCACGTTGCCCCTGGGATCAAATTGAAAACATCTACTCCTTCAAGAATCGCTTATCAGTCTGTGCGCTCTGCAAAGGATTTACTTTTCTAGTGGGAACACGCGTGTGTGTACGTGTGCGCGTGTGTGTGCGTGCTCGCCCGTGCGGTTTGCATTTCATGTTTTCGGATGGGGTGGAGCGGTGGCGCTGCGGTCAGTGCATTGCGCTATGAACAGGGCTATCGACACGAGTTTGATTCTTGGCCAAGGCGAACATCAGTAGCGAGTGACATCTGAACTGGTCCAGATTGCCCACCAACCCCCACAACTCTCTCCATTTCACAAAAACAAAGATCCCCCGTATAGGCTTACCAGACTGTTGGGGCAAGTGATGTTAACGAGTATCTCCGAAGGCCGGCACGGTACATGAGGGCGTGAGTGACCAGCATCACACCCGGTCGCCTTTGTCTCCCCAGTGGCGATGTTTACACCGTGCCAGATACTTATTTGAGGCTGAGTCGACCTGGGGAGCCCGATGACCGGTTCAGATAATTATCGTCACTGGTGTTGGTGGCCGTGAGTGGAAAATCGAACTCGGGTCACTGGGTTCGTAGCACAGCGCCCTCATCGCTACTCCATACCAATACTCGCCATTGGCCACTCAGTGACGGAGACGTCACCACGGCGCCTGTGCCAGGCCAGGTGCACTTTGAGGCCACGTGAAGTGTCGAAGGCTCGCTGACAGGAGGTCTCGGGACAGACCTAGCAAGTGCCATTGGTTGGCTGACTGAGATGACCGGCAGATGCACCAGCTGTACCCCCTACTGTGCCAACTCACATTTCCATTTCACTCACAAACGCATGGTGAAGTATGGCCAAACAACCCTCATAACGAACACGGCATCAAGAAGGCCTTCATCCAGCAGTGGATTGACAGAGGTTTATAAATGTTTGTTGAATACTAGATTTTCGGATTTTATTTGTTTTTTTACTTTGACTTCCATTGTTTATGCACTGAATGTGATGTTGTAAATAACTTTAAATATGCTGGAATTTGACACATAAAGCTCCGCCAGTCAAACGGCACGTGTTTCATGTAAATACTTGCACATCGCTGGTTTAATCATGTGAATTGGCATGGCGTACCGTCAAAATGACATCACGTGTTGTCATTCTTGGTGGCAAAGTCACGGGAGGGACATCACATACCTTCTCCATCAGCAGCAACAGTCGCATCAGCAGCAGCAACATCGGCAACAGCAGAAACAGCAGCATAATCAACAGCAACATCAACAACAGTAGCATCATCATCAGCAGCAGCAACAGCAACGCCAGAAATAACATCAGCAGCATCAGCAACAGCAGAAACATCAGCAGCAACAGCAGCAGCAACTGGGCCGATCACCCATGCACACGCTTGGTAAAGAATGCCCTCCCTCTCCCACACCAATCACCCAGACATCGTTTGTATTCAATCAGTACCTCCCCCCCACACCAGGCCGAGTGAACGCACCGATTTACAAACATTTGCAGCCAGTTGTGGCTTTACAAACAATTAGCACGCCTGGCCACGTGCGGTGCGAAAGAAGATCGAAGTACAGTGTGCATTCATACATCTTGCATCTTTATTTCAATGAACTGCATAGTTCTGGCTAATCGTCTGATTAAGCTGGATGTTGTAATCGCCAGCGAAAGTACCCACTTTTGTAAGCGTGGTGGCTTTGCTCTCCGAGACACCGGTGGTTCTGAAGTCGTCACTAATTAATTGGCACGTTTTGTTCACCCGCCAACCCTTACTAATTGGCTGTGTTGGGTTCACGTGGTGGTTTACGAAACATTTACGTGATCTAACCCAAAACAACGTGATGCACAGTTTTAGTCTTAAACCTAACGCTGGTCAATTAAATCTCCGGGTTTTTTGGTAACCCATTCTCAAGCCGATTAGCGGTTTAACCGGTTAGCTTTTTTTTTAACAACCCCTATTCACACAGCTCCCACTCGCGAGCCAAGCTCCCGACCTTCAGCGCGGAGCACTTTGAAGTCTGGCTGCAGGGATCGTAACGGCTCATAAAATCTGACAAGCGGGGCATTCACCTCACCAAGGTTGAGTCTTCTACGAATATCCAAGGACATTGCCGCGGGAATGTTATGCTTCTGGGCACACACACCACATATATACCATCACACACACACATATACCATCACACACATATACCATCACACATATATATCACACACATATATACCATTGCCTTGCATCGATTGCAACAGGGGCGGGGGGGCTCTGTCGCTTTTCCTGGCAATAACTGATTCTGGTACACAGCAAGTGTGGAGGTCTGCGATGAATTGCGTGGAAGGGTTAGGGATAGTAACTTGT